>JAPSGF010000008.1:5321954-5466039 GCA_035772895.1 Perdix hodgsoniae
TCTTTCTTTCTTTCTTTCTTTCTTTCTTTCTTTCTTTCTTTCTTTCTTTTTCTTGCTTAACTATTGGGAAATTAGGGAGCAAAAAAAGATAACAGCTCAAACACAAATCTTCTAATAGAAATTTTCTAAAATCTTCTTTTGCTCAGGGATATGATTTAGCAGAGGGTTGTTAGTTAGGGTAGTATGATTAGGTCATGGTTGGACTCAATGATCTTTAAGGCCTTTTCCAACCTGAGTGATTCTATGATTCTGTGATTCTAATACAGTGCAGGGTGAAAGTAAAACAAAAAACAAAATTGCTGTTATAAAAGGTTGTGTTCTTCAAGTGAACAATTAGAGTTGGCAGAGCACTTGGAATTAAGAAATAATTCACTGCCTGTGTAAGTAACTCAGCCAACCTCCAAGCAATCATGTCAGCAAGTAGTGATTCCTCAGGGAAGGAACTCCAAGCAATACTAACAAAGGATGATCAAGATCAGATTGCTACTGTGTTTGAAAAATCAGCTCAAGCACATTGAGATAGCTCTTGAACTCCAGGCAGAGTTAGCCTGACCAACTCATTGTTCACCAGAAAGAAACAATCTAGCATAGACGCCTCTAGAAGCCCCTGCAAAAACTGCCTATGTGGTTCCAAGGTTGGAAGCAGTTGGAAAAAGAAACAGTTACAAGAGCTGAACCAGACTGTTGGAAGGAAATGATGGTAAGGAACATAAGCTCAGTGTAACTATGTTTAAATTGTTGTTACTTATCCTCTGAGAAAAATGATGGGTGACAATTATCTTCTAAATCACTCCACTTCACTTTGCACTTGTGGAGGACTTCTGCATTGACACTAGAAGGGCCTGCCCAGAAAGGTGGTGGAGTCACTGTCCCCGGCAGTGTTCAAGAGGCGTCTGGATGAGAAGCTACGAGGTATGGTGTAGTAGCTAAGTGGTAGTAATGATAACGGAAGGATGGTTGTACTAGATGATCTTGTAGGTCCTTTTTAACCTTGTGATTCTATGATTCTAAGAAAAGAATTGCACCTGGGTTACGTTCCCGATTGCTGCTGTGCTAATTCTGCCACAAGTCAGAAGAAAAAGCTTCAGCTCCTGAAAAGATTCTGGAAACAAAACCTTATGAAAATTACTATGGTAAAAAGATACTTACTCAGGTTCTTCTTCTTCTTCATTTTTAATTGCTTTCCATTTTCCATACGTGTCAGTCTTAGACTCATCACTGGAGGCTTCTTTGGAAGCCAATGCAATCTTCTCTTTATCGACGGCTTCTTCCTGCCATTTAACTTCCTGCCATTTAACTTCCCGCCATTTCCCGTAAGGGCTTAACTTTTTAGCTTTGGGAGATTTCTCTTTCTCTGATTCTTCATCATTTTCTCCTTTCTTCTGAAGAGGAAAAAACCCACCGTAAGCAAAAAAGCCTAAATTAAAACATAATGTAGCTTTATTTTATCTTTTATTTACTATCTGCTATTCATAATTTTCAACCAAGAGTAATTTCAAACAATGATTTCACAGAATGGCTTGGGTTGGAAGGGACCTCAAGGATCATGAATCTCCAACCCCCTGCCACATGCAGGGCCACCAACCTCCACATTTAATACCAGACCAGGCTGCCCAGGGCCCCATCCAACCTGGCCTTGAACACCCCCAGGGATGGGGCATCCACAGCCTCTCTGGGCAGCCTGTTCCATCTGCCCCAACCAGAGCCATAATCATGCTCTTTATCGGCAGTTTTCAATTTGAAGAGAAAAATATAACTGATTAAAAATATATACCTGTCAAAATATATAATGTTTTTTTCTGAATTAAAACAGAAATTACAACCAGCTTCTTTTCAGTTAAAGGCATTCCCTCAGAGCCTCTTCATAGTCATCTTTACCAAGGGAGGTTGGAAGCCAGCCCGACACTGAAATCCACATCATTTTTTGGATTGTTTTGGAGAGATGACAGCTTTCTTTCTCAGAGCACATCACACTTCTTGCAGACTACTTGAGATTGGCTGGAGGATACCAACCTCATACTCTGTATTCTGGAACAGTGCCACTAACATTCCAAATAATTGAATAAATGCTCATTTCATTATTCAAAAGAGCATGAACTTCTTTCTGCTTTCAGCCACGGTGTTTAACTTCATCACAGTGAGTACAGCATATCACAAAGATAAAGTCATCTTACTCTAGAAAATGAATATTATACGTAAAATAAATCTAAAGAGAGAATAAACAGAGAATTTACCTTTGAATTTGTTCCTGGACTTTGTCCTTCGCTTTCACTGTCTTCCTGTTCAGAGTCTGATTCAGAAGCTCTAGAATCTGCTTCTTCAGAACGCTTGCCACGTTGACTGTTCTCATTTGAAGATGAAACAAAACCATCAGGTTTCTCCCATGTGGACACTGTCCAAGATATTTGAATAATCACATTATGTACATATCTAATTCTGTCTACTTTTGCTTTGACGGCATCAGCTTTCAGAAGCAACGTTACCTCATGTAAAATATACAGCAAACAATTTGGCACAAGGCTTCTGCCTTTCTTCATTGTTCCCAGAAAAGATACTGTCCTAACAGCTGAATTCACTGACGATAAAGACCACTGTAATCATGCTTAAGAAAAATATCACATATAGCAAATCATGGCCTACAAGACTCTGGTCCTAAGACAGGACAGACCACCTTCAGGGGTGCCTATTTGATCTGAGTTACCCATTGATGATAAAGAAAAGATAAGGGAAGGAATGTTAACTGTGCGTCTCCTAGCTTTCAGGATGGATAAATCCTTCTCTGCATCTTGTCTCAGTAAGATTATGCCTTTAATAAATCTGCTGTCAAGCAAACAAATAAAAACATGATTCTGAAAAGACACAAAAGAATCTGTAGAATATGACCTCATTTTAGTATTCCTTGATTAGAAGTATTCCAGCAAATAAACAGATAAAAGTGGACTCAGTGGTGATAAAGCTGTTTTTAGTAACAGTAAGGTAAAAGTAATAATCATTCTCTATACATAATTTCATATATGCTCTCAAATGCAACAGATTTTCCAATTATTTTATTTATTTCCAAAGAAAGCACCAGCTGAAAACAGCACTTAAAAGGCATGTTCCTAGGCATATCCTGAGAAGGAAAGGTGTAAGAAACTGATGACGAGTAGCTTCTGACTAACAACAAAGTCTCCTAAGGGTATTACTGTCATCTTGTTTTACACCAATAACTGAGAAGGTTCACTTCCTTAGATGTCACTTAGAGCCAATGGATCAAGGTGCAGCCTCCTATAGCATATCCCAGGAGCTCAGCCTGGAGATGCTGGGCTGCTAAGTAACATGCCTGAGATGGGACATTACAGATATTGTTTGGTTAAAAATCTGTCTTTTCTTTAGAGGGAAGGATTAGTGCTAACAGAACTGACAAGCAGTTTTCAAGTCAAAATTTTACCAAATACAATGACATTCTTCAGAAATGTGATGTGTGCCTGAAGAGCTTACAACCCAGAACATACAAGTACACCTGAACTCAGAGGGCAATGTTTAAAAATAACCAGCAATTTGCCTACCTTTCAGAAAAGCAAACCACAAGTCATTTGAAAAGGGAGGTGGCATGCTGAAAAACTGTGTTTTTTTTTTTCCCTCTTCTTGGCATCATTAGGAATTCTGCTTCATACCCAATATCAGAAGGATTGCTGGCATAAAACCTCTTGCTCTCCAGAGAGGCACTACTGACCTTATACGATTCAAACAGATTTAGAAAACAGGTGCCTGTTCTGGGGGAGTTACCACAAAGTTCCCTATGCAGGGAAAAATGGGGAGAAGTAGAGGCTCTGATTCTGGTCTCATATCAGTCCTAGGTCAATGATAGGAAAGGACCATAGAACCATAGAATGGCCTGGGTTGAAAAGGACCACAATGATCACCTAGTTTCAACCCCCCTGCTATGTGCAGGGTCACCAACCACCAGACCAGGCTGCCCAGAGCCACATCCAGCCTGGCCTTGAATGCCTCCAGGGATGGGGCATCCACAGCCTCCTTGGGCAACCTGTTCCAGTGCGTCACTGTGTGAAAAACTTCCTCCTAAGGAAGAAAAAGAATCACTAATTCTATCCTACATACCTGTCAAAATAAAATCCTATCCCTTCTAGTTTTCCAAGCTAAAACTTCAGTACATGTGTGTAGAAATGAGGTAGCCATATTTTAGAGCTGTAAGTTGAAGGTAAAAAAAAAAAAACAAACAACTACAAAGCACAAATGCACACAGTACAGGCATAAAGCCAACACAAAGTTAACTAACAAGTATATTTCAACTGAGTAACAGCTTAAAAAATAAAAAAATAAATAAAAAAGGCCATAATAATGGCCTTAAAACACAGCTATTTGCAAAAATGTTGCCCTGAAAAGTCTCATTTCTGAAACAGAGATTAACTGGAAACCAAGCTCGCCTTACCTCCCGTCTGTGTGTTGTAATAATAGGTATGACCATCTTCACTGACACCTTCTACCCACACTGCTCCCTGAGAAAACAATAAAGGAGTCAATCAAAAAAGAAAAGGGAAAAGAAAAAAAAAAAAAAAAGACTTAAAAGGATCGACAAAAGCATCACTTAGAAGACTTTCCTCCTTTTTGTTGAATAATACACCTTCACAAAAACAATCAAATAATTAAACTTTGCAGGAATGCACCGCAATGAATTTGTGTAATTTGGAAAAGCACCAATTTCAACAAAGCACTGATTCTTCCCCACTGATTACTAAATGCACGTGAAATGTGACAAAAGTTGGTGCTGGTATGCCTTTGTGGCTAAGTAATGGAAATAAAGATGCTTTGCAGAACAGAGGATCACACATTACACGTGGCTTAACATCTTCCACAAGAACTTGATTTCATCAACGGCAGTGACACATACAACTTTCACTGCTCTTAAACACTAATATTACTTGTTTCCTTTTACTGGGTAGGATTTCTATGCAGCTTCATCAGACACTATTTTTGTTATTTAGATTCTGAGCATCTTAGAGCCTGTTTCTTTGAGGTTTTCAGCACGTATTTGACTTTGGGCACACTAAGCATCCTACTGCATACACGCTGTCAAGCACGACACCACTCCAACTCGTAGCCCTTGATGCATCTATCTACTGCTCCATTCTCTGCACCTCTTGTAAAGCCCGAGGGGAGAGCTAACCTGCTGTAAAACAAGGAAGAACTGTGAATCTCACTTCCACAGCAAGCATGCCCTTTAATTTGTGGGAAATGTGAGCCCTCGTTAGAGATCTGGAATGTTCCCAATTTCTTTAGCTCAGACTAAATAAAAGAGCAATTAAATGCTTGCTTTTAGCAGTAGCTGAGCCAACTAAAGATACCACAAAGTCACAGGTCGGGGTGAGGGAGGAATGGCAAAACACAGCCATGTGGCTTAGGAGAGATATCAGAGGGTGAGGGTGTGTATTCATGATAGAGCTGAAATGAGCTAACTTCAAACTGTTGCCAAGAAGCTCCTTCTCTCCTCCATCTGGGCTGTCTGAAGCAGCATTTCTCTGACTGCCCAGAAGGCTGACTCAGAAACAAGCCTATGAAGCACTAACCAAAACTCTGATGTCCTCACTCCCTGAATGAGTTCACTGTCAGGACAAATACACAGCAGGGACCGCACAAGATCAGTCACAGGACCTCTCTCAGTGGAAGGCTACAGTAAGTCTGGCTTAAAAACATTGCAAAGTCATGACTTGACAGAAAAGATAAAGCACTGCTTAACAAGTTGCGCAAAACTGTGGGGGAAAGGAATCAGAAAGCCAGAGTAGCATGTATTGGGAACAGGAAGTGTGCAGCCTCCTGGGAATAAACACTGGCTGAAAAACGTCTGCATTTCTGAAGTAAAACTCTCTTTTAACAAGAGATGGAATAAAGACAAGGGAATTCATGGACATAAACTGATGCAATTGCCTAAAAATATAAACAACTATAAATATTTTCTGCTTTGTAAGTACTCCAGTACCCAGCAAAGGCTACTTTCTGAGATACAACACATGGTGACAGAAAGTTAAGCACTCTGACAAGGCCAGTTTTTTTTTGCTCTCCAACAGAATATCCAACATATAACATCAGCAAACAATACTGACTTAAATCACACTGTACCAATGACATCTATATTAGAAACGTGGAAAACTTCACATAGCTCCATAGGAGTGCTGTAAAAATAGTGTTTTTAAGGTTGGGAAGCACTGAACTCCTGCAGTGATAAACCACAGAATCATAGAATGGCCTGGGTTGAAAAGGACCACAATGATCACCCAGTTTCAACCCCCTGCTATGTGCAGGGTCACCAACCACCAGACCAGGCTGCCCAGAGCCACATCCAGCCTGGACCTGAATGCCTCCAGGGATGGGGCATCCACAGCCTCCTTGGGCAACCTGTTCCAGTGCCTCACCACCCTCTGTGTGAAAAACTCCCTTCCAATATCAGGAGAAAGCCCACTGATGACTGACTTTCTGGTTTTGGACTATTCAGCAGGTCCCAGACTATTCTGCTTGTCCTTTACATAAGGAAGACAGTAAAATGATAAAAAGTTGCTTCTACATAGGTTCCATGGCTCTAAGAAACTTACAAGAGAGACCAATTATCACATAATTGTATCCTAAAGCAAGCACAAAAAATGGAATTCATATTTCTTTAACTAATAAATACCACAATCTCAATGTTTTCTAAGCAGTGCTTTGGGGTCATTATGAACCAGAACACGGGAAGACAAATGTGCTCCTTCATACACATAAAAAGCAGCTATTTCTCACTGATCAGTAGTCAAAAGGTGTTAAGATTTCTACATCACTGCAGCGCAAAAGAAACTCATGATCTGCAGTTCAGGCCTGAAGTCCCTTTGATGCTTCTATTCCATCCTACTGTAAAAAGAGAGGAACAAGAAGCTGAAGCTGAATTCATTCAGTTTACAAAAAGCTTTCAGTTTTATGGGCTAAGGAATTAAAGCAGCGAATCCTGTAAAAACCACTATCATTTCTCTTCCCCTGATAAAACAACCAGCCAAATTATATGTTTGTAGAAGAAAATATCAGTTTTCATCACATATGTCATAAATGATCCTATATATCCAAACGATGTTATGTTTTGACAAGTTTATGAAAACTGAACAATTGTTCAGCTCGTTTCTGGTTAAGTATTTGCAAAGACAAAGGAAAATATGAATAACAGTGTTTGATTACCGTGTGCGAATTTTTAGAGTTGCCTTGGAATCCTTTTGGTTTCTCCCACTGTGATTCTTAAAAAACAAAAACATATTTCATCCATCATTCAGTCCTGCTGACGCTCCATAATGTTTAGAAAGGAAACAGTGCTAAAAGTTATGACACTGGTATGTGCGTACATACAAAGTGCAGTATAGATTTATATATTATCCTTTATCAAACTACAGTATGAACAATAAAGCAAAGTGTCTTAATTACAGTTGGCTTTACCAGGATTAATCAGACTCTATGAAACTCTGGTTGATATACAGATACTGGGAATTTGGTTAAACAAAACACACACACACAAAAGCGAGTATAGGCCACAAGAAACACACATGACTTTTTACCTTTTGGAAGTTACCTTGTAGAAAGAATGACTCAAGTAAACAACAAAGTCATTTCTAAACTTATGAGAAACTGTTTGTGATGTTCTCATTAATCACATGCACATACACAGAAGGGACTGCTTTCATACTCTAACGTAGACCGTAACACATCGCTCCTCAGCTGCTGTTGGTCAGTTAGGCAAAGAAATAATCAGGCAACAACTCATAACTGCCCTCATTTACTTGGGCAAAACTGATGCTGAGGTAACTGCCCAATTAATTTCCTGGTAAGATATTTAGAAATAGAATAATTATGTCTTGCATATTTTAACCTTTGAGAGTCTAAACATTTCCAGAAACAGTGGGACTACTGCGTTATCTCATTACTATCTTATGAACAAAATGCAAATAGTCTGATGTTCTTGATGCCTAAGTCTTGAATATTAAATATCAAAACTACATCTAATCATTCAGATTTTAATAATCAGCTTAGTACTGAGGTGGCAGAAGGGTAAATGCAGGTGGTCTTCACTCATTTGTATGCAATAAGCTTATCTGCCTTTGCTCCTTGCTGTTTTTTTTTTACCTCCTGTTTTTGTATTGTAGTAGTAAGTGTAGCCTTCAGGAGAAAGTCCTTGCACCCACTCCTTTGGTTCAGTTTTTGGTGACCCTGAGGTGCCCTCACGTGTCTTTTTTTTCTTTTCCTTCTTTTCCTTTTTCTCTTTCTTTTCTTTCTTCCCTTTACCTTCCGCTGCATTACTCTGTGTTTTATTCTGCGTGGAACTCGGACCTACATCATCTTAAAGGAGATAATATTTAGTTTTAAAAGAAAGAGTAATAATCTGAGCTTAAATATTTGACACTTATTAACAGCAACTACAAATAGGAAACTTTGTGTTACCCATCAGTATTATACTCATTGTAGCTAAGCTGAAAAGACTACATTCAAAGAACCTTTCATTGTAGCAACACTACACCACTACAAGGCCCAAGTACCCAAAGAGGAGTAGCAACATGAAGAGAAGTACCTTAAGGACCAAACAGCTCTGACTGAAGCAAAACAAACTGCAGGAGTTCTGAAAATACAGCTTCTACAGCAGCTTTGCAGTACAACTTTTGAAAAAAAAAATAATGATTTTGTTCTCATATGGACTGAACAAAGGTACTCACTGAACTGCAAGATGAGAAAGTGATTCTAATCCCTACCTGGTACCGCTGGGAGTCCAGGCTCTCCTATTTGACACAAACTTGTCTCCAAGTGGCACAAGTGAAACATGAAATTAACTAAAGGAAGCTGCGTCGCTCACTCAGGGTACCAACTACAGTATTTACATTTTTTGCTGTTGCACTGTGTAAGTGTTCTACCCCAAATCAGATTGTTCCATGCACCCAAGGACACCTTAGCTAAAAACATTCTGTGCAGCAACTTCTACTACTGGCAATTTGCAGGCTTTTTCTTTTTTGTTTTTTAATAAGCAAACACAGTTCTGGAGGCCTACTCTCATCTTGCTAAATCTTGATTTCAGAAAAAAAAGCATTTCTATTCAATATTCTTTCAATTCTGCCTTTAATCCTTTGGCAACTATATGAGCTACCTGGCTTAATTCCAAGCCTTTTCAAATCCTCTTGATATGCTTTCATTGCAGCTTCCTCCATTGCTGCAAATTCCTTTGACATGTTTTCTTCTTCTTTTGCTTTTTCCATGCTTTTCTTCCTAATCTAAAAGAAAACACAATAAGAATAAATTTCAACAAGTCTGGTAATGAAAGTGATTAAATACATGTTTCTGTGAAAAGAAGGTGTTTGAATTACCTCGCTAATTCTTTTGGCCACATTTTCCTTATGATTCTTTCCTCTCTCATGAAAGTCTATGCTCTTAAGAAAACAAGAAAAAAAAAACAACAAGGAAAATGGGAAACATTAATAAATACATTTTTTTTTAAGTTGCTTAAAATTTAGATAGACTAAACTTTGTTGAACAAGTTTAAATGCAACGTCCTTTGAAAACATTTACAGCAAAGTCTATAGCTAGAAAACATTTGCTCATAATCAATTCGGGAACATTTTGAAACATTTAACATAGAAGTTTTGAGAAGCCAGTAAAGGTCCAAAATGATATTTATGATCCAATTATAAACTTTCATATCCTATATTTATGATATTTATAACTTAAAGTAATACTGTTCAGCACATGTATTGGAGACAATCTGGATTCCCTCCCTGTGCTGTCCTTCTGAGTAGCATCCCATGTTTTTTTTTTACTCACTTTGTTGGCTTTCCTGCAAAACTTCCAAAACTACATGGCTTATTTAGTGTTACAAATATTAGCTCTGGTCCTTAATTACAATATTCCAAATTGCACAAATATCCCATGGCCTCCTGGTCCGAAAATTTGAGAGCTAACAGAAAAGCTAAGATGGGAGAGCTGAGTAACTAAGGACAACAGGAGAGTCTGCAAGCCACAAAGCTGCCAGGAAAAAAAGCCATCAGAAACTGGAAGGAGTTGAAAAGCTCTGCAGGTGTGACAGCTGAAGCTCTCACGTGGTTTGAACACTGAAGTGTCGAAAAGTCAGGTGGCCTAAATCTGATGTAGTAACCCCAGGATTTCTCTGCACAAAAAGATGTGCAAAGGATGCACATCCAGATGATGATTAATCTCATTTAAAGACAGGTTGGTAGGTTACCCAAACCCCCTCCGTTCACGCATGACTCTTGGCTGAAAGTATGACAGAAACCTAAACCAATCAGCTCAGATCTGGGCTTCTGAATTACAGGTATGTAACTGTAAACCAGATGAAATTCAGCTCCAGAAGCACCTTTGGCATTGAATCAGGAGTGCAAAACTCATTTTTGAAGTGAGAAAGTCTCATAGTCTGCAAAAGCTGTCTGCAAGTCAGCAACACCTTTCTGTAACCCAGTAACATATCTGTGGGCTGTGTGAAATGAGAGAAACTTCCTTTAAGTGCTCTGAGCACTGGATGTACCAGGCCTGACGTATAAAACAGCCTCCTACTTGCATACTAAAGAATAGGCATGGACAAAGCTTCAAGTCAGCCTGGATGTTATGTTACAAAACCTGAAGAAAAAGAAGGGTCAGATGTGCCAGTTCTTATCCTGCACTGCCAAGTCAAATAGCACAACACACCATCTCATGTTCATGTATGTGCTTCTCACAGATCATGATTTAATGATCACAATTAAATATTAGAAAGGCAACTTCAGACAACACTTTTCATGCATCAATAAATCAGTTAAATTAAAAAAAAAAAAAAGTGATTTTAATAGCCTTTAGTAGAAATCCCTGGTATTTCAGAATCAGTGGTATAGTACAGCAGGTGATCATACAGGTCTGTTGTCTGCTATCCAGCACTTGCAATAATCGCAGAACTTTTTTGGCTGAGACTTCCAGTAATCGGCCCTAGGGAGGAGGAGAAAAAGAAATAAATGACATGCAATCTGAAACAATAACCAAAGGCACAGGTTATTATGCATATAATCTCAGAAACTAAACTTAGGCATTGTCTCTGGGTTTGGATTAATGTCTATTTTGGATACAGCCAGCAGTGAGCTTAGTAACGTAAATGCTGGACGATGTGGAGGAATCCAAGAACAGATCCTGAGCTGTGCTGTCCCAGACAAAACAGCACAGTGCTTTGGGTGTTTCAATATAACAGCGTGAATACTTCTGAAGGTGTAATTTGGATAAGAAGTTGCCCAAGTGTGAGAAAACATGCAGAAAATTCTTCAGAGCTCCAGAGCCACTATGTAAAAGTATTTAACAGCAAAACAAACTCCTCCAATGATTAGATAAAGGCTGCTTCTTCATTATTTAAAAGTATAAGCATGATGAATGCACTCTACAAATAGTTATCAGCCTGTAAGCAACGGTGTGTCTGCAAGATGCAGCTTTTCAAGCAAGTTTCTGAAAAGCTTGAAAGCAGCTGGGCTTCCCCCAGTATAAACAGAAGTCTGCTCATCCCTGCATGGTAAACCTTAAACCTGGGAGATTACTTAGTTGCACATTTAATTAGAAGGCTTTTGAGATTCATATTCCAAAACGCACTAAGGCCAAAGCCTGGGAAATTTCACACTGGTTGATATCCAGCTGGGTGGGGAAGAGTTCAGAGCTCAGAAATATACCTCGTGTCCCTTTTCCTCATTTGACCTGTAGCTCCTGAGCTGCCCCTAAACCCTCTGACATCCTCTAAGATGAATTTCCAACTAAAAGCCACATCAACTTCCCTAAGGCATACCTCTAATTCCAACAGCAAGCCTCAGTACGCACTTCAGAGGTGCAAGAACATCTGTGGATTTCCATCTTTAAACTAACGGGACTCGTGTTTTGTCTTCAGAAGAATCCAGTGTGAGTAATACTAAGACTGTGCAGCTGCATTCACTGAAAGTCAAGATGTGAGAGTTTGCCAGGATGCGTTTTCATAGCTCATTTTTCCACTGTTTTCTTTCCTGAATGCTGTTAGTCATCACACCTGTCACACAACACTGTAGCTGCACATACAGTAATCACACTGGAAAACCTGAGGGGACACCTGGGGCTTAGCACAAAAAATTGAGGCCTTGGCAATGCCAGGTTTTTGTCTTCCTCCTCCGCTTGTTTTGCTAAAGATTGGAGCTAGCTCACTAATGGTAAATACAAGACTGTGCAGTAGACCTGATATCCTGGGAACCTAAAATCCTGCTAACAGAGTTAACTGTGTAAATTACAGCTCTGATTCTGCAATTTAGGAGCACTATGAGTTTTATAATGCCGAGATTTGCAACTTCAGTTTGTACCACTCGAAAAAAAGAGCAAGCTCATCTGATGTTATTCAGTGATGGAGCCTGTAAGGCACCAACAGTGCTGCACTGAGGAAACCAGAGGTGGGGATTGAAGAGCTGCAACTGCAGAGAGATCCCACTTCAGTGGGAACCTGCAGGTGCTTCACAGGCTCTGGTCACAAACCTGAAAGTTAATAAAGCACGATGAGAATGTTTAAGTATGTGATTACTTTTCTTAAATCAAATGCAGACATGTGAATAGATGCAGTTAAAGTGGTACAAAAGTCTTCCATACTTGAGCTTTGTGCTGCATGGCCTCACCTCCAGTACTGCGTGCACCACAACATCAGAAGGACATAAAACTATTTGAGAATGTCCAAAGGAGGGACACAGAGATGGGGAAGAGTCTGGAGGGGGAGATGCATAAGAAGCAACCGGAGCCTCAGGGTTTGCACAGCCCAGAGCAGAGGGGAGGCCTGATGGCGGCTGCAGCTCCTCACAGGGAGCGGAGGGCAGCGCTGAGCTCTGCTCTGTGTGACAGAGACAGGGCCTGAGGGAACGGCATGGAGCTGTGTCAGGGGAGGGCAGCTGGGGGTTGGGGACAGGGTCTGCACCAGAGGGAGGTGGGCATGGAACAGCCTGCCCAGGGCAGTGGGAATGGCTTCAAGTTGCCAGAGTTCAAGGAGTGTTTGGGCAGCGCACTCAGACACGGGTCTGATTTTTGGGTGGTGCTGTGTGGAGCCAGGAATTGAGTCGACGATCCACGTCTCATGGGTTCCTTCCACTTTAGACTATTCTATGTTTCTAAGGTTGATTCTAGTCTTCAGCTTTACAACAGGTACAGCCTGCTGAGAGCCGGAGAGGTACCGGACTCACCATCACAAGTGCAGCCACCTCTCTTCATTTCACTGAAGTGAAAGGACTCCCCAGAATGCATTAAGTTGAATGCATGAAAAGTCACTTTTTCAGGGCTGAGACGTTAGCAGGGGAATGCAGGCAGCTAGGTTACACTCATCACAGGACACATGCAAGTGTAACTGGGAATCTCTCACTTCCCAGAGAGGTCTGACAGAGGCTGCTGGGACCCCAGGTACCAGAGCTGGTGCATAAGTTAGCTGGGCACTGTGCTACTGGGCCCACAAGGAACTGAGTGCAGCACATGCAGAGTGGACTGGGTAGAACTTCCAGATGAACTGCTGCAAGCTTTCAGCCAGGTTTGGATATCCTGTACTAACAAGAATTAAGAATCTCCTAAGGAACGCCGGGTTTGTTTCAGCTCTTACAGGTCAAGCCAGCATGAGCAAAATGTGCAAACACCTTTCAGAAGGCTGAAAAAGGAGGAGGGGAGAAAGATGGAGTGAATATAACAACGCTGTTTTCTAGAAACACCAATGAAATGATCCTGTCACAAGCAGCTGTGGAGTACAAATAGTGTCAATGTTAAAAATATTTTCAAATTTCTGAAATTCATGTAGGACTTCAGGGGCAGTGTGATCACAGGGAACAAACACCAATTCTGCATGAACAGCACCTGTTGCATTCACTGCTTGTAGCTCTGCAACTCGGACATTTTCCTTGCTGCAATAAACTTTCTGAGACAGTAGAGTCATGGAGCCTATGTTGAAATGATGGACTCGTGCATTTCTACTGTTTGGGAGAACCCAAAGGGAACAGGCTCTGCTGACAATGTACAGACAGCAACCTGAGGAGGAACTCCAGCAGTGCCGGAGTGCAAAACCCTGAGCTCTCAAGTCAAAGCTCCCTGTCAGTACACAAGTCTGCTCCCAGCAAAACACAAAAACACAATTGGTTTTCTTTAGGAAGCTTTAAGAAACCCTAACAAATAAGCTAGCTTCAGCTCAGAAAGTTTTGCCAAACTTTGTTTTTAGGCTGTGCTGGAGGTTTTGGTTCCCTATAGCAAGCAAGAGGGTGGGGAGACATAAGAAATAACTGTTTCAGGTGGTTCTGAACACAAGAAAATTTGGCAGTGCAAACAAAATCTGGAAGTATTTGCTATGAATGGCTTTGCTGTAAAACACAAGGCTTGAAATCTGGCAGGGTGCAAGGAGTTTGTATCAGGGCTGTATCTGCCCAAATTATAAGCCTGTGGGAGGAAAAACATCACACATGCTCAGCAGTCATCTTTGGTTTTCATGTCTACAAATGCTGAAGATTTTGCACATGGATAATATTTTCCAGCTTTCTACAGGCTGAGCACAGAACACCCTATGAATGCATCATCTTAAACACAGGAGTGTGAAGGGAGCAATATGCAGATCCCAGCTCTTGACTACAGAAAGAAATGAATTCAGACTGGCTACTGCAGCTGTAAGCAATCATTCAGCAGAACATGGCATTCAGAAATACCAATACATTCTGCTGAGGAACACTTCTAAATATTGGGGAATACTTCTAAGGCAAAGTAACAGTTGTGTAATGGAACAAAGTGAAAAAACAAAGAAAAAATGACTCCATATTTCACAGCAGGCATTCCACGTGGGAAGCCATCCCAGAAGAGCTGGGTCTAATTCAAATACCCCAGCCAATCTTTCTGTATATTGGCTAGCTCTAAAAATGCAACATTAAAATGATAACAGAACCACACCAAAACAGCCAAGTGCCTTCTTATAACGTGCATTAGGCCCAGTGCAGTAGTCCTCACAACCTGTACTCCTCAGGAACTCTCACAGCAATTCCATTCATTCCTGGGGCACTAATCCTACCCCCTAAAGCTCTTCTTTGATACATCTCCTTAACTTCTATCAAAACTATATGTTTTTAAAAAGCTATTTAAAAATAAGACTTTCAGAAAATGCCATCTCTGATGCATTTTTCTTGGTGGCCTGCTGCTATGCCACAGAATACACTCATATATATGGTAATGGGTGGGAATTTAATCTGCTCGACATAGGGTGTCTCTGTGAAGGCTGCAGCCCTTCTGGCCTTCAAGTCAATTGCCTTCTGGCAACCCCTCAGTAAATTCCCTTTTACAACCTAACTGGCTGCCTCATTTTACCACTGTAATCGCCCCCACTAAACACACAGGTTGTGAGCCTGCAAGGCAATTTAAGCAGAATCTATATGAGCTGCTCGATCCAACTCTGTATTGGTGCTGAAGCTCATTTGCATGTATCTGCTTTGCCAGGTTGCTTTCTATGCTTACTTGAAAGGCAACACCATGAACAGCCGTAACAATATACAAGGATGCACAGGAGTATCAGAGCAGCAAGACCTCTGCATGCTCAGAGCATCCATGGAAACCACCTCATCTAACAACAGTTGTCCAAAAACTAAGGTAATGAGGTACCTAAGTTGGTGATGGTCATAGAATGGCCTGGGTTGAAAAGGACCACAATGATCATCCAGTTTCAACCCCCCTGCTATGTGCAGGGTTTCCAACCGCCAGACCAGGCTGCCCAGAGCCACATCCAGCCTGGCCTTGAGTGCCTCCAGGGATGGGGCATCCACAGCCTCCTTGGGCAACCTGTTCCCTCCTGTTTATATGCTCCCTTCAAGTACTGGAAGGCTGCAATGAGGTCTCCCCAAAGCCTTCTCTTCTCCAAGCTAAAAATGCCCAGTTCCCTCAACCTTTCCTCATAAGTTCTCTTATGCCAATGGAAGGAGACCAGCACCATCCAAAGAGCCATCATTCCCATTCCAAAACTGGCACCTGAGATGGAAACTGAACGGCACAGGTGTGTTTCTTCCTTGTCATAGAATCATTAAGGTTGGAAAAGACCATCAAGATTAATATAGTGCAACCATCAGCTCATCCCATTGTGCTCACTGACCACATCTCTCAGTGCCACATCCACACTGTTCTTGAACAGCTGCAGGGATGGTGACTCCACCACCACCCTGTGCAGTCTCACCATTTCTTCTGAGAAGGAACGTTTCCCAGTATCCATCCTGAACATACAGAAAGCCTAAAGCAAACAACCTAAGTGAACCTTCAGAAGGTAAATATGCGAGGTCAGAGATATCTACTGAGAGCAGAAGTCTGGAAGACAGACAAGGGCTGCGTCAGGGAGATTACGATAAGAATAAGAGGGAAAAGAAAAAAAGAAAAACATCAACATAAACTGGGTCAAGAGGCTGCTGAGATATAATTTTAGCAACAGCTGAAATTAAGAGCACTGCCATGAGTCTGCAAGACAGGCTCACACAGCTTCCCCACAAAACAAAAGATTTCAACTCCGCGATGTGCTTCAGACGTTTCTAAGCAGGAAAGTCGGGCTAATACGAAAAAAAACAGCAGAGGGGAGCAAATGTGATCCGTGTGACATTCTCGATTTGACTTGGCTCGATCAAGACTACAGCCTGCGCTTTGCTCCCGGAAGCAGGCGGGCATTAATGACCGAATGGTTCGTGTTGGAAGGGACCTTAAAGCCCGCGCAGTTCCAGCTGCCTGAGTCCCGTCCAGCGCCTGCAGGGACGGGCCAAAGGCGGCTTTCCCGCACAGTTATTTTAAAGGCGCGAAAGACAACGGCGACAGCAGCAAAGCGAAGCCGCAGCGGCTTTCTCGGTGCGCCCCTCGCAGAAGCAGAGGCACCGGGGGAGGCCGTACCCCCCCCCCAGCAGCGAGACGCCGACCTGCCCGGCCGAGATAAGGCTCATAAGGCTCGGGACCGGCCCGCCGCCGCCTGCCCGTGCTCCCCTCCGGCCCGGCCCGGCCCGGCCCGGCCTTCAGAGCCCCCGGCCCCCGGCGCAGTGCCTGTGCGCTGCCCGCCGCCCCCGGCACTCACATATCCGCCGCCTCAAAGCACCGCCGTCCTCCGCTCGCCGCCGCTGGAGCGGAGCGGGGCGGGGCGGGAAGCGAGCGGGGCGTGGGGAGAGCGCGGCGACGGCGGCCGGCGGGGCTCAGTCCGCGTTCTCCTCCCCCGCCCCGTTCCCACCTCCTCCCCTCCGCCCGCTCCTCCTTCCCCGCCCCGGGAGCGGCGAGCGCTCAGCGGGGAGCCGCGCGCCGAGGGAGCCGCCGCCGGTGAGTGCCGCCGCACCGCCTCGCGCTCGAGGCGGGACGGGAGCCGCCGAGGAGCCGGGGACGCGGGTTCGAAGCGCGCCGCCGCCTCAGGCAGCGCTCCGGAGGCGGGAGGTGCGAAGGGAGAACGGGGCTAAAGAGGAGCGGCGGGGAGCTCGCTGGCCGCTCCTGCCAACTTTCCGCGGAGTTGAGGGGTGAGGGCGGGCGAGGGCGCGTCGCACGGGGAGCGAGCGGGCTGCGCGTCGCGCTCCCTTCCCGCCGCCGCCCCGCGCCGGTGTCGGGCAGCGCCGGCTCCTCGTTGCCGCCGGGGCGGAGGCGCGCGCGGGACGGTTGGAGGCCGCGGCGCGTGCGTGTCCGCGAGGGAAAGGGAGGCGGCCGGGGCCGCTCCGTGACGGGCGGCGGGGGGATGGAGCCGGGTTCGAGTCCCGCTCGCGTCGCCTCGTTGGGCGCCGAGTGCCCCCGTGGTTGTTGGACTTCAGTGAAAGTCTGTGCCGGTGCTGTGCTCTCCCCGCCTAACTGATTTCCCCACGCTACAGCAAGCTGGAGAAGGAAAAAACAACAACAACAACAAGAAAAGTATACGTAGATATGTTAATTCACGGGCTGCAGCTGGCAGCCCCTGTGCTAACATCGCACCGAGGGTGGGGAGAAGCCTGTGCAGTGAGTCACGGATTGAGGAGGCCCTGTGCTTGGCTGCTGCGAGAACTGGGGAGGGGGGGGGGGGGGGAGGGTGATTCTCCATGTGGGAATAGGAGAAAAAGCGCCTAAATTAGTGACGAGAAGGGATAAGTCAAAGGTACTGAGCCCCCCGGCCCGGGCTGCTGGGCTGTGCGACGAGGAGGGGGAGCAGCCTGGCTGGCTCCCCAAGGGGAGGGCCTGTGGTCGGGCTGTCATAGCGCCCTGCGGGAGTTATGCGTTTGTCAGCATTTCCATTCCGAGTGTAGTTTTCATGTAGTTTACAGCTCGGTTATACAAATATGCACTGGGTTGAAGCTTGGTCAACGTCCTCTTCTCCAGAAACGTCTCTGAGGCAACTTTAGAAACGATTCTGAGCGAAGGTCCGTGGCACCGTCCTGGCTTTGTGTGTCTGCTGCACTTCACAGCTTCCCTTCTCACGCACACGGACCTACAGCTGTTGGTCCCCAACTTTTTTGTGCTTTTTTTCCTGCTGAGTTCCTTAAATGAGAGGAGGATTTAAAGGCTTGCCCTCTGTAGCTGCTGTTTATATATTATTACTGTAGTTTGGGTATTTTTTTTGTTTTGTTTCGGTTTTTTTTTTTTGTTGTTGTTGTTTTTGACTGTCTACTTGGTTGCTGCTTCTGAGCCGGAGCACAAACGCAGTATTGAAGAGGTTTCGTTTGTATACCTCTGTATGTATATATCTCGATCGTGTGAAGCGTGCCTGCCACCCAGTGGATGCAGCTGATCCATGTATGCTCTGTGCTCTATACATCGCTACCGCTCTCCCTCTGAATGTTTGCCAGCTGAGGTGTTGGAGCGACCAAGTGTGAAGCTGTGCTGAGTCTGTGTGCCAGGAGCTGACCATCAGCCATGAGGTGACCAGCCGTGCTCCTCCTGCCCTGCTCAGTGGAACAGGGGTAATGGAGGCAATGGGTAGGGCCTCACAGCTGGGCAGAAGTAAGAAGATGTGATACGAACCAGGCCATGCAAAGAGGGAGAGGCATTTTCGTGCCTAAGGTAGTTGGAGAATTGGGTTCTGCAGCCCCTGTCCTTCCTGTAGGATTTCCATGTTTTCCCACACAATTGTTTTTCTGGTGCCTAACCTGAGCTTGGAGTCGGACTTGCAGTTGGGCTGAACTCACTCACCTGGAACAGAAGTCGATAGCTGTTTGTTCTCAACATGCAGAAGATCTTTTGCAGGCCTAAGCGTGTTAGAAATACAAGTCTCGTTCTTCAGAATCACTCACTTGGTGTCCACAGCTTTTTACTTGAATTTTTTCATGTCTTAGTTTCCCATCTTCGAGAGATCATGCATAACGGTGTCCTTTACCTTACAGTTTAATACAGTGATGAGAACAGGGAAAAACAAACAAACAAAGAAAAAAACAGAGAGGAAAATAAGTAATCCTCTGGTCTAATAGAACAGTAGTGCTCTAAAGAACAAGGGCAGAAAGAAAATGTGTGTGTTTATTGTAACAGAGAAAAAGTATGACCAGGTTAGTCACAATTGGAGACTGACCTCCATGTATATGAGCATTAGGAGATGGCTTTAATTACCGTAGGCCACTTAGTACTAATAAGTCCTAAATTCTGCTGTGTTAGTCACATTTTTTGTGCTGCTTTTCTGAGCGTCATTTCCTAGCTTTTCTTTCAGTTAGGAAAAGATAAGATAAGCAGACAGGCATACTGAGGCAATGTATGTGTGTTGCTGTCCTTTCTCAGCTGGTGCAACACATGGAACTGTTGTCTGAGGTCTCCACTCGGCAACAGCTACCTGGCAGATCTTGGCTGCAAGTAGGCCAACAGGAGATGGTCTGTTGTGCTCTGTTTGGCCCATAGTTGTTCACAGGCAGGGAGGGAATGGCTCAGAAACCCTGGTCTTTGTCCTGAACTTTGGATCTTGGTTTTCCCTGGTCTGTGTCCTTCTGTGCCATTCCTCATCTTGGTGCTGTTTCGTTCTCTCACTGTCTCCTTGCATCTGCTTTCATTCCCTTCTCCTTTGCTTCTGTACTTCCCATCTCCCTTTTTCTTGCACAGAGCACCTTTCTTGCATGAAACGTCTTCCTTGGTCTGCCCACATGATGCTCTGCAGCTGCGTGTTGCTGTGAAGACCCGTGGGATGGGGCAGTGAGAGGGCAGGAGAAGCAGGATGCCGGCTCTGTCCCAAGTGCCTGGTGCCACATTGGCCTCAGCTGGCCACTACACCTGGAGCCCATTATCTGCTCTGGAGAAGATTTTCCAAGCTGCAGTCCTGTTCTGGACAGGGAACAGGAGAGAAGTTGTCTCTTGTTGTTGGGGATGACCTGTGCAGTGTGATCGATGTGAGAAGTTGTGAAGAATGTGGCCGTGACCTAGTGAATATCCACTGAAAATGTGCCATATGCAATTAATCTTAATTAGTTGGACCAAATCTAGGTAGATTTTTCATTGGGACAGCAAAAGGTACATGTGCTACCCTAACCCTAACAGCTCCAACCCTCGTGTCAGATTTCACATCTGTTATCCAAAGCTGAAAGGGCGTTATAAACTTCCAACAAGTTTGCCAGTGTTTTCTGTTAGCACTGAAAGATAGAATTTTCCCTGGTCTCGTTCTGAAAACAGCTGAATTATTTTGGCTGAGATATTCTAGTCTCAGTCTGCCTCTTTCTGCACCCCTCCCTCAGAAGCAATCTCTACGCACATGGAATAAAATTTAGCCCGAGGCAGACATTCAGCTTGGAAAATTTCAACCCAAATAAAGTCTGGCCAAGCTACAAGTGGCTGAGCACAGCATCTCACAGTGGGAGTGTTCAGCATCAAACACTGTCGATGCTAGTGTGTGTTTATGTACATTGAAACGCACTGCTAAAATACAATATCAATAGGTTCCCCAGCTGTCTAATTGGCACCCAATTGATCCTGAGGATTTTTAATGGGGAGCAAGCCTAAAACTTTTACAGTTAATTTTATGAATGCTTTTACTTACTAACATTATTAATTATTGTTTTCCTGGGTGAAAAACTGCAAGCTTTAAAATGGAGCCTCTGAAGTAAATAAAAAGTTGTGACTTAATCATTTTGAATCTTAACATTGTTAAAGACCGATTTACAGTAGAACCAGAGAGATTGCATCCTAGACTTCTGAATTGTAAAAAACCACATCTCCCAAATTCCTGAGCTATTCATCGGCCGTTTTATTGTAGCGAACTCACCCTATTTTGTGTCACTGATATATCTATTAACTCCGCAGTGAAGTGTGAGTTTAAAACAATTGTGCCATGGAGTCACTGTGGATTAAATACTACAAACATTGGCAAAGCTTCTTCGTAAATCTTCCTTAGAGAGGGACTTAGGCGTGTCTTTCTTTCTGAGTGCAGCTGTTCCTTGTGGGGTCCTCCAGGGACTGGATCTTGGTGAAATGCTGTTTAATATCATTGTATTCACTGTTTTGCAACAATATCTCATCATTACCAATCATTATGTGCAGGTTTTTGTGTGTGCATGTGTGGAACAAGTTGCTAGTGCCACATACTTAAAATCACAACGGGGAATGGGTTTAAACTGAGACAGGGGAGGTTCAGGTTAGGTATCGGGGGGAGGTTTTTCACACAGAGGGTGATGACAGGTTGGAACAGGTTGTCCAAGGAAGTTGTGGATGCCCCATCCCTGGAGGCATTCAAGGCCAGGCTGGATGTGGCTCTGGGCAGCCTGGTCTGGTGGTTGGCGACCCTGCACATAGCTGCGGGTTGAAACTGGATGATCATTGTGGTCCTTTTCAACTCAGGCCATTCTATGGTTCTATGACTGTATGGTTCTATGATCACATTTTTAAATGGTTCTCATCTAGCTGAATCCATTTTTCATGTAGCTGGATACAAAGGGACCAGGAATGCAGTTATACCAGCAGGATAGAAGGCTGTCTTCAAACTGGCTATTTGGAGGAGTGTTTAAGAATTTGTTTGGAGAACCATCTCAACAGGAGTTTTCGTTGTAATGCTGTGAGCAAAGTGTGATCTTTGGCTATAAAGCAATAAAAATAGTGCATAGAATTAGGAATGTACATGGCATTACTAAGGTGACTGGAATGCTGAGTCTGTGTCCGGTGTTGCTGTTCACATGAGGAAGGATGTGAAATATTAGTAAGAGTATGGCGACAAAAAGTGATCCAGGGTTTAGAAAAGAAGCTTAATAACGTGGTTTGTCAGATCAGAGGAAACTGGGAGGTGAAATGATACATGCATATATCTCATGTATGTGAAAGGAAAATATACAATGCTTGCTTGACCATACCGAGACATCCGATGTCTGGGAGCTGAGATTAGGTATGTTGTACTATGTAACAATTAGTAATGCAGGCAATTAAACATTGAAATGAGTGTAGGATTCGTTGGAGTGTTCAGAATGAGATAGTAATTCCTTCTCCAAGATGTGCTTCCATCTGGTTTTGTGGAGAGCTTCTTTGGTGCGTGCAGAAGGGGGAAAGACTGTGCTTTGTTCACCTGCGTTCTTCACTGTCACTTTCCTACCCAGCATTAACATCTGGCTGCAGCTGGAGGTAGGGGGTTGAGTACCACCTTCCTCCCTCACTGCTTTCTGTCATCACAGAGAATCCTTTGTATTCACAGGTTGGTGTGCCTCTTTTATTTGCTCAAGAGTCAGTACTGATAGCTGTATTTAGTGACAGGGAAAATCCCTCTGCCATGGAACCTTTTACAACTACCCTAATGGCCACCCTCCCCTGAAGCACCTCGCTGCCCTTGGCCAAGCCTCTCCTGCTGCTATATCTCCAGCTGCAAGCAGATGGGCACAATGGAGATGAGGATGTGGATGCACGTGTGTGTATGGCTTGGCAGTGCTTAGGACCAGCAGTTGCTAAAACAACAGCAGTTATGATGGTCAAGTCATTTTGCAGCATGGATGTCTCATATCAAGTGAAGTGTCAGCCACTGAGTTTCTTTTCTGATAGCTTCACAATTAAAAAATAAATAAAAAATCATTCTGTGATAAAGCTGAAAGCTGAATTTGGCCTGGGAATTGCTCTTGAGCCTAGATATTTATGAGATGATGTTTTATGATCCCATAGCTCATTCTTTTTAATGAACAGACACTTTTTTTTTTCTCTGGCATCTATCTGAACTGTAATAAATGTACTTTAAGTATGAAACTATTTCATTCCTTAGAAATATTGTTGTGTCTACTATAGGGTCAGTGGTACATATAAGCACGCTGGGTTCTGATGTTCAGTGTTTCACACACTGGTCTTAATTTGGGCTTTTTCATTCACACTTTAAAGTGTTCTCTGAATATTGTAGGTAACAAATAGAACTTTCTGTACAGAATGTAATTACTGGACAGTTTCCAATTGACAGGAACTGAAACTTGAGAAGCCTAAGTTCTTGTAAATCAGTATTTCTACTGAAAAGCATGCATGCAAGTATTTCCACTTGCGTGGAAATACTTAAGTACTAAGGTAGTCATCTCAAATGTAATTTCTAAAAACACCGTCCTCGGCTGCTGTATTGAGATGCGTTTTTGTGAAAAGAATTCAAATAAATTCATCTGTGGTTTGGCCCCTGTGCTACATTCATTGAACGTAATGATAATGCCCTATTGATCTCCAGTAGGCACAGAATCTCACTCACTAAGAAAGTAACAACCAGGTGGGAAGCATTCAGTGTTTAGGAGTTCTACTTCGGTCATTTAATAAATTTCTTTTTGAAATAAAAAAGAAAAGCAAAGAATCAAAAGTGAATTTTGAATCCCACTTTAAAATGCCAGTAGTTTGATATAAATTGTGTCATTATGGCAATAATAGTGAGTCTCATCACATGATGTCTGTTCTCAATTGCAGTCATGGACTGTAGCTTGCTGTCTCTTGATGTCTTATTGCATCCTGCAATATTTGGTGAGTTTTATTCCCTTGCTAGTTGTAAAATAAAACAGTATTTTAGGCAGAGGCTGAATAGTTGAGTGACTTATGTCTGTCTGAAGGACATATCAAAACTGAACATAAAGCATTTAAATAGCTGAGCTGCTGAACTGGCTGCTCAGTTGGTGCCTAGTAGAGCAAACTGTTGGTGCACCTTGATAACCAAATTAAAAAATGAGTGAAATAGTAGTAGAACTGAGTTCTTTGCAAGGTTTTCTCCCTTTGCCAGTCCTCAACTTGACCATAATCAGGATAGTGAAGAGTTGGCTGTTTCTATTAAACATATTATTCTGTGTCACATATGTGAAGACTTCCTTCTCAGTCTATCATCTGGCACAGCTATGGCAGTGAAGACGTAATTCTGCCTGTTCCCTTGGATTAATTTTCTTTTCTTATTTGTGTACATCTACAGCACTTTTCATTCTTGTTTCACTGCTTCAGATTCACCTGCGTACTCTGGGCAGCATGATATCCCCATCTCTTTTCTCCATTGATATAATAGTGATATTAAGCAGCTGGTGTCTTGTGTACCTGGTCAAACTGGCATTGATTAAATTTAATGAGGTGTTTCAATCTGCTTGACCTTGTTGTGTAACTCGTTTATGCCTAATGTATTCAAATAGGGAAACAGAACATGCTGAGTCCTGGTGGAAGGTTGTTCACACGGTAGCTGCTGCTGCAGCTTCTCTTTTGACATCTGTTGCTGCCTAAAGAGAAGCTGCCACTCTATCATTTTAAGGAGCTCATGCATTAAGTTTGTATCAGATGCCTGTGGGGCAGGCTTGGGATCTTCATAGATGAATGCGAGCTTGGTTTTCTGCCTTGAGAACTGGAACTGCTAGTGGGAAAGTGGTAGGATTCCATGCCTTGCTGCAGACCTTCTGAGGTTGTTAAAACAGGATTGAATAGCATGCTGGAATCTGTTTGTTTGTTTTGTTTTGTTTTATTTTTCAATTATTTTAGTTAAAAGATGCTGTGTAAGTGGGGAAGTTCAATGGGAAGTGACCAGGTCTCCCAATGTTGATCAAGAGAATGGCAACAGATACACCAGTTTTGCAGGAAACTGAAAGAGCCTGTTTTGCCACCAGTCTGAATTATCGAAGAGGGGAGAAAAGGTTATGCTGCCCTGTGGCATAGGATTTGCTGTTCTTAAAATATAAGGCAGAGGAAGTGGTACTGTCTGTAAAAGGGCAGCAAAATTAGTCACAAAATGGATGGAGACAGTACTCAGCATTTATATACCAGTGTAGGAGCACTGACCTAACATAGTGTGATAATAAAATGTGGCATAAGGAGCAGGGTTTCTTTCCAGAAAAGAACATAGCCCAGCGACATTTAAAACTGCCGATTTTTTAGGGGGGATCAACTAACTTAAACATGAAACGTGTGCAAACTGAGTAACTGCATACAGACAGCGGAATGCATTCAAGCATCTGTAGATTATCTTTCTCCCTCAAGACTAAAGAAGGTTGTTCCTTATCATTTGCACTGAGTGAAATGGCAGTGAGAGACAGAGCTCCCGCATCTTCTCAGCTTGGATCCCGAGCCTGTGCCCTCCCTCCTGTTTTGCTTTGTGGCTCCCATGTTCCAGAAGCACGTCCAGTGCCTGGATACTTCCAGCCGTGACTTCTTCAAACAGATGCAATGTGTCAGAAAAATACCCTTGTTGCAAATTGGCCTTCAGCCAGTTCTTTTGCTTGCTCTTCTCCTACAGTGAGCTGTGGAGCTTAGGTAGCAAAGCTGAGGTGGGTTCTGGTAAATCCACTGAAAAGCTGATGATGGATTGGGGGAGGAAATCAGCGGTGTATTAGTGTAAGGAGTAAAGATCAGATGTGTTCACCAGCCTACTCAACCATAGACCTTCCTGCAGTTTTAAACTCGCAGACTTGTGCCATTTTTTTTTTTTCTTTTTTTGGACTTTCATGTTTCCTTCAAAAAATAGGGGCCCCCAGCACCTGCTTACCTACATGCAACCGTCTTTCTCTGGAGGCTTTGAGCATCCATCCGAAACAAACCGTAAGGAGATGGTTTTGTAGTCAAGGAAATTATGCGTGTGAACAGATTTAGTCTTTAGGATTTATAAAAATATGACCAAGGCTTTACCAAATTTAGTTTTCAAATGTTAATGTTACAGGGTAACAGGTACTTCCCTACTGTTACAGGTGTAGTGCTTGAATAAGTGAATGAATGAGCTGGTTTTCTCACCATAAATGTACTGTACTCAAGGTAGAGCCAGAAATTTAGTATTCGTTTCTTGTCAAATGGCCGTTTGAGAATGATCCAGCAGACATCTATTGATGTTAAATGTTTTTCATTTCCTTGTGATCAGATTTACTTTTATCATTATTATAGTTTTTTTCAGAGAGGATGTGATTGCATCGTTATGTACCACATCCTAAGTGAGTTATTGCAAATGTGCTACCAAAAGCCTGATCTAGCTGCTCGTTTTGCCTTGAAAGAGGATTTAGGGCATTCTAAAACCAAAAACAGAGAGCTGTCACAGCGTGTTTTCAGGGAGTTGTTTGCTTAAGAGGTCAACCTATTTCTTTCTGCAAGAAAGCATGAACTTTTGTAGGTGTTTTGTCCCTTGCAAGTGGAAGTTTGTAGTCTATTGCTTTTGTCGTTAGTGTGTGACTAAGAGCTGGAAGGTCAAATCATAGAGTGGGCTGTAACTGTATAAGCCTCCTCATTTTCAGGTTTGGAAGCATGTATGTCAAATTTGGTGTGCATTATAAATATGCCATATATACAGCCTTATATTGTATGTACATATACACTACATATACAGGTACAATCTGTGCAATAACTTTGGGAAAATACTTTATAGTCAAAGGTCAGCGTGTTAAGTTCAGTTTGTAATGGGGTAGGCATGTCTGCTGTAGGTATGTTCTGCTTGTTTCTCTATTTGCTTTTTAGTAGCATATCTGCATTCTCTTAAATGCGTTATTCTTCAGCAGTGGTCTTGTTTTGACTTTATTCTTTCAAATCTCTCTTTAACTGATAGTTGAAAACATTTACGTAAAAACAAACCTTTACTGATTCAACTCAGGAGAGGAGAGAAATGATTTCATCTTGTGTTTTGGCTTTTTCCATAAAATATACAGGAATTCAGTAGTTTGACTTTGGGAATACCTGGAATGCAACATCTGAGGTAGGCATGAGTGGGACCCTCTTATTTTCTCCTCCCACCCACATCAAATAAAGCTCACATAACATTAAGCCTTCTCATGCATTCATTCGGGCACCCAAAAACCCATGGGGAGAGCTGACATGGCAGCATTTTCACACCATGCGATTCTGGATACAAGGGTAAGGGGGATGGCCTTGGATTAGTAAATGTCATTGCCTTATTTAAGGCTTGTCTGGTTAATAAGCCAGGGTCGTGTGATGTTGAACAAGGTGGAAGGCTGATATGTGAAGCAGTGAGAGTCTGGTTATAATTTTCTTTAGTTAAGTGGAACTAACAAGGAGAAAGCAATACATTAACACCTATTGTTCCCTGCTCACCCTGGCCATGTACACACACGTGTCTCTTGATGGTGCTGGTGGCATTGCTGTTGGATGTGCAGAGGCTGGTGTTTACTTCCTGTTTGCAGCCAGGGCTGCTAGCTGACATTAAATGGTACAAGTGAATTTTCCAACGCGTTGTACAAATTGTTTCATAACTCCTCTTCCTCCAGATGTGACTCCTGCCAAAATGTGCACATATGACATACACATGTAGCTTTAAAAACACTCACTGGGTAATGACTCTTGCTCGAACGGGACGGATGGAAATCATATTTTCAAAAAGCAGTCAAACCCTGGGATCAAACTCAAATAAGTTATTTGGGATCTGCTAGGATAGCATCAGTCTGCTGCAAGCACTTGAAGATTAGTAGTAAAGGAATTAAAGGATGCTTGTTTAGGGCAGTTGGTTTTCTCACAGTATAGAGACTAGCAGAGAGAAAGCTTGTGCAAAGCAGCAGATGCTAACAGGCCTGAGGACGTGCAATTAACTTAAAAAACAGCAACAAAAAGTCATTTTCTTTTCCCTTTATCCTTCCTCGGTGAGTTCATTGAGAGCTGCCTTAAGAAAAGCTATTTATTTAGTCTGATGCTACTTATCACCAGAGGTAGAAATAAAGGGAGATTTCTGCAACGCAGCCACAAGTAGTGTGTTTTTGTCTGATAGGCAAAGGTGGAAAACATTTCTAATGTATCTTGCTAAAAAGAGGGAACACCAAAAGTGAGAGTTCAAGAAATAAAGTTGGCTGCAAAGAAGGAGTGGGTAAAACTCCTGACATTTAGAGTTCCATCTGAGAATCTGAGTGCTTTGCCAGCTAATATAGGTCTCACCTGTCATTCCAGTATGCCTTGTGGGATGGCTTTACTGCCATGAACCCTCAGTAAATGAATGGATTCTAAGGTTAAACGTTATGTACTGAGAAGCTAAATTCATGGTATTGAGCTAAAGTAATAACCACTAATGTATATGTAGTGATTGTACAGTGCTCTGGATGGAGCACTGGGGATACTAAGTGTTTTATAAGTCTTGGGGAAATGCCGGATTACTCAAGGAAACTACTGAGCTCCCTCCATTAAGTAAATGATCTCTGTTAGTGGAAAGCAGGAGAAAAATCACATACATGAAATCATGCCTGATGTAATATCCTCTCATTCTCTTAGGCTCTGGTTTTTGATATCGTTTTCGTGGCTGAAACCACAGACTAAAGACAGAGGATTCCTGTGAAGCTTTTGGAAAACTCGTAGTGGTAGCAGCAATTTTCTCTGAAATGGAGCCCGTGTGCATGTATGTAACACTATCTTCCAGGAGATGTCTGTGCCCCGTCCCTCATTTTTATGGGCAGATAACAATAACAGAGGTGAAGGTTTGGTGTGATCTGTGATATCCTTTAGGACTGCTCACCAGGACAAAGATCAGCATCGATGCAAAGCTTCTGTTTGTCCGAGCAGCTCAAAATGTAGCTGAGAGATCACAGTGTTGGCCTTCCAGCTGTCAGTTCCCCTTATCTGGAGCACCAAGCTCCCTGGCATCTTCCTTTTTTGCTTTCCTGTAATCTCCCTCTGTATTATTATTATTTTTTTTAACCTCTTCTCCATGATTTATGCGTTTGTCAATTGACTAATGTAGCATGTATTTGGATAGGTAAGCCTCATACTAAAAGTATTGATTATTTCCTGAACGAGTAAGTAATCAGCTCATGTTTCTAACTGAATGCTCTTTAATAGCCAGTTCTCTATCTGAATGCTTTGCAATGGAAAATGTATTTATTTCAGTGAGCTTACTTTTTTTTCACTGCTCATGTTTTTTTCTCCAGCCTCTCCAAGATAGCAGTCTTTTTCCAGTAATTACAGCAGCTGGAAGAGTAGTAATAAACACACTTTCCTTTGTGTTCACATACTCGGTGTTGCCAAAATATTCTGTATTATCCTCATAACCATCTGAACGTATTTGTGAAGCTCGACCTTCTTCTAAGAAGTAGTGCTTATGTATATTTGTCTTAAATCATTGAAACATAGAATGGTTTGGGTTGGAAGGGAGCTTTAAGATCATGTAGTTCCAAGCCTCTGCTATATAGGCAGGGACACCTCCCTCTATACCAGGTTGCTCAAAGCCCCATCCGGCCTGGCCTTGAATGCTTCCAGAGAGGGGGCATCCACAGCCTCTCTGGGCAACCTGTTCCAGCGTCTCAGCACCCTCACAGTAAAGAATTTCTTCCTACTTTCTAGTCTAAATCTACTCTTTTCCAGTTTAAAACCATTTCCCCTCGTCCTGTTGCTACAAGTCCTGATAAAAAGTCTTTTCCCAGCTTTCCTGTAGGCCACCTTCAGGTGCTGGAAGACTGCTATAAGGTTCCCTTTTAATTCCATAAATGAAGCTTGCTTCTGTGCAGAGTGTCAGCAAAGATGCCTTGCCTACGGTTGCTAAAAGAACTGAAAGGACAACAGCAGTTAGAAGAGGTGCTAACAGTTCTTTATTAGACTAGAGCTGTGGAAAATGTACCAATCACTCCTGTGTGTGCATATGCTGGATGCTATTTCTTATTGTCTGAAACAAATGGGGGTAAATAAAAAAGTTCCATGGTACTTATGTGAGATATCAACAATAATTTCCTGTAGCACGACTGACTTTCTGGGGCTGTGCAGTCCCCACAGCCTAACTCCCTTGCCAAGAAAAGAAAAGAAAAGAAAAGAAAAGAAAAGAAAAGAAAAAGGCAGCTGCAAAAGCACAGCATTGGGTTCAGAACTGCCTGGCTAAGGGTGGTGCCTGGCTGCAATCCCTTATGAGCGAGTTGGATGGGGAACATTACAAACCCTCCCCCTGTCCTCTCTGTCTGTATAAAGGCCAAACAATAATAGTAGTACTGACGCTGTCATGCTCTAACTTCTGTGCATGTATACTTGTCTCAGGCTACACCAAATGCTTTGTCTGTGAATAACAACATTCCTTGCATAGAAACTTTTTTCAACTCTAGACTTCATTCTTGATTTGATTTTTATACTGATAAATATAGACGTGAAAAAAATCCAGTGTTCATACTGGCTTTTTTTTTTTTTTTTTTCCTAGTATGTGTTTATTATTCATGAATGTTGCAACATCCGAAAATGTAATAAGTGACTCACAGTATGAAAAAAGGAAAAATAGAGTTATGGCTTTTTAATGGGGATTCCTCAGTGGACTACAGAGTGTTCCAGTTAAGAGGTTGCTGTTTGACGATACCAAACTCATCCAGTCCTTGTTTTTGTGTTCTTTCTGTGTGCATTTGTAATGCCGTTTGGTATATGTTCGCTTTCCCTCACTTGTCTGATTATTATTATTTTTTTGTCTTATGTTAACGGTGAGAAAATTCCAACATTGAAACCAGAAAGAAAAAGAGGATTATGATTGGAAATGGTTATTTAGTTGTGATGTTTGGTTGGTTTTTGTTCTTTTTTTTAGTTTTATTTTTTAGTTTTATTTTTGTCTGAAAAAGAAAAGAACAAAGGCTAAGCTTACTGTAGCTGGCACAGTATCACAGAATCACAGAATGGCCAGGGTTGGAAGGGACCTCAAGGATCATGAATCTCCAACCCCCCGGCCTCATGCAGGGCCACCAACCTCCCCATTTAATACCAGACCAGGCTGCCCAGGGCCCCATCCAACCTGGCCTTGAACACCTCCAGGGATGGGGCATCCACAACCTCTCTGGGCAAGTAGATCATGTTTGTATTCGTAGAGATTGTCGTTGCAAGGACTCCTGAGCAAACGTAACTATCCTGTTACAGCAAGAGCTCTGGAGGAGTATATCATGAAGGATGGAAAGCTCACCTTGTGGGATGCCTACTGATCCATTCAAGAATCAGTATTGACTTTTTCTACAAAGACTGATTTGTATTCTTGGAAATTTGAACATTTTCTTTCATTTGTATGGTTTTGAATGGTACCAGTTTCATTTCAGCTTAGTATCCCCTCACCTCTGTGTCCGTCTTGCACAATAGCAGAGAACTTATATTTGCTTATAAGCAAGCTGAGTACAAACCCATAGGTGGATGACCTCATACTTGTCTTTCAAACTGGCTGTATACACGAGTGATAGTTTCCTTTGGAAAACCACAGATTTAGTATAATCTTACTGCAGTGAGGATTGCGTGGCTTTGTATAATAATAAAGGAAATTTTTAAAGGTTTTCTGGGGCTGTTACGCATATCTCCTGAGAATTCAGCATAAAAGCATTACTTCTGTGCCCCCGTGGTCCTCTTGGGATTGCCAGTGATTGTTACCATGCAAAAATGAGGTCATTTTGGCTTTGCTTATTGCAAATATTAAGTAATGAGGAGTTGTAGAGAGAAGTTCTGTGTATAAAATGGCATTACTGTCACAATCTGTAATTACATTTGAGTGTTGTATAGCACTGCAATGCCTTCCACCTTGTTTCTACCTGAGACTGAAACTGTGGTTCCTCTCTGTCTTTTCAAGGAGTAAACTCTTCTGGATAAAAAAAAAAAAAGAAAAAAAAAAAAAAGAACATGACTCAGATAGAATTACCCATTTATTTTCATGAAATAATTTCTCTGTCCGCTTATTTCTCAGTCTTTCCGTTAGATGGCTTATTTATTGTATGGCTCATCATGAGACAGGGACTAGAGATGGTGTTTAAAGATAAAACGGATATTTTTTTAGCATCCCAGAAGGAAGGACTGGGAAGTAGCGAACTAGAAGTGAGCTGTATTTAAAAATATAACACCCTTATTTGTCTGACTGGGGTTAGTGAGAGCAGTAGATGAGGCACACTGATTTCTCCTGTCTGTCATTGAAGAAAGCCAAGTAATGTCACTTACAATTTAAAAACATTTCAGATTGTGGTTTCATTTTTTCTGTTTCATCATTTTTGACCATTTGAATTCTGCTGAGAGAAGTAGTAAGGGGGGCTGTAAATTTGTTCTGACATTCTGATTTGCTTGTGTGATTGCCTCATCTATGGGTTTTAATGACACCTGTAATATGTATGATGGTAAATGACTGCCTGCACTTTGCAAAACAAGTGTACAGACAGCATGGAGTGATGGGAGAGGGTTGGATTGGGTCAGAGAGCCATAGGTTAAGTGCCACAGTTGTTCTTTTTCTCTGCCTTCATCGTCCTCTGGATAAAATGCCTCCACTTTGGTTTTTTTTTGTTGTTGTTGTTGTTTTTTCAGGTGGCATGCAATCGTGTGATTCTTAAGGTGAAAAATAACCTTTTGGGTGCTTCACTACCACCCACAGAAGGGTGGTCCTCTTTCTTTTGCTGGCTGTGCTCATCATAGCCTTTTCTGAGCTGTTTCAGCTTGCCAACCACAGAGAGCTGCTGTTGCTCCCCACCCACCTGTCAGCTTCCTGCCACATTAATGGGTTAAACTGGGTTGGTGAAGGGTTTAATGGGTACCACTTGGAGCAGAACCAGAGCAGGGAGAGGATGGGGAGAGAAAAGCATTGCTGGGGGTTGGTGGAGAGAGGCTGTAGCATGTAACTTCTGGCTGAGATTGGATCAGACGTTATCTTCTGTCAGGGCTGTATTTACGGCCTGGATTTTTGCAATTCTTTCCCTCCTAAGTGCTTATCAGTTGAAAGGAGGGTACAACCACATTTTAAACCATTCTCAGAAATGCTGGTAAGTAATGCTTCTCAGCAGAGGCAAGCCCATAACAAAAGGAGGAAGGAAAGGACTTAAGAGAGCAAAGAAAAATGACTATACAAGAAGATTTTCCTACAGGCTTGTCATCTCTGGGATGTGACCTTGGAATACCTTAGAGGTGATCCAAGAAGACTTTGTGCAAGGCTGTGCAAGATGAGGGGTTTCTAGCTCTGCGGGGTGCTGCTGAGCTGCTGGCAGAGGGACTTTGCCAAACCTGTGTTCACTGGGAAACACTGGAGGCAAACTTGGAAGAACAAAATGGGTGAGGTTAAAGCTCTCTGGTGCTTGGTTGTGAATCTGTTGCAGTCCAAGTGCTTCTCTCACCCCTTCTGCCACTTAGGTGTAATTTCTGGAGACTTGGAGTTTCCTGACCAGAGTTGCAAAAGGCTCTCTTGTCTATTTTGAAAGATGACGGCATTTATTATCTGAAGGATTCTGATCAAGCTTAGGATGACCACAATGCCTTCCCTCTCAGCCTTTGAGAGGAGTGCCTGTTCATGTGTGTTTTGTTTACTCTCACTTTTCCTTTCCTACGATGCAGCCAAAGTTTAGAAGACCACCGCAGTGAATAAGTATTTTCCTTCAAATTTATTGTGTCCTGTATTCAATGTGCACTGGAACCATACCTTTAAATTGCAAATTAAGAACTGATAGCTGTGTGGGCTGCACACTGGGTATCCAAAGCTTTGGGTTCTGAATTTCTCCTTTTTTTTTTCTTTTTTTTTTTAATGTAATTGTTGAAAATGCAAGAGGTTTATAGGCGGTGATGAGAACTTCTATGTATCTGAGGTCTTGTAGCAGAGGCCTCCTCTGTGGATAGGAACAAATTACACTGCAAGCAATGCAGTTTCTCCCTGTGTAAATATTTAGGTCATTATGCATTTGGCAGTGAAACCATTAGGGGTTTCTATGTTTTGTGTGGCACCTACCTCAAAGAGAAGTGCCAATCTATGAGTTCCAGCTAAGGACAGGGATGTTGTGGTGTTAAAACATTGCAGGATTACCAGTACAGGTTCTTGGTGCTGTACACAAGGAGAAAGGAGAGTGCAGGAGATAGGGTGTGAGCTTCAGATTTGGATGAAGGCTGGTTCAAGTGTCACCCTTGCACACACATATCTTGGCATCTTGGGCATATGGCTCAGGTTTTCGTGCCAGGTGTGTAAATGGGATTATTCCTTCCTCCAGGGGCACTTGAGATTAAATCTGTTGCAAAACCTGAGATACTCAGGTCCTAAAAAACTGAACGACAAATGAAAGTTACTTAAATCCTATTTTTATCCAGCATTGAGCCAGAGTCTTCCCTTCAGCCTCAAGAAGCCCTGGACAAGTGCTGAGGATGGGGAAGTGGTCTGTCCCCTCACAGTGCTGGTGCAGAGTTGCAGCATCTCAAGGCAGGATCGTGTGTCACTGGGATATGTGAAACAGCAGCAAAATAGAAATCCTTAAATCTGAAGTCTCAGTCCCTTTTTTCAGCTAAGTAATACTTTCACCTCACCCAGCCTCCGTCTAAAAATGAAGGCTGGGAACAGGAACAAACCTCTCATTAGGCTCCTTCTTACGAGACTAATTGTCTTTCGTTTCAGGTGGGTCACTGTACCTCCAGAGCACTCTCTTGAGCCTGCCCCGGCCCAAGAGGTTTTACAACCCCGTCTCCCTCGTGCAGACCTGTAGCTTTCGAAGCTGGATGAGGAGGGGAGTAATTGCTCACCTGGGACATGAGGAGAGTAGAGGCTTCCCTGGAGGCCTGGCTGGCAGAAGCAGCAGCTATGTCCAGGCCTGTTCAGCCATGCCGTTCCCCTTCAATGTGCGTGGCTGTGGGAGCCAGGGCCAACGAAAGCTTGAAAATTTTATTGCACGTTATTTATTTATTTGTGCAGAGTTAACTTTTTCTGCTGGTCGGTTCCACTGCCCGCTTCGCTGTGTGGCTGCACAAATATTTGCACTGGGAAACGGCGGGGGGAGTCGCTTGGTGCGAGGAATATGCAGCCAGGACAGAGTGGAGAGTGAAGGCTGTTTGAATTGGCTTCAGCCGTGCTGTTGGTCAGTGTCTAGCTATGTCTTTGGGCAAATGGTGATCTGAATTTCATAGAGATACTCATCCCAGCAATGGGCAAAGTCGTTTCTCTAAGCCAGGATTCTGCTTAGAAAAAAAAAACTGAGTTCCGAGTTGAACGTTCACCTGCATTATCTCTCACTAAGTATTTTTACATTTTATGTATGCTTAAGAAATTCAGATTCAGCCTAGGAAGGGCAAAATGCTTGCATAGCTTGTGGCTATACTTCGCTATGGAATGATTTTTCAGTTTGGTTGATTGCTTGGCTAAGACCGTTGCGTTATTTTTTTCCTGTAAAGCATAACTATTAGTCTGTCTTTAATAATTAAAATGGTGCTTTCCCTGCGTCCATGTTACAGTTTCCTTGAAACTGCTGTGCTAGAGGGTTAGATTTCTCCCCAAAGTGCTCCAAAGGGTTTTGCAATGCAGGAAACAAATGTTTTCAGATGTAAGATTGTATTAGAATTAAGTTGCTGGAGAGGGACAAGAGTACATCTGTCACAAGAGGTGGAATATACACAGTATTAAAATAACATGGTGTTTCCTCCACATGGTCTCTTCCCTCAACTGAGAAATACAAATGGGGATGTATTTTGATAAAGAGCTGTAGAGAAGCTATTTAAGTAGTGACTTCACTGGGAACTACTCAGCAAATAATGAAAAACTGATGCTGCACCGCTTGCTGTTATTTTCCTTAGGCCTTCCTCTATATTAGGCTACAAAATAGCATGATAAACTACATCTGATAAAGGTGTACTGCGTTCTGCCTCCCAACCTTGCCTCTTGCTCTTTGGTTACACTCCTGTGCACAGGATTTAGGTCCCTGTTCCGTGCCATGCCTATGGCCAGCGTGGTTTCCAGGGCGGAATGTTGGACTCTGTCCTTGTGGAAATGAGCTTCCAGTAGAAAATGGCGTGCATGTATCCTTCCCACCGAAACACAATGGAAGGAAATCTGTGCCCATCCTCCACGTGTGGTGCTTTTGGGACTGAATCTCTGCCAGGCCTTTTAATGCTGTCCATCAGTCCAAGTCGTGTGGATGGGGTTCCTCTGTGGGTTGGGTGTCTGGGAGTGCGGGCGCGTTGGCCTGGTGCGTAATTGGCACCATGTTAGAGTTCGGAATGTGAGGAGCATGTTGGGAGTGTGCTGGGGGATTCTCGAGAGCCCTGTGTGACATGGGTGCTGCTCCTTTCCCTGACTACACTAAAAAGTTTCCCTTGGCAACTTGTTGGGCCCTCTGGCTTTCTTTGTTTTAGAGTTAACCGGTTCAGTGTGAGCAGTACAGCGGTGGCAGCAGGTAGGAAATAGCAGATGTTCTGCAGAAGTGTATTTATTAGTCATAAACGTGGCTGGGCCCTCGCCCTCCACCGAGGGGCGGCACGGAGAAGGGAGCCAGGGAGGGTATGGCAGGTGGGTCTGCTGCTGCTGGGGATGGAAGGCTGGTTCAGGTGTCACCCTTGCACACACACATGCAGTTGTGGTTTGGAGGAAGCGGGGTGCGAAAGCTGCACCTGCACCGTGTCAGCAGCAGGAAAAAGAAAAAGGAAAAAAAAAAAAAAAAAAGGAATAAAAAGCCCCCCCAAAATGGAAAGCGGGGAATAAAAAGGCTCAGGTGGCAGCCGAGGCTCGGAGCGGGGCCGTGCCAGCACCACCTGCAGCCCGAGCCGGCCCGAGCGGAGCCGCCGCCCGGGGCGTGCCGAGCCGAGCCCCGCCGCGCCGCCCGGCCCCGCGGTGAGTCACCGGCCGGAGCCCGGGCACCACTTCCCCCTCGTCAGGAGCCATTTTAACTGCATGAAGCTGCGGGGCGGCCGGGGGCGCGGCGCCGCAGGCCCCGCTGCGAGGCGGCCCGGGAGCGGCGCGCGGGGCGGTACGTGTTGTCCTGGGGCGGCGGGGCCGCGGCAGCTCCTCCGGGGGTCTGGGGAGAGGGAGGACCTCTGCTTGATGCTGCGGGGAGAACCGAGCCGCGAGTTAAAGCGCAGCTCGGCGCACGAGTGCCGCGCGCGTCGCTCGGGGCGAAGCTGTGCGGCCGCTCGTTGACAGCGGCGCACTTTAAAAAGCGCTCGCAGTTGCGCTGCGCTTCGGGCGCGCTGTCGTTTTTGAGACGTGTCAGTATCTCCGGCACGCTGCTGCTGCTGCTCTTACTGCCTGGGTGGCGGCTGAGCCGCATATACAGCAGGCGGTGTATTTCGTCTGTGGTATGGATAGCTTTGAGTGCTCCGCGCAGCTCTGCGCGGCCCGGCACGGCTGGAGCCGGGCGCTGCTCGCACGGAGCACCTTTGCTCTGCCGACTGTAAGATGGAGGGGCCGGGCTGCCGAGGGCTCGCCTCACACCTCGCCCCGCTGCTCTGCTTGCTGCCAGAACGGCCGAATTCGGCTGCAGCTGCCTCGGGGTGGTTTTAAAATAGAGGAAGTTGAGATGTTCGGTAGATAGAAACGTGCCGGTGTTCTCCTTTCCTGAGAAAAAGAGATGATGGAAGTGGGGGGTTGTGGGTGTGACAGAGGGACGGAGCAATTGTAAAAACGGGGTTAGCGGTGGTTGGAGCAGGAAAATCCTTGAGATGATGCTCTGCCAAATGACTTCTCAGCTTTGGATGCAGGAATAGTGCCTCGATGCCCCTAATTGTACTTCCGAACTCGAGCGCAATACCTTGAAAAACAAACGGGTGTTTCCATCTTGTTTGTAGTTGGACAGAAACGTACGCTAATAGCTTTAGAAATTTGGTCCGGGTAAGTAGCTTTGGACCCCGGGCTTTGGGGCTCTCAGTTCGGCTGAACGTCTTCTGCTTGGAAACGAGTGACAGGGAACTCCAGCTATTACACAGAGGGGAGTACTTTGCAGTTTCATTTGCTGTTTGAAGCCGATATGTGACAGTGTAATGGAGTCTTGCTTAATGCTGTGATCGGTTACAGGGGAGGGAGGGAAGCGAGGAGGGAGGCAACCATTAAGTACACGGTCATGTTTTGGGTGAGGCTGCCTTTGCTTCTTTCCAGTTTGCTCGTATCTTCCTTCTACTCCTTATGGTACGGTGTGTTTTTCCTGTCTTTCGTTTTAAGTTTTGCCTTTTTTTTTTTTTTTTCAATCTTAAATCAACATTTTTTTTCTATGGGTTGTGGGAATTTGCTTGGCGTGCTCTTTCACTCTGACAGATCCACAGAGGAACTGATAAAGCGACGGAGGAACCACTTGGAAAGAAACTGTTTTGAGTAGGTGGTAGAAGTTTCTTTCTGAAGGGCTCTTTAACGGATTTGCATCTTCCGTTTTTGTCGTGTGTTTTATTTTCGGCTCTTAGGGCTGAGCTAACAATTGCCTGTCGAGCTGGCAGCCAACAGCACAAGCCTCACTTTCTTCACCTCTTTCCTTCACTTCTTTTTCGTGTACCAGATCCTATCAAGACATCCAGCCTTAAAATTTCAAGCTATCCTGTCCTTAGCTCCCAAGCTTCCACACCTTCTCTTGGGCGGAAGGGTAAGTGCTGCTGCTTTCCCTTGAGCAGGGCTCCGTGAAGGGGCAGTTCCTCTTTGAAGGCAGAGCTGCCATGTCTGTGCTGCTTGGCTGCTGAGCGAGGATGGTGCAAGGACTACAGAGGCATCTTGGGAACAGTGGTAGGAAAGGTGATCTGAAATCTCTCTGAGTCTGATGGATGTTGAACAGGTCTTGTAGGAGGCAGATATGTGGGTTGGAAGTGAAGGAGAGATGGTGTTTGTTTTTTGTTGATTTTTTTTTTTTTCTTTTTGGTAGCTGAAGCCTCAATCTTAAGGAATCCCCTATTATTTTTTTTCCCCCCTCTCCCTAAGGCAGAGATCTTTCTGTTTGGATAGAGGCTGGGTTTGTTGAGAGATGGGCCTTGAAAGTAGTATCGTTAGAAGCCAGTTAGTTTGGACTCTAGCTCCAGACCCATGCTTTTGCAGAAATGCTGTTTTCTAATGTATTCTTTTTTTTCATCTGTTTACTGATAGAATTGCTAAATCTGTGATCTTGGCACTCAAACAAGAAAAAAAAAAATGGAGTGTACAGGTTTTAAGAATGTTGTTGGCCTGGTAGAGCCTGATGTTTCAGTGTTGCTGCAAACTCAGGCTCTAGTGGTGTTCTTTACTCTTCGGACAATTGTGTGCTTAGAAAAACACATGAGGTGCATATACCCTTCTTTCTTTTCAGCAGAGCTGCTTTCGAGGGTGGGGAGACTCCAGGCGCTCTGTGCTGTGAGCTGCTAGGAACTGCTAGGAGCTGCTATGTGGAACATAAATGCAAGATTTGCCTTTGTATCAGTGAAGAACCTTAGATCTCTGAACCAGCTTTTACTTCTTGAAAGCATTAGTACAACTTTCTTCAATTTCACTGGCGGATTTTGTTGTTTGTGCTGACAGTTTGGTAACTTTTACGTTTTGTTGAGTGGCGAAGAGCAGCAAAGACTTTTCCTCCTGGAGTGGTTCAGTAGAGGAGTGGCAGGAGGTGGTGTTGATGTTTCCAGCCATGGTTGTGCTCCGCTCTGTGTGCGCTGAAGCTTTGCTACCATGCACCAATGATTTACCGTGCTTATCCTTTTAATGCCACTGATGTGCTTCAGAGATTATTTGCTTTCTTAAATTGTATTCCCAGATAAAGTGTTTGACAGACTACGTGTGCTGAAATTAGAAGTCTTTTCTTATCGTAAGTCTGCAGCAGCAATATGAAGTGCTGTAGACTCTCTCCCCCTCTTCGTATGGAGTGCTGATCTCTGAAGAGGTTAAAAAAAAAACAACAAAACACCGATTTATTCTTTAGTATGGATCTGTCTGTGCAGCTTCCAGCTGTGTCGGTCTTTGTGCTAAAGGGATTCCATTAGATAGGGAGTGAAGTGTATGCATTCTTACCTTGATGAGTTTTAGGCCTTGACTACCTAATGGCTGTCTTTAGTGAGGAACTGTGTGTCTAGAGCTCAGGTCATTTATCTGTCCTTAAAGAGATCAGTCACATGTGACTCAGTTATGGTTTGAATATGAAAATGATATCCATTTTGTTAGCCTCCGGAGAACTTTCAATTCTCAAACCTGTATGTAAAAGTTATTTTTACATATTGTGGAAAAATTTTTTGCAGTTAAGATAATTTGCTAGGAATAGGAATACCAAATATATAGGTTGGAAACTGTGGGAAAGCGTTGTTTGTAGAAGCAGGCAGTGACACTCAATCCATCTATAATTAGGCATTTTCGGCTATTTCTAGAATCCTCTAAATTTAGCTAATCATCAACATTTCTGTGTGAATATACCAGACTTTTTTTTTTTTTTTTTTTTTTGAGGGATGTTTTGCACTTCCTGGGTGGTTACTGTGAGTGCACAGCTGTCTTATGGCTTCGTTTGAAAGCTCTTAATTTTGAAGCTTTCTCACCATCCTCACGCATGGTGGTGGTTCAAAGTGGGCTCAACATAAATGTCTTCCCACACTCGTTCAGAATTGGAAGAAGGGGGTCAGCTTCAGATTGCTGTCTGCTGTTGAAAGAAAGATAATATATATCATGGCTGCGTGCACAGTTTCGTCATCCTGTATGTTTTTCTAGATGTGCTTTACTGTATGTGCTTTTTCTGTATGTGTTTTACATGGGACATTTTGACACTTAATGAAAGCAACAGGTCAGCAGAAGGCCACTTTGCTTTTGTGAGCTTTGTATCAGGTCACTTGTGCTGTTTCCCATTTTCGAACTATCTCAGTATTTGTTCAGCTTTGTATTACAGCTAGGGAAAGAAACGGCAAAATGTGATTGTGAAACTAAGGTAACAACTTGTGATTCCTAGGGCTGACCACTGTCAGGCAATTAATGTTTAACTTGCTTTTCCAACCAGACTCAATTTCAAGTTAAAAGCAAGTTGATAAGGATACTTTTAGTTTTCTCCTCTTTGTATGTGCCACACAGAATAGTTTAGGAGCTAGAGAGTAAGTTCCCAAGAACGTAATGGCACGATTTATTTGTGGAGGTTGTTTCTCCAACCAGAAGAGGACCCTCTTTGGAACAGCTTTCTTGAAAGCACAAGGGGTTGCTTGCTGCCTGCTGAAGCCAAAATCTGGCCCTATTCCTCGGAGGTGGCTGTTGCATTATCCACTCCCAATCTCTTGTGTTTGTTGCGCTGCACTGTTATTTTTTCCCCTCTTCAGAACCTCTGTAAACTATTTGCTCTCCGTAGCTATTTAAGAATTGTAACAGTGCTGCAAATGAAGCGTGGGAGCTGAATAAGAGATGAGCTATCAAGAAAATAATGTACGAGTTTACATGCTGTGGTGGGGAGACTGCAGCAAGGCTACACAAATTAAAAGAAATTGCTTTGCTGGGTATGTGTGGCTCTGAATGAGCTTGCGGAGAGCTGTGAGCCCAGCAAGGTGCTCCAGGTTCCTTCCCTGATATGTTAAAAAAGGGTGAAATCCTATGTTGTTTTTTTTGTTTGTTTCTTTGTTTTGTTGTAATGGTTTAATTTCAAAAAGAGAAAAGAAGGAACTGTAGAGAGGAAGTGTCTGTTGGGGGACTTTTTTTTCTCTGCGAAGGTGGTTTCAGACATACAAAAATGAAACTTTCTGTGTTGAGAAGCGGTCTTGAGTTTGCTTGACTGCAAGGTAACCTGTGTTGCATTTGTAAAAGCGTTGGATCTTTCCTATTGGAAGAAGTGTATTTCTTCCACTATCAGCTCAAAGCAACACTAAAATAAGTTGCTTCGGAAGCAACCAAGAGAACTATCGTTTTAATTTATCAGAAGGGGCAACAGTGTTGGAAGCCAATAATTTGGACCGATTAGAAATGGACCTTGGGGGTGTCTTCTGAAAGGAGAACTGAGAAGAAAAGAACTATTGGTCGAAAATATTCCTAAATGTGTACTTCTGGTAACTATGTATTTTTCCATGTAATTGGATGTGTGACCATTTGTTTTTATGAGAAGTAAATTATCCTTTAATATGATCCTTCAAATGAGCTCTATTAAATGTTTCAGCGTTAATGGAGTAGAAATAATTCAGAAGAGTAACAAACGTCAGAAAGCTTTTGCCAAACTGCAAAGTAAGAACTCTGTATCACAAATGTTTTGATTAGAAATAACAGGGCTATTTATAGAAAAGATGTCATAGTTTTGAAGTCATGCAGCTATAAGGGATGTGTTTTGTGTTGTAGTGTATGTAATATTTAAAGCTTCTCTTACACATGCCTTATCTTCCAAGGAACTGAAGAAATGTTTTGTTAACTGTCAGGTTTTGCAAACATTTGAAAAGAGCTGTGCCATGATTATGTTGATCAACTGGGATTTAAAATGTGTACCTTTGAGGAGGACAGTAGCAGTTCTTAGCAGCACCGAGTTAGCTGAGTGAAATAAACGCTGCCTTGTGAGGGGAGGCCGTGGGTCCGTGTGTGATCGCAGGTGTGAACAGGAGGGGTAAAAAAAAGAAAGAAAAAAGATATCAGTTGGAAGTTTTGTTGGTTCATTTTTTGTTGCTTTATGTGAGAATCTCCAGATGACGTGAAATCAGGAAAAAAAGTTGACTGTGTTGTGAAAGCAGCTTGTGATTTGAAGGTTGGCAGAAGTCATGTTTGAAGAACGTGTTGCCGCACCGTCTGTCGTGACCAAGCTTGGTGCTTACGGACTGGATGGGGAGTTGCTGCTAGTGCTCGATGCTGTCTCTGGTGCCTTCACTGCTGGTGTGCAAGTTGAGTGTGCTGAGACCTCACTGCAGCTGCTTGTTTTTACTCAGAACTGAAGGTTCACAGCGCAGCCCATTAAACCCACGTGGCTGTGGTTTGAGTGGATGTGCCCTGAGGCCCAGAAGGGAGCTGTAGAACCAAGTAAGTTTTATTCAGGTAGTGAACTGGCCTGGAGGTGATGGGTTGTAAAGCCTCACGCCTCTCATTTAGCAAAGTGGCATCTACCCAGGCCCTTACCTTGCCCTTAGGTTCTTGACTCAATGATAAGTTGTATTCAATGAGATCAAGTTGTGATTTTAACTCTGCATACAAGCTAAATGTATGTATATTGGTCTCGTTTAATTGTTTTAAATTTACTATTAGCTAAACTGCCAGAGGTGAGTGTGATCACGTCTGCATGTTTCTCTGGAGAGCATAATCATGTCTAGATGTTTTTGTGGTGGAGGCTTTGGGAGTACCCATTCAGCTGCACCCATGCTGCTTGGGCGTACCACCCTCATTTTTCCTCTCTGATACCATAGTTTTCACCTTATGTTTTATTGCCTTCCCCTCCCATCCACAGTCTGAACTGTTTGTGTGCGCAATCCCTTATCGGGTTCAGCTGAAGCCAACCACGTTAGCAAATGAGGTGTTCAGGCCATGGGAAGGTGCATGGCACTTTGTCTGGGACTGATTTATGAGCGGTGGAGCTGGGGAGTTTGTGGGAACAGAAATCATAAGCTGGGGCTGAAAGGTTGGGGAGAGGACAAAGTAGCACAGTTGTCCTTGGGACAAGTCAATTGTCTACAGCCAAAGCTTCGATGAAGAGATAATTCAGACAGTTAACTGTAGTAGTATATTTTAAACTATTAAAAAACAGTTTTACAAATGAGTTGTTTGAACCCTACATCAAGATCCTTCTGGTTGTGAGGCAGTTGTTAAACAATAAATTAGGTTTTGACCAGAATTACCTACTGAGAAGTCTTGATAATATAAACTGGAAGGAAAAGGTGTTTGTGCGTTAGTTAGTTGGGGAACATATGCAAATAAAAGTCTGCAGTGTTTTATTGTGGTGGGTGAAGTTCGGGCTTATTTGTCTGTTTTCTTCTTCCAGAAAGGAAAGGAAACACTGGGATGAGAACTGTACTGCAGCTTTCTGAAAGAATGTTGATAACGTCTCACTTTGTCAAAAAGTATTCTAGTTATTCCTGTCTGCTGAATTGGGTTATTGAAACAAGATGATGACCTTTGCTCTAAGCCTAAGAACAATATGAGAGGAAAGCAGGTGTTGGAAAAGATTAAAGCTTTTACCTTTACCAGAACATGCTGATAGTGGTCTGAATCTGTTAGGATGCTGTGTTATTGCTAGGACTATGAAAACTAGGAAGAATTCGAAAAGTTGATAATGGTCAGTTGCTAAGAGCAATGCTGAGATAAATTATTAACTCATTGTACTGTACTGCCTCGTAGTGCAAACAGTTAGAAGCTGGTTACCATGCTCTGCATGGTAAGTCAACACTGTAAAAAATTCTTTGGTTATCAGGAAAATGTCTTCTTTGGGTGTTTATTAAAGGGACGCCATGGGATTAAAAATCGTGTTCCCCTCTGTTGAAGGGGGAAATAGAAACACGTGCATCAGTTCATTCCTTGTTGGCTGGGGAAGCCTGGCCAGTGGATGTCGATTTGCTCAGTTTCACTTTTGCTCCTCTCCCTACGTGGTATTTTCATATGTAGTTCCTTCTGCCTCCCTGCAAAAGTCTGATGGGAGCAAGGCAGGCAGGTTCGTAGTTTTGGAGGCGCAAAACAAGCCAGTTCAGAACTGTTCTGAAGGATAAGCAGTTCTGTGGAGGTCACTCCTTCCTTGTTAGCTGTAACCAAGTTAGATGAAAAAATGTCGAAGCAGACTGTTCGGAGCGTGCTGGTGCCTTGCTGCCACTGCCACGCAACAGCTTCTTCAAGGAATTCATTTTCAGTATTGTAAGAATTGAGAAATCCCGATTTCTGCTTACCTTTCTTAACTTTTATAAACAGCTAAACATTTTCCTTTCTATTTTTGGCTAAAATGTACAAAGCTTGAAAACTTAAGATGGTCTTTAGGTGCCTCAGGATGAAGATTAATTACAAAAGAACACTCTCACAATTACTGTAGCCCTATATTTGTACAATGTTAATTTTTGGCTAATATAATAATGCACAATCTACTACAGATAACTGTGCTTGTGAATATAACTTCTTTTTGTTCTGCTTGAGGCTAGTGCAACTGTAATACCATGAAAATAAGAGCGAATGAAAATAATGCATATGAGAATCTTGAAATGTTCGATGTAATAAAATCTGTTCGTTAGCAGATGCAGATGAACTTTCAGGGTTAAAAAGAATACCCAATTTGAGAATAAACCATTTCTGGATCAGCGTCAGCATCTGCCACCCCGGTTTTCGTAGGAAAACGTTGAATTCTGCCAGGACATGTTGCAAGATATGACCAACGTGACTTACGAACTAAGAAGCAAATCTATAAAATGCTGTTGGCTGCATAGTATTGTTGGAATCTGAGATGGAAAATAATTCTTTTTCAGTCCTCTTCTAAGTCCTTTTGCCAATCCAGCAAAATTTAGTAAGACTCAGATCATGCTGCAAGGCTTTTTTGTTCAGAAATGCTTTTGAGCAACTATTGCTTTTTATCTTTTTAAATTTGTTGACTGTTGAGTGTTACTAGAATGTTTGTCAAGGGTGAGACTTGTGTCATAAATGGACTTCAGAAATGCTGCAGAAGCAAGCATCTGCTACAAGTTCTTCCAGAGGCTTCATTTTGGTATCTGATGAGTCCTGTTTAGAACTTTGTTCAGGCTGTCAGAGGTGTGGATGGATCAAGGTTCTGACATGGAGGGGTGTAGTCTTGCCTTTTGGAGCACTGGCCAGCTGCTGTTCTTGGAAATAACTCAGGTAGTCACAGGGTTCAGATGGCAACGTGTGAAATCTGGGGATGAAGAGTGTTCTGTCAAAGGAACCTAGTTACAGATCAGTCTTCTAGTTAGAAATAGGGAGAATGTGGAGCCTGATCTTTGTCAGGAAATAGCAAAGTACTGACTCTGAGACTGCTCTTCTACTACAGGTACCGTTTGAATGCGATTTTATTCCCAAACTGTTCTGGGATAAGAGTCAAGAGTACCTCTGGGGGTGGAGATTCTTGCTTCCACAGAGGGTGAAATACTAGGACTCCATGAAATCCAATTATTAATTATTATTATTATTATTATTTTCTGCTTCTGAAATTTATACAGAAAACATTTCCTAGACTGTAGTAGAAGGTGATAGTTAAATCTACTAGATATCTACCAGTTGTTTTATGCCTCAGCTTAGTACACAAGTGATATTTTCTACTATAGTGGGCAACCCTACAGATATAGCACAAAATTGGTTTTGGTCAGCTTTATACTGCGATAACAAAAAAGGTGGCTACTCATGGAGGAAGAATATGGGGCCATCTTAAAGATTCCTTGCCATGCCTGGAAGTAAAAATTTTTTTAATCTCAGCAACGGAGATGATGTCTGGCTACATTATGGGCTATCTGGGATATAGCCCTAAGATATATATGTAAAATATAGCCCTAACAGAGGGCTATATAGTGAGGCAGAGTGTAGCATATTGCTTCTCATATATATATATATATATGTGCTGCTAAAACTAGACAGTATTAGAAAAACTGTGCTGGAGTTTCTGCTTTTCACTGTGATTTCGCTGTGTAGAGCAGTTGATTCTTTGCTTTCTTAAGCCGTGTTAACTGCTGCGCTTATGTTGTTGCTGCTATATGCCTCAGCATTTGAAGTTTGTGGCAGAGTAGCCAGTGTTATTGGAGCTGCTAGTGGTGGAAGAGTCCCATGGATCACCCAACACGTCCCCTTCTCACAGGCTGGTCCCCTCAAGCAGAGATGCCAGTGCCGTGTGGCACTGAGCGGTTTCTGCCATCGGCTGTGGTTCGTTTATGAAGATTTCTACTTGTTTGCTTGTTCATTTCAAATGTTAAAGTTTCTTGGTGGTTTTAAAGCCTGTTTGAGGAAGGCCATGCCCCAGAACATCCCGAGCTGATCACGTGCTTTCCTGGGCTGTGGAGGGTGGCGACCGCCATTTTACACCGTGCTTCTGCAGCCTTCGTGCAGGCGTGACCTGATTCCCTTCCGTCCACCAGCTTTTGTGGGTGGGCACAGCTTATTTCACTGTTTTTGGAACAGAGTGAGGCTTCAGGCCTGGCAGGGCCGGGCTGTGGGGCAGATGGAGCCGTGCGGGCAGGAAGCGCCATTGCTCGGCCCCACTATCGCTGTCTGTGCTTCCTGTCAGTTAAACCGCCAGCGGCGGAGCAGATGCACCATGAGATGACTCCAGTTGCTGACACGAACAGCCATTGTGCAACACAACTGCCTCCTCAAAATAACACTCACGGCTGCGGGCTTGTGATATTATTATCCGGTCAGACCCTTCCTTAGATACCTGAGCATAAAGATCAGAACTTAATTAGTTGAAGAGAAAGCAGCGCTTGAACTCTTGTAGCATAACCTGTAAAACAATAACCCGGGAAGTTACTGGGGGGAAGGGGTCCTGTATGTCCTTTTCTGCTCCTACCGATATGGGAGTTCTGAAGTGCATATGAGAAACAGAAGGTCAGGGCATGAAGTCATGCGCTTCCATGAGTGTCCTTCCTAGCAGATAATTGCCATGGTACTCAGCCTCGCCAGGTGTTATTGTAAGATACAATAATCTTTGCAATGATCTTCTTTCCCTTCTAATTCACTTGAGGGTCTGTTTCTGAGAAATTCCTGGCTTTCAGTTAAACCAGTCATTACATGTGTAAAAACCAAACCAAACAAAACAGAAAAAGCACATTATTTATTGTGCATAAAAGATGCAATGTCTTTTTTTTTTTTAATATCTACATCTTATGATTTCGAGATGGGTGTGTTACAGCGCACTTACTTTATTGAAGATAGAAAGCCATCAGTATCTTCCTCTGCATCAGGTTTTAGAGAACTGACACTCCACACATCAAAACTAAATTGGAACTGAAACTGGGCAGATAATTTCAGCCATTTTGAGTGGTTTGGTGCGCTTTTCTTCCTCATATGACAGTGTAACAGCCAGAGGTTTTTTTTCTATTGTTTCTTTTTTCTTTTTCTTTTTTTAACTGTTTGTGTGCTGATTAGCCTGCAGCAAGTGGAGAGAGGCTTCTTCACCATGTGATAGTGTTGCTGTTTGCCTGCTCTTTAAAATAGAGGTTTTTACTCTGAGGGGTGTATCTTCTGGATGGAGAGGATTGTAGGGGCAGTGAGATCGGGTGAGCAAGGGCTTTTTTTGGTGTTCTTGGCTTCTTTTTTTTCCCCCTGACTTTTCTCAGATTATCAATCAGTGGGCTCCAATCAGAGGTGTCTTGACTCTAAGGGCTCCTGGTTCCTTGAGCTCCTGCAAGAAAAGCAGCTGGGACCACAAGGCTAAAAATCTGAATTTTGCCTCTGTGCAGGGCCAACTCCTGCATTTCTGACCCCATCGTGCTGGGAGCCTTTCTCAGCAGCAGGTTACTTGTGCTGATCTGTTTCTTTCAGTTTTAAGCACTGTTTTTCCTGTTTGAGAGGTAAGGTGGCAATGGGGCACACAGCCTCCTAGGGAAGGCACATGTAGGAAAGCCTCCTAAAACCTTGCTTGAAGCTTATAGTACCTTGACAAAAGGCATGACATTGCGTGTATATTTTTTTCCCACCCACCCACAATTCTGAAATTAGTGTACTGTATCTGTGATCACAGCAAACCACACTTGTTTGGAAACTGAGGCCTTACTATCAGAGACATCAGAGTTGGCAGTCACCATTAGATCAAATATTAGGTGTCAGAAAAAGAAAAGAAAAAGAGGCTAGAGGACAAGTGATGGGATGGATTAGAAACATCAGCTGGTTTATGGTACCAGTTAACCTTCCACTTTAACCTCTGCTTTCCCCCCTCCCCACCCCCCCCCTTTTTTTTTTAAGAGGGAAAAATCCCTTTCTCCTGCTGACTCGATACAAGTTGAACACTGTAATTGGAGAGGAAAGGGTAGGGTGGAAGTGGTAGATAAAATGTTATTTTCATCTCTGGTTTCTATGATAATTTGAAGTTTTCATGCTATGGCTGAGGTCTACTGAGAAGCTGCTTGCATGGTGAGGCTAAAGGAATGACCGTAAGCCTGTGTTTCTGGCTCATGGACAGTGGAAAAAAACTGGACTCAACAGGAGAGGCAGCCTGCATTATATCCTATAGACTACAGGGAGAACTTAGAGCAACCAAGGGCCTTTCTTGTGGAGACAATTGAGTGTTTTTGGAAACCATCAGAATTTAGAGGATTTGAATGCAGGGAAAAAGCCTTCATGTACAAACATCTGTGTGCTGTCACAAATAATGATGTGGAATATGGTGCCTTTATTTTTAAACCCATATAACGAGAGTGGGTGTTGGCAGTCCTGCATACTGCAGAGCAAAATCTTTTTGAACTTGGGTGTCATAGTATCTGTTTTACTCATTCTCTGGAGCTGAGGTGAGGTGAAATAGGGCTCCAGGAACCCTTCAGAAGCTGGCAGCTGCTGTCGGGTTGCACAGCTTTAGGTTGGAGGATGAAAATGAGTTGGGTGTGTGGCCCATCTCGGGTTGACTGCTGATTCTGTGCTTCCCCTGGATGGTTTGGTTCCCCCAGCACTGCATCCTGCCTTCCCTCTGCAGCTGGGGCAGTGCAGCATCCCATGGCAGGGGCTGTGGCTGGGCAGCACAGGGTTGCATGCAGCAACCTCTCCCAGTTGAGTTCTGCAAAGGACACAGGAACTTAAGTGATGAAATGAGGAAGAGGTGAAGCATGAATTTCTCTCCACCTGCTCTGCAGGGTCTCTAAAACTTTCCAAAATACCCAATTTTGGTAGGTCTTCTCATGTCACACTCATCAATTTCTGCATCTAGTTCATTAGCAGTGAATTCCTGTGCCTCCTTAGAACAGGTGTTTGCTCATACAGGAGGGACTTGGGCTTCACAGCCAACTTTTCCCCAGACGTTACGAAATGAGAAATACTGGCCTGTCCAGACACTGCCTTCCCTGGAGGGACCTTTGCAGACTTCACTCCTTTTCCACGTAGCTTTTAAGAGAAATCTTTTTGCTTTTTTATGTTCTTGTTGGTCTTTGACTCGTGTTTTGTCACTGAAACCCTGCAGTGGGAATTGTTAGTCTAGCAACAAGTCACAAGATAATTTATCTTCTTTAATAGCCAAGTTCACTGCTTTTAAATTCCCCAGACAAATAGTCTCCCTTCCTAATCCCATCCTATCCAAATACTTAAAAACATAACATTTAAGCTACACTGGTCTATAAAAGGAAAAATCCTCAACTGGCATGAGAATTTTAGTTTGCCTTATACTACATAGTTGCAAGTTAATGTATTTATGTTTTAATTAGCCTGTGCATGCATTTTCAGAATGATGTGAGTGGATACGTGGCATTTTAAAGCATATTAAAAAATGGGTAGTTTGAAAATTTTTCTGCAGACATTTCAATGAACCGGATCTGCCATGTGCTGCATCCTGTGTAGGTTTTTAGTGGAGCAGAAGTGCCTGTGCTCTTCATCCTGTTAATGCTCCTTCTCCCTTTGCTCCAGTTTAGGCAGCCTGATTGACCCAGCCCTGCAGCAGTTTTGGGGAAGCAGCAGTACTGAGTGAGTAGGTTGTCTCCAAGAGCAACACAAGTGTTCAGTGAGTGTGTGACAGAGCAAACGCCTGAATGTATCTCGTTACCTTGTGAAACACTGGCTGAAATGAGACAAACACACAGAAGTGATCCAAGGGATGGAACACCTCATCTACGTGGACAGACTGAGTGCTGGGACCGTTTAGCTTGGAGAAGGTTCTTGGGAAACCTGCGAGAAGCCTTTTGGTATCTAAAGGGGGACTGTAAGGAAGAAGGGTACAAACAGTTTTGCAGGGCCTGCTGTGATAGGGAAAATGGTTTCAAACTAAAAGAGGGGAGATTTAGATTGTATATAAAGGAATCTTTTTTTTTTTTTTTTTTTTTTTACAATAGGAGTAGTGAAGCACTGGAACAGGGTGCCAGAGAAGTACTGGGTGCCCCATCCCTGGAGGCATTCAAGGTCAGGCTGGATGTGACTTTGAGCACCTGGTTAAGGTGTGGGTGTCCCTGTTTATTGCAGGGGAGTTGGACTGGATGACCTTTAAGAATCCCTTCCAACTTTATGATTCTGTGATTAAGTGGGAAATCAGAGCAACATAATGTTTGTTTCTTAAAAATAATGTTGCTAACAAAGTACATCAGGAGAGTTAATGTTGAAGGTGCTAATAGTGGAAAGAAGAGATTGTGGCAAAGATTGTAGGTGATAAAAGCCAGAATTGCTTTCCTCTCTACAGGAAAGAGGAGAAAGTCTAAGAAAGTTTGTGAGAGGCAAAATAATTCTGGTCCTTTTGCTGGATACAATGGTAGCATGCATATTCATTATATCTAAATTGGATGAGACTGTCGGCTAACCTGTACACAGAGCCCTTTGTGCATGCTGTGCTCTCCACACCCATAAGTAGCTGGCTGCCTGGTCGCAGGCTGACTTGTGTACCAAACAAGTCACAGTGAGAGCCTGGGGTTTTTGTTTTGTTTTTGAAAGCCCTCTGGCTATGTAATGCTTATCCTCTCTAACAAGGTTGTGTCCCTCCCTCGTTTTTTCTGCCTGTCTGTGTGTGCACTGATACTTTTTCATGGTTATTTCCAATTTCAAGTTCAGTTTTAAACTAACATTTTGAGAGCATTCCTTGAGTTAAGAGCAAACTGCTTGGCAGGTGACTTTGCTCCTTTCCCTGTGTACTGTGGGAGAGTGGGAGAGTCTACTAATTGTGTTTACTTGAGCATATCTGGAGTATTTTCTTACTTCTTACCGCCTTCCGGGGGGGAGCTGTGGCCAGGAACGCAAGCACAGGTTACCCATGCGGAGAGCACGTACAAATTCAGGGCCATGACTCACTGTGCAAAGGGAAAACCTACAGTTTCAGCCTTCTAATCAAAACCCATTTGAGCCCTTCAGCTTAGGAGTTTAAAAGCTAAAAGCTCTCACCTTACAGTTTTCACTTACTTTAAATAGTTTTTATTAAGTGTGTCGCTGATATGCAGCTATGGTGATCCATAGAATATGACAGACAAGAAATCAGCCAGAAGTGCTTGCTTTACTGAGGTAATAATGAGCCTGATGCCTTGATTTAGACAACCATTCTGGAAATTATAGAGCTTTTTGGTGTCCCATCTCAAAGAACGGGGCAATCGTGGTGTGAATTCTTCCTGATGAATGCTATCTAAGCTAAGGATGCAGTTGAGCAAAAACTGACTAAGAATGCACTCATGCTCAAAGAAAACCAAAGTTATATTAAAAAAAGACAAATAGTGTGGGATGTGTGAGGCTTTTCAAAACCAGGCTTGTCCATCCTGAAGTTCTCTGTGAGGATAGGATATTCCTGAAGTCTGACTGAAATCTCTTACCCCTGTTTACAGCTGTCTCTTACCAATTTACCTGACTGGGTACAGTTTGGTACTTTACACCTCTTCTTTCACTCATGTTTCTACAGGCTCTCTGAATCAAGTATTTCTGCTTGTGAAGTGTGTTAGGAGGTGTTGCCGGTAACTCCTGGGTGGATTCATTGGTTTGTTTTTGAACTCATATGAAAGCTTAGTGCAAACATCAGCTTTGTTGTTTTTGACAAAGTGGGACACTTGGCCTGTGAGAGATTTGCTGAGTGAGGTGTCCTTCTTGTCCCAGCCTCATAAATATCTCCATCGCTGTGTTAGAGCTGGGTTCATTGTTAGTGCTGCATTCTCTGAGCCCTTAAAACAAGACTGTCGTGGTTACTACCTGTGTTATTTCACTCATCAAAGGCTTTCACAGAGATCTGATATGAAGAACCAACCTTGCTGGCTGTGACGGGGCGGGTGATAGCAGGGGCTCGTGGGGGTGCACAATGATCATGTTTCTCCTGACCACCTCTTATTCTGTGCAAGCACCTTCACCTATTAGTTACTATGGTATAATCATTCTGAGTGCATCACAGAGTACTTCATGTGTTTTGAAAAAAGTTAAGTGAGGATCTTTGTGACAAACAGATAAAGAAGCTTCATGCAGTTTGCAAAAATGTGTTTTAGCTGATAAGTCCTTAAATCAGCTGCTTCTATATTTTACCCCTGTGCCGACCACAAGGCTAACTTAAAAATAAATGTAAGTGGCCTTCTAAACCTGGAGACAGAAGTGCTTCTTGAATACCTTGGTAAGAAGGGAGCTGGTGTAAGTGTTGGCAGTGCTGCTTTGTGATGTGTGGTGTGCTGTTTACCAGGGTGAAGACTGTAAGACTTTTGTTTTGCTCTCAATTGGGTCTGTGATTCTTGTCTGAAAGTTTAAGAAGCTGCTTGAGTAAATAAAGACTTAGGTTAAAGGAACAAGCAAATGATGCTCTGTTTGAGCATGTCATTCATACTAAGTTGTGTAGGTCCGTGGAGGCGTTCCATAAACGTGTAGATGATGGAATCATTAAGATTGGTCAAGACCACAGTCCAATCATCAGCCCATCACCACCATGTCCACTAAACTACATCCTTCAGTGCCACATCCACAGAGGTCTTGAACGCCTCCAAGGATGGTGACTCCAACACCTCCCTGGGCAGTGTGTGCCAGTGCCTCATCGCTCTTTCTGAGAAGAAATTTTTCCTAAAATCCAACCTGGACCTCCCGTGGCGCAGCTTGAGGTCATTACCTCTCGTCCTATCAGTGTAACCTGAGAGAAGAACATTACAACCAGATTTATGAAACATCTACTCTATGACTACCACTCACAGCTACAACAGTAGCTCAGATTTCGTGCTTGTAAAGAAAACTGCTTAACTAATGGAGTCCCCAGGATTTGCAAGGAGGATAAGAAAGCTGATGTGTTTATGCTTTGATATGGTGCAGTTAATATGCATATTTATGTGGCAATTCTGAAATGTACGACGTTTCTATGCAGAAGCAAACGTATATTGATTGTATGCTCCTGTGCAGCCCTCTGAAGCCTCTGCACCATCACTGATGCTCAGCCAAGCTGAGCCCACATCCTCGCGGGCGGAAGGCTGTGTGCAGTGCAGTGCTGCAGGCTGGAGGTGCCATCTGCTCACAACCGGCCAGTCACGTGCTGGGCGTCCGCTCCGGCAGCAGGGGCTGAAGGGGAGGAAGGATGAGTGTGATTAGATTATCTTGAACCCTGAGTGAGTCGTCTGGGGGTTCTGTGAGGGATGTTTCCTGAGATGGTAAGAACTACTGAAGTAAGCAGCAAGTGCTGGCGGGACACGCCCTGGTTTGAGGTAGCATGTGTCTCTATGCTGCTTAGTTTCTAAGCTTGCTCTCGCAGGTGCTTTGGAACCTTTGCTCTCAGCACAGCCCTCCTGCGCCACAGAGTTCATAATGGAAATCTGGCGCCGTCCTTTAGCTGTCAGGTGAGAAGGAAAAATGGCTCCTCTGATGCAGTTATGTCTTTGAAATGATACATTTGAGAATGAGGGCTGTTCCTATTGGTAGCAGGGGTTAACCACTGAGAGCAATAGGTATAGGCAGACTCAGGTATATGATATGTTGGACTGTTTTGCAAGGTGCTATAAATGTTGGCTCCGTGTAATCTGATACCAGGGTAGGACAGGCTAACTTAATGAAGGAAAATAGACAGCAATGTAAAAGAACTGGAAATTCAAGTCTAGCTGACTAATAACAGCCTGCTCCAGAGGGTTTCTGACTGTTGATACTGCTGACAGCTGACAGCAAATGAAAGCAAACAGCAGAAACACTGCCTAATGTGCTCTTTACAGATTCTTTATAGACACTGCAAAGGTAAGGTTTATGTTTCTGAACCTGACAGGTCTGCTGGATGCAACCATGAACAGACACATTGCTAGGATTGAAGCACCACACTGGGGCTTGGAGGCATGCCTGCTTTGGGAAAGGAGAGGCTGCAGTGAGCTCTGCAGTGCTCAGTTTGTGCCCTTCGTTGGCTGGTGCATAGCACTGAAGTCAAACTTGGATTTCTGAAATGGCTCAAGTGCTCGAAACACACAGAGGTGAATCAGAGTCTTTCTGCAGCTTTTTGAAATTATTTACATGTTTTGTTCATTGTGTTTGACTGTACAAGCTGGAGTCGTTAACTGGAAGGGAAAAAACCCCACTAAATGCTAAGGTCTGTGTTGGGGAGATTTGAACAGGGATGAACTGAGCTCGGACTTGATGCATCTTCTGCAGAACACACACAGTCCAGTGAGAGTTTCACTTATGGATCTAAAATTACCAACACCAGACTGGTAAAGGTCACCTAGATTGAGACTTGCAGCTCATCTCTGCTGGCCTCTTATCAGTTTTTTCTCTTTAGTGTATATATTTTGTGTTATGTTTCAGGGTTGTCTTTGTGTTCCACCCACAGACAGCTGAAACAGGATTTTTCTTTAGTAAACAAAACTTTTTTATTCCTGCGCGTGATCTGAAAATAACGACAGCATTACTAATTTGTGGGGAAAGTGGTTTTTAGAGGCTGGCTGGCAGTTTTGTGCCCATATTTGCTACAGGCTGGCATCTGGTAATTTGTGAAGCTTGGCACCTGGCCAAGTTAATTATCTCCCATTTCCCCTGGTCCTTCTTCCTCCCACTGCCACCTTTGCTCTCTTGCATGCCTCCGTTAATCAGCGTAGCCAAATCTCTCGGGGTCAGGCAGCTCTTCCCTCCCACACCCCTTTGACATGTTCTCCTCATATCCTGCGTAAGCAGTCTTGGAGCTCAGCCTTTCAACTTTCTCTTCACTGAGACACTTTTTCCTTGAAATCAGTGAGATTTGACTTATCTGAAGCTGTTATTTATTAACATTGGTGATTTGGTTATCGTAGGGCAACACAAAAACAATCCCATCCCTGCAAATCTTCTGTTGGATAAAATAACCTGTACTGAATGCTACAGGAGAGGAAGTAATTAGAGATCTTGTGTTTTCCTTTGTCTCCACGTTCAGTATCATTTACCTCTTGGTGAGATGGACTCTGCATGCACCAGCAGTGCTATCTCAAACTTGTATTCATCTATTCTGGTTTTGAAGTGCTTAATTTCATTTTATGTCGTGTCTGTAGAGAGAAGTTTGACCAAGTACATCAATGCTCATATATTTTTAAGTGCTTTCCTTTCATCTGTTCAAAACCCATTGCGTCTTGACTAAATGGCTTGTTGTCTTGTTCTCTTTTCATCAAGCAGAAGATGTGGACACCTGATTTTTATTTTTATTTTTATTTTTTTCCTTCTCTTACCCAATCTTGGTGAATTGACAGCAAAGAGTCAAAAGGATCCCCAAGTACTTGGGGCCAACAAACCATAGTCGTCAGTCTCTGCATTTTCTGAGGTTACCATGCAGATGTAGCATTATTCCTCAGCAACAAGAGGATGTACGCTATGAGCATTACTGTCTGAAGCTGGTTCCTGGATCCATGTTGCATTAGTTTAGCAGCGTCACACTTCTGCAAGCATTCTTGCTAACAGAAGTCTGATGGTTGCTGGTAAAACCATCAGATAACCCATTGCTCTTGGTTCTTAAAAAGCCCAGCGCTTCATCAGTGGCCAGGAAACACATGGCTACAGCCCATTTTCGGCCAGCATTTTTCAAGCAGTGAAGACCTGACTTGTACATCTGCTCTTTCCCCTTATGACAGTAATTACACAGATATGAGCCTTTGCAGGACTGAGCTTCTCTGCCCCCTGAGCACATCGTCTGCGCACTGAGACCTTGCAGGCTTGGCATCTGCAACTCCTGTGCATGTGCCTGCATCCCTGCAGGCAAGTGCTCAGACTTGGTGCTGTACAGTGAAGCAATGGTGCCTGCTTTTTGTCCGTGTGTAGCTGAAGTGACACAACTTATTGTCGAGCTGAAGCTTTAGCAATCAAATCCAGTTTGCTAACTTTCAGAGCCCTGCGGATAGCCAAGGCTGCTGTACATCCACCCTCATCTTCTATGCATTGGACATGTCGAAAAGTGCCATTTGAGAGATTGCAGCATGCTGCCTTGTGTGGAGGGCTGGTGTTCAGCAGCTGAGTTAGGTACATATGCTAAATAAAAGGAACTCAACGTGTTACAAATATCAGGTCCGTTGCTTAAGAAAAAGGGAAGGTTTTCAGGAGTGGGGTAATCTGTTGTCATTATTGGTAGTCTAGAAAGGAATCTTGCTTGCTGCTAAATATTCAGGCTAACAAAGGAGGTTACAAAAAAAAACAAAAACCAAACAAAACAACAACAAAAAAAACAAACAACAAAACTTGATGATCATTGAACAAGTGATTTGTTAGTGACAGCAAAGAGCTTGCCGTGTATGTTTCTGCTTTCTGCCCTCTGTGGCTTGACAGTCTGCTTTTATTTGACATTTAAGGGAGAAGAGGGTCCATTTCACATACTCTGATCAAATCGTGTGCCTGTTTCTCTCTTTTTTTTTTTTTTTTTTGTGGGTAATTATGTATAACAGATGAACCCTCTTACTATGTGACCTCTCTGCTGTATGTGTACCGAGAGCCCACGGTGACATAGGCCCGTTTCCAGCCTGGCTGCAGACCAGGGACTCGTTGATATTGAAGATTTCCTTGTCCTTAACTGAAGCTCAGAAAAGGTCACTCTGTTGACTTACTATGTCAGCTGCTTTTTGCACGGTTTCCCTGAGGCAATGTGGCTACTTTAAGAAGATTACAGAATGTGCCTTGTTTCTTTCCTTCCTCCACGATAGCCTTACCACGTTGTTTTTCTATCTTCAATTTGTATGAGCAGCTGAAGTACTGTGCCTTCAGAAATCTCTTGTGCCGAGTAACATCTACTGTTCTTCTTGCTTGTCATTTTGCTGGCTAAGGATGCAAGGTGTCTTGGTTCAGAGCCCCAGTGCTGCCACGTTTGTTAGTGTTACTGCACAGAGACAGCCATGCTGTCTGACAGCAGAAGGTGCTGCTAGCATTCACATTCACTTGTGGGTAATGGAGGTCATCATGGCTATGGGATTCTGTGTTGTTAGAACTGAATCATTCAGCTTTCTTTCCTTTTTATGCAAGTTTTAAGAAGGTACAGTTCTACAGGAATCTGACTGGCTCTGGTATAATCCATCCTTAACCTCCACCAGCAGAAAGCAGTTAGAAACTTGAGTGAATTGGTGCAGTTACCTTCGGTAGTTTTCAGTCTATGCGTCCAAAATTTCCTGTGATACCTTTATTCTTCACTTCTATTGATTCTCTTCTTCGTCCTGCATCCACAAGGTTGTGCAGAAAAGGATTCAGCATTTCTGTGAAGTCCCAACTTTGCTACTTGCCAACTAGAGCTAACATTGCAGACTGTCTTTGTAATTAATTGGGAAATTTCTGTCATTTGTCCTTTTGCTGAGATTATTTTTAGTATCAAGCCCTGAGTCTTCCAGACGTGTAGCTGAGCTTCTTCAGCAAACATTTGAGTTTGTTGCTGGCACCTTTGGTGAAGGGCATGTGTACTGAAGAGCGGTGGGGAGAGATGATGTGATGTCCAGCCAGGAAGTCCTACAAGGCAATGTCTGCTGGGATGTCAGAGTAGGAGTGTAAGGGTTAAAGTGTCTGAATGTGCTTTTGTTGGGCTGACTGGAGAGGTTGCTTCTAGATGTTGAAATCAGTAGAGGGAGGGGAATTTCCAGAGAGACAGAGATAATTTATTCATACGTTCAGTTTTAAGGATTAAGCAAAATTAGGACATATGTTAATATACTATAATATGTTTTAATTGAATATGTTAAAATTGTTTAATTTAGTATAACATGTTGCTGCAGCAGTAAGTTAGTAAAAGCAAAAGTAAAAGCTTATTTATTCCCTGATTCTGAAAACCTGATGCAAATTTTATGGTAATATGTACTGGGTCCCCTTTCTGCTAGGACTAATTGTATGTAGTCAGGCTTATTCTGCATGTGAGCACAATTTATACATTTTGTGCTGTTTGCAAATAACTTGTTCTCTGTTCACAGATCTACATAAAATCAGACAGGGAGGTAAGTAGCATTATATAGCAAGGACAATAGTCACGTTTGTGTTAGCCTATGGACAGCAGGATCTTGTGATACTTGGAATAATGAAAGCACAGTTTATAAAAATAGATGTGGAGGAAAATAGGGCTGATTTGGAACTGTGCTGCCTTCAGTGAAAAGCTGCTGTTGTTCTCTATTCGCCTAAGAAGGTGATATGGGTTAAAGGAAAGTGCTTTGCGTTATATTGCCATGCTGTTACATACTGTTATTTCCCAGTAGATCATTTGTTGCTGTTTACCACCAAATAAAGAATCAGAAATGTCCCATAAGCAATAATAGTTTGAGTGCCTAACCTTTGTAATGGTCGTGAGGTTATGTGCAAAAACCCACTGAAGCTTGTTTTCTCAGTAGCCTTCCACTGTCATAGTGCTGTGGTTATATGGCACTTTTCTGTGTGAATCATTCTAGTCATAGTTTCCTTGGTAGTTCAGTTCGTGAGGTGGTGGGGAATGAGCAGCCTCCTGCACTGTCTTATTGCATTGGGTCAGGGTGGGGAAAGTCCTTACGACAGTGCTTGAATATCTGTTCCTGCAAAGGTATCAGATCATTAAGAGCTTCCTGTTACCACAAAGTGTAACAATTCAAAGTATTACTTGCCTGGATCCCATTGGGGTCACATGCATTACAACGTTGCAGTCTCTTCAGTGACAAATGATTTTGCATTGAGGTGGTCAGGTTAGGTGAGTTATTGGTTGGTTGATTTGGTTTTTAAACTATGAAGTATGAAAAAATAGCTGTGTAGCTTTTAGTGGATTTGCTGTCACAGCTTCTGAATCACATGTCATTGCATGTCTTATGGGGAGTGGCTGAGGGAGCAGGGATTGTTCAGTCTGGAGAAGAGGAGGCTCAGGAGAGACCTTATTGCTCTCTGCAACTGCCTGAAGGGAAGTTGTGGTGAGGTGGGGGTTAAACTCTTCTCCTTCATAACTAGTGATAGGATGAGAGAGAATGGCCTCGAGTTGCACCAGGGGGAGGTTCAGGTTGGGTGTTAGGAAAAATTTCTTCTTTGAAAGAGTGGTCAGGTGCTGGGACAGGCTGCCCAGAGAGGTGTTCAAGAAACATTTAGATGTTGTACTGAGGGACATGGTTTAGTGGGGAATTGGTGGTGGTAGATGGATGGTTGGACTGGGTGACCTTGGAGGTCTTTTCCGACTTTGGTGAATCTGTGATTATTATGCATCTTGGTATAGTATCTTCTGTAAAATGTTAATATTTTACTACACAATGACCTGGCACTAATGGAAGAATATGCCAGCTTCAAGTGAACTTCTAAAATCTATCTTATGTTGGCTGTTCCCCATTTTCTTTATGTTTTACCAGCTTTCTTGGTAGTCTGTATTTCTGACAAAGTGACACACCTGTGTAATTGAAAGGACTTTTTCTTTTTTTTCATTGGAAGAAAGAGTAGGAATGGAAAATTATTTAAGTATAACTCATATGTTGGTTAGTGCTTAGAAATGAATTATAACTGTCTTATATAAGGAAATACTAATAGTTGAAGTCATTCCCGCTTGTCAATGAAAAGGGATTTCACCCCCAAAGGATCCCAGGCAAATATGGAAATCTTCTCAGCATCCCTGTGCAGACATATTTAAAAATGAGCATCCAGCTAATTGCACAGAGAGGACCAGAATACAGAAAGTGCTTGCAATCCTCTCCATTACACAAGTTGAATCCACATGGGTGAACAAAGAGTGCAGATGCCTCAAGCCTAGTAATTTTTAAGGCCGACAGCAATTAACAGTGTCAACATAAAGGCAGGACAAATGCTGTCAGAGATGCAGTGTGTTGGAAATGTTAAATTATATAGTATGTACTTTGTTTTTAGGCTAACATGTGGGATGGTATAGCATGATCCCTGCCCTACGAGGAGAGACTGAAGGAACTGGGGCTGTTTAGTCTGGGGAGAAGGAGGATGGTGAGGGGAGACCTTATTGCTCTCTTCCAGTATCTGAAAGGTGAGAGAGCGAGGCTGGTCTCTTCTTACTGGTGACAGTGGCAGGATGAGGGGAAATGGCCTCAAGTTGCACCAGGTTAAGTTTAGGTTGGATATCAGGGAGAACTTCTTTACAGAAAGGGTTGTTAAGCACTGGAATAGGCTCCACAGGGAGGTGGTTGAGTCACCATCCCTGGATATGTTTAAAAATCATTTGGATGTGGTGCCCAGGGTTGTGATTTAGTCGAGGGTTGTTAGAGTTGGGGTAGTATGGTTAGGTCATAGTTGGACTCGATGATCTTTAAGGTCATTTCCAACCTGAGCAATTCTATAATTCTATGTTGGTGTTGAGTGCAACTTCCTCCTGGCACTTCTGTTTTCTAAGAAGTGAGCCCAAGAGCTTAAGTTGAGGGAAGTTAACCCAAGACAGTCTGGTTGCATGTAACACTGTCAGTGCCCTGCCCTGTTGATATGCAGGGAAATCTTTGGAACTATTCAAGTCAGCCTGCAAGGTGGGAAGGGCTGAGGTTATGCAGCCATGGTTGCTAAAGCATTTTCTTTTCATGCATTTGGCTCCTGTTAATGCAAATATTCTCCAGTTAGGGTTGTGGCTGCTCTTAAAAACAGTTCAAGAGCTCGTCAAAGCAAGCAGTGGAAGTTGGGGAGGTTCTCCTGGCTGTGTAAATTTGGTTTTCCTGATTTCTTAGAAGGGTAGGATGCAATGACCTCAATGAGACTTCCCTAAGGCGCTGTCATCACTGCTTAGGAATTTGGGAATACCACAATCTATATGGGAAAAACAGCTGCTGCATTTCTTAGAGTGAGAGAGTACAAGTGTGTGACTCGGTCTTCCCTAATTAAGCTGCTTGGCACCAAGGAGAGGAAGGTGCCCTTCATTTTTAACCTGCTGAAGAAACAAGGGGAAGTCAACAGCTGCGCATGAGCAGGAGGTGGTACCTCACAAGCAGCAGCAACACCAGGGGCTCTGTGGGCTCAAGTGAGGCCCGCATGCATTGCTGGCAGAGGGGATGTGCCAGGCCTCTGCCTCAAGATCTTCTGTCCCAGCAGCACGTTGCCACACGCAGCTTAAAGAGTTTGATCAAAGTTTGATCCCATCTTGCTATCTTAAGGACGCGTGGCTTTAAATTAACTCATAGGCGCTAGCATACTCCCTTAGGTTCCTGATTTTGGACATCAGATTCTGTTATTCTTTTGAAACAAAAGCTTCTTAACATCTCGATCATTTTAATGGTATAAAAAAGATCACAGATTGTTCTTGCTTTTCCTCCAGAAGTGATACGGCGCATCTCTATCCAAGCTTAAGTCAACCATGTTTAGCTTTAGCACCGATCAGTAAGTGAAAATGCAGAAGATGTAAGCACGCATCCATCCAGCGAAACTGTTTACATTCCATAGTTGGGGATTCTTTTATTTTTTCTTTGCTATTGTGCTGTTCAGTTTTTTTGCCTGTTCCAATTTGCCATGACGTGGTCAGTGCAGTTTCCTTCCGGCTGCTCGCAAGCCTGTGGTCGAGATAAGGATACATTTACAGCGCGTTTTTAAAAAGAAGCTGAAGATCTGCTTCATGTGGAGACTTGGGGACTCTTTGGCCCGCGTGAGGAATTTATTGGCTGTTTTTCTGTTGTGAACCGTGGGAATCGAGGTCAAGGGCATTTCTTTTGCTAAAGAACAGCCCTGCAGAATTGGAACTGTGTGTGAGGCAGAAAGGTGATATGCTTGAGGTGTCCTGCAGCTCGGTAGGTCAGTCTGTGTTCTGTGTTATGTTTTTAGTATAACTTGAAGATAATTAGTTAAAACTGCATCAGGTGAAAAGATGGATTTTCTTTTTATTAGCTTTCATAACTTCTTCTTTGTGTTGATCAAATGCTTTTAAAATGAAGTACTTTGAAACTTGTGTCTTGCTTCCTGAAACAGTCCCATTTTTTTTAAGGGAATGAATGTTTGCATGTGTTGATTAGTGGAAGTAATCTGGGGATCAGAAGGTATCCAACTTTCTTAGAGCATGGTAAAACACTCATAGGTGTGACCAAGCTTTATAGTGAGAGCTGTTCTTTCAGGAAGCTAAAGCAATCAGTTCCTAATTTGTATTTCTTTTTTTCCTTCCTCAGAGATAAACAGCTGTCCACGTGGGAGAAACAACTCAGGAAAGAATTTTCCTTGGTTTCTTTGAAAAGAGAAGGACCCGGGAATGCGGATGATCTAAGAACTACTGAAACTGCCACTTGGTTCATTCTGTGATCCTGCCTTTCTGCCCTGCTGCACCCTGGTGACACTGTCCATTCTTTTCATTTGAGAACGTTTTTCTTCTTATGTGGAGCTGAGAGCTGGGAATGCGTTATTATGGCAGCAGTTGTACAACAGAATGAGCTTGTGTTTGAATTTGCCAGCAACGTCATGGAGGATGAGCAGCAGGTATGGGATGGTGGAAGAAATGGCATTTGTATGAGTTGGTTCAAGGAATGTTAGGAAAACATGAGGAAAAAGTGTTTTGTAAAACACAAGAAAGCAAACACTGAGATCATTATTGTTGCAGCAGATCTCTGCAGTTTCAAAAGCTTCCTGTTGCTTCCTGTAACTTGCACGAGCAGAGCAGAAATTGGTTGAAATGTTGTAACTTCTGCAGTATTGCAGAGACCTCTTCTGAAGATGTTTTTCCTTTGTCACTGATTTGTGCCAGTAGAATCCATTCGTGCTGTAAAATTCCTGACATTCTGGTATTTGACAGTTGCTTTAAGTTTTGTGGTGTGCTAGGATAAAATCCATGACAAAGCAACTGTCACACTACAGATGACTAGAAGGAGCAGTGTCTGCCCTCTGCTCTTTGCAGATTGGTTTGTGAATTGCATTACTGTATGTCAGCTATTCAGAACTAAGCTTCAAAGTAACTTAAATGGGTTTCTTTCACACTGTGGGGATGCTACCTGTTTCTGTCTCATAAAACTCTTAGGTAGTTTTAGATTAGCAGAACCACATCCTTTGACTCCTGAGGCTTCAGCAGAGAAATCCTATTGTGAAACTCAGGCAGCTCTTCTATGGGTGGTGGTTCATGGTAAGGTTTTGCATTGGTTAACAATAAGGTAGGCATCTTGCTATTATGGAGGGGTATTTCTTAGTCTTGTGGGGATTTGAAGACATCTTAATCTTATAGAGGGACAGCTGAGAAGTGTTGCTGCAAATTGTTCCTCTTTTTGTGATTGTGGAAAGTGTCCTTTGCTTTAAAAATACTTTTGGCTTCATAACCTTGTCTCTGGGCTTTTTCTGTGGCCTCATGTTTGGCTGGGTCAGTGTCCTGTTTCTGCTGTCAGACTCATGCTATCGTTTCAATGAACTGAGTGTTGTCTGTCTGAAGTGCTAACTCAGTTTTGGGTGGAACTAGTAATGTAACTTCCTTCCCTGTATTTTTCCAGAGCCTGTGGCAGTCTGGGGATTTAGATATGGGAATTACACAAACACAGTGGAAAATGAGCTGTATTTATTACTTCTCTATGTTGTTTGTTGTTGTTTTTACTTTACAAGCCAATGGGAGAATTGAAAAGATGAGGGCTGCTTCATTGTGATTTCTTGGAGGAGCAGTGCAAGAAATGTGTCTTTCTTTGTTTTAGCTGTCCATTTTGTCTCTTGTGGTTTCTTCAGATGCTCACCTGAGAACTTAAATACAAACAAACAAACATGGAGCGCTCAAGAGTAAAACCTCCCTAAATAGAGCTCTCCTAAACGGAGGCCAAACTTAACCTTGGTGTGTATGTCGTAACTCAGATAAATCCTACTCCAAATTAAGCCTAAGGAAACAAGACATCCTAGAGCAAACCCTAAAGGAGATGTAATCATAGATGGGGAAGGCCGTAGCAAAGCATTCCTTGCTGTAAACACTGGGATGGAAGCTCTGTTTAAATCAGTAGGTTGACTTAGTTCATATATCAGAGATTCAGGTAGCCAGGTAGATGTCTGCCTGAGGGTAGATACTAAATTTGCAGTTGTGGAAAAGAAGCCTGAAGTAGGCAAAGATGTGGGAAGTTGGAACAAGATTTAACTCAGATAAAGGTGGATAATATGCTATTAACACAAAAAGGTTGATTATGTGTGTAACTCATTGATCTGCTTCTAACAATGTAGAGACTATTGATACAGATACTATGAAGTTTTTCAGTTCTGGACAGTTTATATTTTGGGATATATACCATAACTTGTGTACTTGGAGCATTTTAATTCTAGGAGTGCTCTATGTTGATCAAAAACATTTTTTGAGCTTCATCAGGATACAAAATCATAGAATCATACGATTTCTCAGGTTGGAAAAGACCTTAAAAGTCAAGTCCAACCACAACCTAACCATACTATCCTAACTAACAACCCTCTGCTAAATCATGTCCCTGAGCACCACATCCAAAGTTTTTAAACACACCTAGGGATGATGATTCAACCACCTCCCCAGGGAGCCATCTTTATATACAGGTGCCAGGTAACTGATCTTTGGGTAATAATTCTTGCTATTTTCTCAACAGCTGGAGTTGAGGATACTTTGATACTCATGTTCTTGTCGAGGTTTTGTCTGGAGCCCTTTTGTGCCAAGAACTGTTAGGAGGTGGAACAGCTGTGGGGAAAGGTTCAGAGCCTGGATGGCAGCTACATTCTGTGTTTCAGGGAAGTTATAATTCATGGCCATTTATTTATTTTCTTTTAAGTCTCGGTTAAACAACCATAAATTACGAACAGCCTATTTGCAAATCTAAGCATTCAGCCAGTGGCAGATGCCAGGCTTGGTCATGTGGCCCTGTGTGAATGGGAAGGGCTCTTTTCTATCAGATTTATCCCTTTCCGTTTAGAAAGTAATGTTTTTTGTTTGTTCTTTTAATTCTCAGAGGGCTCACTTATAACGCTGTGCTTACATGGTGAGGAAGAAATAGGGTGAAAATACCTTCATAATTTTGAGAAGGGAACCAAATGGCTAATGGTACTGAAAAACTGGGCAGGAGCTCCTACAGGCTTTGGCTGAGTCAGCACTGCTGTCCAGAACTCCTTTTCTTTATGTCTGCAGCTTAGAATCATAGAATCATAGAATCCTTAGAGTTGGAAAGGACCTTTAAATGTCATTTAGCCCAACTGCCCTGCAGTGAACAGGGATGTACACAGCTAGATCAGGTTGCCCAGGGCCTTATCCAGCCTCGCCTTGAAAGTATCCAGGGTCTGAGCATCAACCGCATCTCTAAGCAACCTTTTCCAGTGCCTCACCACCCTCACTGTAAAAGACTTTTTCCTTATATTCAACCTAAAGCTACCCTCTTTAAGCTTGAACCCATTTTGCCAGAGACCCTGCTAAAGAATCTGTTCCCTTCTTTCCTGTAGCTCCCCTTTAGATACTAAAAATCTGTTATCAGCTCACCTCAGAGCCTTTTCTTCTCGAGGCTTAACAGCCCCAGCTCCCTCAGCCTGTAGCTAGAGTCTGTGCCCTTAGGTTGGACGACTTTTGCCCCATCTTCTCGGGCCTTATTTACTCTTCCATGTTCCCTGATGCTCTGTAATATGAAGTCACCTCAGGAAAACTGATGGTACCAGAGCTGAAAGCCACTGTCAAGGCCAAGTTCTACGTTTTTGTCTATTTCCAGCTTTTGCAGGAAATCCCCACTTTTCAGCTTACTGTTCTATAAAGACTCGGGAAATGGTTGTGAGGTCCATACGGAGGTACTCCTAAGCAGTATTTATCTTCCAAAATCCTTCTGTGACACTTGGTCATGTCTCAGCTCCTGTCTGTGGGAATGCCTGGAAAGTTGAGAGGCTGCTTCAGTGTTTGGCATGGGGACATTTGTGAGAAAAGGCCGGAGCCCATTTTCCAGTCACCAAGATCACTTTGCCTAGTTTTTATTAGTGTTTTTTTTGTGTCTGTGCCTCTTGATTTTATTATTTTCCCAAAATAAATGGCTAACTGTATCTTAAATATGTTGCTTTATTACAAAACCAGTTTTTGCATGGAGGCTTCTTCTGTCTTTAATCCCCATGTAACTTTTCCTTCTTAATATCTGTTGCATGCTTTTCTTGCAACTGATCACTCATAAATTTTTTTCTAAACCACATAGAAGCTACTCACTGTATTTTTGGGACAATGTTTTCCAGTAAAACTAAACATTTTTTCTTAGATTGGATCTGGATTGTCTCATAAGGTGACACTACGTCCAGAGCAGAAGAAATAGCCTTTATTATTTTCAGTTTTTGCAGGAAGTTTTAGTTTTTCCCCTCATAGAGAGTGGCCAGTACTTTGCAGAGACCTGTTCATGGGACAAGGATCTTCAGCATCTGTCTTCAGACAGACGCTGAAGTTCCATGCTCTTCCAAATAGTTATAGGGCCATATACAGGGTTGGCCTGCAGAAAAAATTACACTGTGAGGGATTTAATGCGTAAGACTTGGGAAGATTTTAGCGTAAGCTGAAGTCTTTTATTTGCCCAGCAGATGAGGAAAATGTGTTGAAGCCAAACCAAAGCTTTGGTACAGCTAGAATGCCATGTTTTAACTGTATCGTGGTTATAGTAGGAGAAAGGTGAAGCAGGAAAAGTAGGCAAAGTAAAAAAAAAAATAATAATAATCATTAAAAAAAATATATATATATATATATATGAATTGCTCTTTCTGTTGGTTTACTTGATTACTTGAACACTGCTAATGCTTCCATCTAGGGCTTCGCTTTGCCTTTTTTTATTAGTGCACATAGAGGAACCTTTTCATTAGAAATAAGTTTTTGTGATCTTGCTGTTAGAGAAGTAATAAAATCTAATTAATCAGAGGGTTATGCTCAGTGGTGAAGAATCTAGTTGGAGGCTTGTATCTAGTGGTGTTCTGCAGGGGTCACTACTGATCTGGTCTTGTTTAACAGCCATTGATGACCTGGATGAAGGGATAGAGTGCATTCTCAGCAAGTTTGCTGGTGATAGAAAGCTGGAAGGGTTGACTGACACACTGGAAGAGTGTGGTGCCATTTAGAAAGAGGTGGACAGTCTGGAAAGTTGGGCAAAGATTCAACAAGGGTGAGTGTAGATCAAGTGTAGATTCCTGCACCTTGGGAGGAATAACCACAAGCATCAGTACAGGTTAGGGGCTGACTTGCTGGAAGTGAGCTCTGCAGTGAAGGGCCTGGGTGTCCCTGTGGACAACAGGTTGGCCGTGAGCTAGCAGAGTGCCCTAGAGGCCCAGAAGGCTGATGGTATTCTGAGGTGCATTAAAAAGAGCATGGTCATCAGGTTGAGGGAGGTGATCCTTCCCCTCTACTCTGCTCTGGTGAGGCCACGTCTGGAGTGCTGTGTCCAGTTCTGGGCTCCTCAGTTCAAAAGGAGGGGGATTTAGAGAGAGTCAAGCAGAGGGCTACAAAGATGATGAAGTACTTGGAGCATCTCCTCTATGTGGAAAAAACTGAGAGACCTGGGCCTGTTCAGCGTGGAGAAGAATGAGAGGGGAATCTTACCCATTCTAATAAATATCCAAATGGTAGATGTCAAGTGGATGGGGCCAAGCTTTCTCAGTAGTGTGTAGAACCACAGGACAAAACAGGGGGCAATGGGCACAAATTGGAACAAAAGTAGTTCTGTATGAATATGAGGAAAAAATTCTTTACTTTGAGGGAGACGGCGCCCTGAGCTCCAGAGGTGCCTTCCAACCCTTACAATTTGTGTGATCCTGTAATCAATAAGAAGTAGTGTTTTCCCGTTATGGAATTATACAGAACCACCATATGGAGCTGGTCATGGTCACTTTTGCAATTTGAAATATGTACAAAATTATTCCTCTGTTTTGAGAGGTACAAAAAACTTTAGCTTGCCCAATAGTTGGGATTCAGGTACTTTCAGTGAAATCAAGAATCAGAGGTGCTAAGGTGAGATTTTATCTTTCAATGGTTTTGCGTATTTCAGTATTAATTAGTAGTGGCACTTAAAACTGAATGAGCTGCTTGTAAAAGGAATCATAACCAATTGCAAACATACAGTTTTTTAATTCTTTTTATTCAGTTTTTTATTCAGAAATGTCTTTTGAATTCAATTTGTTTGCAGTTGCATTTATGTTTTTCTCACTGAAAATGTTTATTGGTATCTGATCCAGCTTCTCCTTTTTCATATCCATGGCAGATTAAAAGATCCATGCTTTATACAGCAGCAATAAATGTTTGGGAAACAGATCTATTAATGATTTAAAATTAAAAAAACAGGCCTCAAGAAGTGATACTTAATGACTCCAGTTTAAAGCTATTACTAGTTTAAAGAAAATCCCACTTGGTATCCTGGCATCAGCAAATGCTCTTCTACACCATTCTTAGTTACTTCCTCTGTCTTTTGTCTTTTCCAAGTGTAGTGTCAGCGAGCTCCTTGAATTGGCCAGTGCTGATTGGGTGACCAAGTATTTCCCTGCAAGATGGATTTCTGTACCTGTAGAGGGACACACATTGGCTGGGTCAGTGTGTTCATGGCAATTGTTTCCTGGCATAATCAAGATTCATTTGAGCCTTGCAGAGTAGATCATGCTTGATCAGATGGATCAGACCCACTGCTACATAGTGGTGAAGGATGGTACCTTAATGAATGGATGATTGGGCTGTTGTAATTAGGTTTCACAGCAGAGTGATTAGTAGTGCTGGAGATAAATAGGATTTTGAGAAGTGGAGATAAAAGTGATGACGAATCTGTTTGTTCTGTGTTTCTTATTATGAAACAGAAGACTGAAGAATAACTGTGGTGTTGGAGGTGTTTTTGCTTCCTGGAGACAGTTAGTGGTATGAGCTTCAGTCATTAGAAAAGGATGATGCTAAGCCAGAGTCAATTTCTAACCAGAAGGAATTAACAAGAGGCTCATCCTAAGCACAAATGACCCCTTGAGAGACTATCCCCTACACACTTCGCAAGCCTTGCATATCAAACTAGTGCAAGCACAGCAGCAGGAAGGAAAGACAGGCTGCCTCACTGCAGGAAGGCAGCTGACCAGTTTCAGATCATAGCATCATGGAGCGGCTTGGGTTGGAAGGAGCCTAAAGCATCATCAAGCTCCAACCTCCCTGCCAAATGCAGCGTTGCCAACCTCCACATTTAATACTAGACCAGGCTGCTCATGGCCCCATCCAGCCTGGCCTTGAACACTTCCAGGGATGGGGTATCCACAGACTCTGGGCAGTCTGATGCAGCACCTCAGCACTCTCATAGTGAAGAACTTTTCCCTGATATCCAACCTAAATCTTCCTTCCTTCAAATGGCAGTTTTTGTCCTGCCATTATAGATGTGTTTAAGCTGGATGTTTAGACCAGGATTAGGCACCCTGACACCTGCTCCTTTTTATAGCCAGTGGAGAGAAATAAGTGTTTTTATAGGACCTGATTCATCCCAGTGACACAGGAGCCTAAAACTGGTGAAGAAGATAGTGCTCTATAAAAACCTCTCTGTTGACTCTGAAAGAAACCTAGGCTCAGTGGATCAAGTCTTAGTACCTTAGCGCTTGAAGTCAGGTGTGATGAGCATCACCCCTAGTGTCTATGAGCTAGAAAAGGATGAGAATATCAAGATCTTCAGACTTTTGTCTTCCCTATCTAAAATCCATACTTTTCACCTTTGTAGTAGACTACTGAACAGATACTTGCAGAACGTGTTCTCTTCTTGCTTGCAGGTGAGACAAACCTGAGTGCAGTACATAAGCTTTTTTTGCAGTTGTTATTTTTTAATGTGGTTACATATACACAGTGTATTTAACTGGGATGTCGTGACTTATAAACTGTGGCATATTTCTAAAATTGGGATGCTTCAGCTGCTTAGTACCATGAATTCTATCACAGCAACATGGCTATAACAGACCACCTTCCTTCTAGTTTGTTTTACTTACTGTTGAAAATCTTCCAAATGCAGACAGTATTTTATTTTTCATCTCATTACACTGCTCTATCTTTTTTTGCTTATTTTGCTTGCATTTGGTTTTGTAGGCTTTTAATTTTTTAGCAGAACATTTATGATAGAAGCCCCTAGAAATACTAGTTTTGTTTCCGACCTCTTCATTTTTTTCCCAATTGCTCTTTACCGCACTTGTTGAGGCATATTTTACAAAACACAGAACAATTTCAGATGGTAATCACTGCCTCATAAAGATCCTGATTGCACTTTCTCCTTAATGCGTGTTCTGTTTTCTTCTGTGGGAGATGATGACTTCCACTGCCGTTCTCTGCATGGAGGCAGCAGCTCTGAGGCCATTTTCTGCTGCTGGTGGCCTGTGCAGTGGCAAGACTGTGAGACATGAGCAATGCCCAAATGAGCATTATTACATATATTGTTGTTTTTCTTATTGGATGGTTAAATTAAAAACAAGCAAACAAAAACACTCTGCTCGATTTTTGCTGTCATAGGATGAAAAGGACCACAACGATCACCTAGTTTCAACCCCCTTGTTATGTGTAGGGTCACCAACCACCAGACCAGGCTGCCCGGAGCCACAGCCATCCTTGGATGCCTCCAGGGATGGGACATCTACAACCTTTTTGGGCAGCCTGTTCCAGTGTGTCACCACCCTCTGTGTGAATATCTTTGTTCTTTTCTGGAGTGAGGTCAATGGATTTTCTCATAGGAACGCTTTGCTTTGGAGCAACATTTGGTTTGTTTTCTTGTTTTTAAGTGTGCCAAACTCAGAATGTGGCTTATTTTTATAGTGAGAGAGCTATAGAGTTACACAAGACTTCGAGCTTCCTATGCTGCCATCCACTGACTTCCTGCAAATGGTATTTGGAAATCACACAGAATCTTTTTGGAAAATACTTTATCATAAATGACATTTTCTGCAAACCTCTTCCTGTTGAATGGTTGCCTTCTTTTGGAGAATGTGCATCTTGTTATTACTGCTGGCCAGCTTGATTTCGGCTTTTGCAAGTGCCCTTTTTCTATTGTATCTTATGGAAAATAACTATTGAGAGAGAAGGATGATGGCTGAACGGAGGCTTTAAAGGAAAGTAGGGGAGCTGTGGCAAGTGAAGAAACCACAAGAATTAGAGGTATGTGTATCAAGCACTCCTTGTTTCGCTTGTTACCTCATAGTAAGTTACCCCTAGGCTGCTGTCTCACAGAAAACTCAGGGCTGGTGAGGCCTTCCTGCAATGCTCACAGCCACACCACCCCACCACCCTCTGCCCGCAGCTAGACAGGAAGAGCAGAAGGTGCTTGCAGCGAGTTGTTTGCTGCTGTCATTTGCCAGCAGAGCTTGACTTCTACTGCACTGCTCCATTCCTCTGTTCTGTCAGCCTTTTAGCTGCAAAATGCTGTTGTGGGAGTCTTGTATGACCTCCTGCAACCATGTCAGTGTATTATATACCATCTGTAGTGATATTCAGCCTCTGGCCCCTACCAGGACAGTGCTGCTCTTTTTGTTTTTGTGTGCTAAAAATTGTCTCGTTTTTCAGTACTCTCTCCTGATCCTTTAATATTTAGGTGATGTGCTGTGGGTTTGTTGAAGTCTTTATCAGTAAACGCTTAAAGTGGGTATGTTCTAACTGCCATTGCTTTAATTTTCCTTTTTTATTTTTTTCTACAGCTTGGTGATCCATCCATCTTCCCTGCTGTCATCGTGGAACATGTCCCTAGTGGAGATCTTCTAAACAACTATTCTGGCTTAACCTGTGTGGATGAGCCCAGTGACATGATCACTGAGAATTCTCTAGATGTTGCAGAGGAACAAATCATTGAAGATGATGATATCCCCCTCACAGGTTCGTAATCCAGTTTTTTTTTTTATCTGCTGTGCTTTTGCAACAAGATGGTTGTGGCTAGCAGCGAGGAAAAGCTGAGTGACAAAAATGAATAAGAAACAAAGTTATAACTTTAAGTTATAATGCTGTCCATCCTGTGCTGCAAGACAGAGAAGATGGCATTAATTCCAGTATACCAGGTGGCTTGCCATTCCAGCTGCACAGCTGGTACAGTGACCCATCATCCGTCAATACAGATTAAGATAGGGTTCTACTCAGAGTACCAAAATGGTTGTGCGTTGCTCTTAATGTTATTTTTTGCCCCTTTTTTTAGCGGTTGGTATGTACTTGAGTAAACATACGTACCAAAAAAGCAGCAACATACAGCATCTGTAGATATATTATTTTGATTTCTTGAGGGTATGCAAATAGCCAACTGTAAAATGTGCACGTCAGCGTGATGCTGATATCGGTGAGCTCAGCATAGTGTTTGTTTTAGATCTGTAATAATAAATGTTTAAAATACAAATGTTATGCATAACTTCTGTTAGGGAGGATAGTGTAAAAGAGAAAGCTCAGGGATATATCCAATCAAAGAAACTTATGAAAAACAAAACAAAACTAAAACAAAAAAGCCCCCAAAGCAAACAGTAGTTTGCTGAAAGTAGATATTTGGAACATCTTTGCAGACTAAGTCTGAAAGGTGAGGTGGATGCTTTACAAAGCTGAGATCTGTTTGTGCCATCTTTCACTGATGAGGTTTTTCCAGCTGAGCTGTCCCCAGGGCTGGAGACAGCTTGCTGGTTTCAGTCATGACTCTGACACTACTTCCAAAAACTCTGTTACAGCCTTTTACCACCAAAAGCCAAACTCAGCAAAATTTGACATGAGGTGCAATTCATAGAGTAAATTGACATGAACCATTCCCAATAAATGGTTTTATCTGATATACGTGGCCCCTTTTTCTTTAGCCGTGAATTATCTGTGAACAGACTGTGACTGTACAAATAATTTAACTGATTATTCAAGAAAGTCTTACATGCCTGAACGTTATTTCAAGTTGAGACCTCTTGCCAACTGTTCACTTGCTATTCATTTTAATTATTCACACTGTAACTGGCATTTCCTCAGTGTGTTATTTAAGCACCATTTAATGTGACTGTGTGAATACTTTGTAGTTGATGAATTTCATAGTTTTCCTGAATACGTATTCAGTGTAATACATTGTGTGTGAATTGACACTTGCATGAGTAATTGTGAAACTCTGCTTTTGTGACTATTCTTGTTAAGATTTTTTGGTGCTAACGTAAATAGTCACATGAGAAGGGTTTGCTGCCAGAGAGTGAAAATATGTAATCCTTGTAACTGATGGTGTCCAAGGGATACTTTGGAGGCAGACAAGCACTGCATTGTTAACATCTTCCATTGTAGCTGAAGCAATCTGTTTTTCTTTAAAGGCCAAGTCCTTAGAAAACCAGAGCTGTGACTTTGTAGAGATTGTTGTAACGAAGGAGATGCTAACTAATTATCCGGTTCACACTGCAGCATGTGTGCTGCGGGTTTCTTTGGCCACCGGAAACTGTGTGCTTGGCTTTGCACAAAGAGATGACTCCAAGCTGACCAGGGCTCCTGTGGGGAAGGTGCCTCAGCAGTTTGTTTATATCAAGAAGCCTCTGCCAGTCCCTAGCAAGGCAGAATTACAGGGCCAGGAAGGACAGGAGCGTCCCATGAAAACGGGGAGAGATCACAGAGAAGGAGCATGGCTTCATCACCTCTCTGCCCAGGTTTCAGGTACACAGCCCAACCAAACTGCCAGAGCAGGTGCAAGGGCAATTTGCAGTGGACTGCTTGTGAAGTAGGGCTGATTGCAGCTAATGTTTCCCACCTACTTTGTTTTCTGGTTATTTCCTATCTTTGAGGCTCTCATCTTGATTTTAATTTGTGTGTGTTTGGCCTCAGCAGTGAAATGCGTTGTTTTGCTCTTGGAAGTTTGTACAAATCTTTTCAGTCACTTTCACATTATGCCTCTGAGAGAGAATCAGGACTTGTAAAGGCTGTACTAATTCCAATCTAAAATATTCAGAGGAACTGAAGTTCACAGCAAAATGAAACTGAAAATGCCAACATTACTCAGAAATGGTTGCTAAATATGCATGAATCTTTTTTTGAAGCTCTGGGATTTTCAGTACTGTTTGTTGTGTGTTTTTTTTTTTTCTGTTATACATTAAGCTTTCATTTTCCCCTAAACTACAAGTAATTAAGTCTGCTGAAACTGCAGGAATTACTGTTGAGTGTTGTATCTGCAAAAGTATGGACTCGGGTAGACTTCTCTGCCTATAGGATCTAGCTTAAGCCATTCAGAACTAGCTATTACACTGCCCTGATTACTATCTGTATAAATTATGACCTGCAGAAAACTACAGCTATAAGAACAGCATCTGTTTTACTTGAAACCCTGCTGAAAGATAGCCAAGAGCCAGTTTTCTAGCTATGTTCTACACACCATAATCTTTTTATAATTAATAGGCAGACTTGCCTTATCACTCTCTAAATTTACCAACACATTTCACTGGAAAAACCGTGATGGCAATTTGCATGGGAGGTTTGTTGCCCATACAATGTGACTCCAAACGATTAACTGTCATGTAGTGAAAGATGATTAAGAAAATAGATTGGAGCACTTGGCTTTGAATGAAGTTTTATGACTGAAGAGAATATTGAGTTGTGTGTTTTTTTTTTGTTTTTTTTTTTCTCTCTAAAAAATACAGGGGATGAAGTTTTGCATACAATAAATTTTAGGCCATCTTGTCAGATGGTATGATTTAGTACACTTTATTTCTTTATTAGTGTAATTAATTAGAATTATAAAATGCACAGGAAGGAGGAACTAATTGGATTAGGCAACTTCCTGAATTATTTTTTTCTCAAAGCTGGCACATGTAATGTAGAAAACCAGCAGTTATCAAACTCTGCCATTTTCTGGTTCACCTGTGCCTCCTCACTGAAACAGTGAGAAAGTTTGTGTGAGGGGGGAGAGACAAAAAATGAGCACTTTGATCCACTGTGCCCTGATCTGAATCCAGAGCAGGATTCAGAAATTCAGGTTCTCATAGATCGGCAGTGAAACTTACCAACCAATTCAGAAGTTATTTTACAGTGTGTCCAAGTTAGGTAGCATTTGGCTTGTGCGTTTGGTGAACCTCTAGCACTGATGGCACAAGCCAAACTGTTCCAGTAAGAGAACGAAGGGAAAGTGATACGTGTTGTAACCCAGCACAACCCCAGCATGTTCCATAATCATTTATAATGCTGCAAAGAAATCCAAAGGGCTGCTGAGTTGGAAACATAATTTCACAGTCTTAATCCGTGAGGATTTTCAGTTGACAAGATGCCAGTTGTAAAAAATAAAAAAAATAAAATAATGGATGAGATCTGTTACTTTGTAAAGAAGTTACTCAATACTGCTTATACCATCTGGATAGAAATGATGAGTGTTTCTCCACGGAGCTCTCCAGTGAGATAATATCGCTTATAAATTTTAAAGCCGTGTTAAAAAGAAAAGGAAGTGTAATATATGGGTCTCCTTGAATCAAGTGCATTCTTAAAGTAGCACTTGGTTTTCCCGCATCACTTAACAATTGGAGCAGGATTTCTATTAAAAAGCAATCACTTAAATTTAACACTCAGTTATTCTGAAAAAAAAAAAGGTCTCAGTCTGTAGGTAATGAATCTCTTCATTAAATTCATGGAGCATCTCTCCTATGAAGAAAGATTGAGGGAACTGGGCTTGTTTGGCTTGGAAAAGAGAAGGCTTTGGGGAGACCTCATTGTTGCCTTCCAGTACTGGAAAGGAGCATACAGAGTTTTTGAGTGTGGATAGTGATAGGACAAGTGGGAATGGTCTTAAACTGAGGCAGGGGAGGTTTAGGTTGGATATTAGGAGGAAGTTTTTCACTCAGAGGGTGGTGAGGCACTGGAACAGGTTGTCCAAGGAGGCTGTGGATGCCCCATCCCTGGGGGCATTCAAGGCCAGGCTGGATGTGGCTCTGGGCAGCCTGGTCTGGTGGTTGTGACCCTGCACATAGCTGGGGGTTGAAACTGGATGATCATTGTGGTCCTTTTCAACCCAAGCCATTCTATGATTCTTCCTTCTTTCAGCAATTTTACATTTCTTCCAACATTATTCTGGGACTGTGATTGCTTTAGTTGGTGTGTTTAAATGCAGCTGTGACTAGCACAGGCCATATCTAGTCCAGGCAAAGGCCCCCATCGTCGGGCCTTTGGGGCTGATTGCTTTTTAGGTGTGTGTCAGAGGGAGTGGGGTGGGATCCCTGAGCTGAGTGCTGGGGAGTGAGCAGCCACCTTGCCAGGAAGTGTCAAGTAGGAAGGTGTAAAGCATTCAGAAGTATGCTAGGTGGGAATTTGGGCTGAAGGAGGGAGCTTCAGGCTAGATGTCAAGTTTTTGTCCACCAGGTGAGAAGACAGCCTTGTCTGGGCAGGCCTGCTGCTAGCTGTGAGCTCTGCTGATTCATTGCAAACATGCATTCATAGTAATTGGGTTGTAATTGGCATACACAGAGGCTTAAATTTGTGGCTTGCTGAAATAATCAGGAACTTGTTGAGTACCCTGGGAAAAAAATGTTACTTTTGGGTGTGGTTTTGTTTTCCTTTATTTTTTTTCTTAAGTTGCTACCTATTTAAAATAGGTACTTTGAAATGAAAATACACAGCGTTTTTGTAGCTGTGACTTTGAAGTGTAACAAATAAGTCCTTTCATCTCAATTTTTCTTTAGTTTGTGACTGTGTCATAATTGCCATTTTGATTGGTGATTTCAATTGTGATTGGAATATATACTGGCAATGTTAAGGGGGAAACTGAAGTAACAGACACTGGCTTGCTCTTATTTGTTGGGTTGGTTATCTCTGAGAGCTATCTCAAGCTGAGTGCTGCCGCTAATAGACAGGGAGGTTGTGATTACATTGCCGTGTGGCACCTCGCAGCTTGTTTGTGTTGGCTTTTGAGTTCCTGTAATTCAACTTGCTAACCCAGCAGAACCCCTGAGATTTATGTTCAGCCATTGTACAGGACTCAGTTGCCTCACAGCGTGATGAAAAAAGTGTGAAGCCTGGCTTGTGTTGATAGGAGTTTGGATCGTGAACCAGCGGTAGGGGAGAATCAGAATCACATCCCTGATTTTTCAGCAACAGGGCGATGAGTTTGGCTCAATCCTGCAACATCATCTTCTAAACATCATCTTCTAAGAATCGTAGAACTGCTCAGGTTGGAAAAGACATTAAAGGCCGTTAAGTCCAACCACAACCTACCATAGTACCGTAAGGAGGCTCCTGCAAAGCTGCCTACTGGAGGCTGTGAGCTGCCCGTAAGCACAGCGGGGTGTGGGAAGCAGGGCTGTTGCACGAATGCACGCTCTTATCTTGGTCCTCTCCCAGTGATATGATTGCAGAAGCTGTAAGCATTTGGAGTGAAATTGTTTGTTTTCTTAAATTTACTGTGATTGCTGGTGGGCTGGGTGCTTTGTTGTTACCGTCATGTAAAGAACGCGGTACAGAAGTTGTATTTCTTGGCGTAAATCTGTGGCTTTAATGTGAAGAAGAAATGTTCTGAGGTTGTACATGGTATGGCTGACAAAGGAGTCAGTCAGTCTCCTTTCTTTTGTGTGTGTGTGTGTGTGTGTGTGTGTGTGTGTGTGTGTGTGACTGCCCCACCCCAAATTCCTCAAAGTTAAACAGGGAAGGGTGTGAAGCTGACTCATTACAGGGCTTAAGAAGGTAACTAAGGTTCATCTGTGCCCTATGGAGGGAATTACTAATGCAGAGCTTTACACTGCTTTGATAAACGTAAGTAAAATACCGAAAGTAGGTTCAAATTCATGGCAAAAGATAAGGAAACCTGGCCTGAGCATTTCTATCCAACAAAGCAATTGAATCTTAAATAACCTTTTTTTGAGATCATTTCTAAAGGCTTACGGTACCCAGAAGTGAAACTGATGTATACCTTGTTTGTTATACTACATTTATTTTGCAAACAGTCCTCTGGTAAAGATACTCCTCTAGCCAAACGGAAATATCTTCTTGGACTGCTACTATTTCCAAATCTGCTTTCTGTGTCAGAAAAATGTATTTTTATCAGACTTTTTTCTGTGTGCTTCACACGGCCTTAATTATAAATTGAAGATCCAAGCGCTTTTGATTTGTCTAGTGGTCACCCATATAAGACAGGTGAGGGACTGTCTAGAAGTTAAAACTTTTGGAAAGCATACCATTGGTTTTTATGATAGTAGTAATAATAACTTTTAATACTGCTTCCCTGGAGCATGCTTTGTTAGCCACACCTATCCTCCCTACAGATTTGGAAGTTTAGTATTCAGTTGTACCTGTAGGTAACAAGCTGTCAATTAGAAGTTTACCTGTCTGTTCTCTAAGCTAAAAGAGCATCTGTTAATTTGGAATTCTCATTTTTAGGACTACCATAAGAGGAAAACAGCAGTTTTTTTAAGGGTAGTGTATAGAATATTGTTTGGGATAGTGGCTTTTTCTCAGGAATTATGGGCATGGTGTCTTATTGCACGTACTTGATCAGCACTTGGAGGGGTTAGAAAGATGAGGCAGAAATAAGTCTTTTTTGTTTTAATGCACTACACTTTTAAAAATAAATGTGTACTTTTTCTCCCCAGATAAACTGTTACTACTCACTTAGTTGAGACCACTTTCTGTTTTCATTTTAGAAATGATATAGAAATAAGTTTACAGCTGTTTACAAGGGTGGATAGTGATAGGACAAGGGGGAATGGTCTTAAACTGAGACAGGGGAGGTTCAGGTTGGATATTAGGAGGAAGTTTTTCACTCAGAGGGTGGTGACGCACTGGAACAGGTTGCCCAAGGAGGCTGTGGATGCCCCATCCCTGGAGGCATTCAAGGCCAGGCTGGATGTGGCTCTGGGCAGCCTGGTCTGCTGGTTGTGACCCTGCACACAGCTGGGGGTTGAGACTGGATGATCATTGTATTCCTTTTCAACCCAGGCCATTCTATGATTCTTTTATTCTATGATTCCATGATAAAGAACGTGCTTTAAATCTACTTTGTAACTTGTTTAGAATTAATTATTTTCTTCTGGTTTTAGTTGAAACGTCATGTCATAATGGAGATGAAACTATGGAAACAATTGAGGCTGCTGAAGCACTTCTCAATATGGACTCCCCTGGTCCTATGTTGGATGAAAAAAGAATACGTAAGTTTTTTTTAAGAAAGCTAATGTAGTCTGTGTTTGACTTGTTTGCTTTTGTGTGACAAGGAGAGGTTCAGTGTTGTGTGATTGCCTGGAATGAGTGGGAATATTTTGCTTCCAAGTAGACTTTAGATGCATAGTTTGGGTATCAGAAATCCAGTGTTGTATGCAGTGAGGAGTTTCACTACCTTGAAAACATATTGATCCCAGAGTTGAACATCGATAGATAAGGAAGAAATTAAGAATTGAAGGGAAAATGTGAATTAAGTGGAGTTGTTTAGACTGTTCTGTTTTGTTCCTCTGATAGAGAATAAATCTATTTATGTTTGACCAAGAAATGTGGATGCCTGGAAGTGTTCAAGGCCAGGTTGGATTTGGCTTTGGGCAACCTGATTATAGTGGAAGGTGGTGTCCCTGCACAGAGCAGGAGTTGGAACTAGGCAATGTTTAAGGTCCCTCCCAACCAAGCAGTTCTGTGATTCTGCACTGACAAGATAGAAGAACATATACTTACATCTGCAAATTCTGTTAACTATGAATAAAAATGTGTGAGCACACACCATAACAGTACTTTTTAGGATAGTAGGTTATGTTATGTCATTGCACTTGTCTATTTTAATACTTCTTCTGATTGTGGATGGATATATTCAGTTATGAACTGATCTCCTCCTATTATCCCTTTCCCTTAAGCAACTATGTTTGGCTCAACTGAAGATGAAGATATAGTGGCTCCTATTACACATGTATCAGTCAGTCTTGATGGGATCCCGGAGGTTGTGGAAGTTCACCAAGCCCCAGACCCTTATGCTGAGTCACCAGAGACTCCAGAATTTGAACAACCAAAGAAGAAAAAGGGTAAGATGCTATTGCAGAGCAGTCTTGTGGAGTAGAGAGCAGTCAGTAGCATGCTTACATCCTCTCATGGGTCTGTGAAGCCATCCTGGCTGACAAGTCAAAAGAATCAAGTGTCCTATGCTGGAAATACAGAGAATGCTTTGTCTGACTGTAAGTCCAAGTTCTAATGCTGATGCTTAGATATGGATGATGCTGGAGGGGTAGCAATTGTTACTTGCCTTAGGAAACATGGATTTTTACTCATTCCTATTTCTAGTTTCTTAAGAGGAAAATTGCATTACAAACTGCAGAGCTTGCACTACCGTGAAAGATGAAGTATTTTAATTAGCTTTTATTTTGCTTTAACTAGAAAAAGATTTGTTATGTGCAGAAGAATGAGATCTTTTTTTTTCTTTTTTTTTTTTTAGTATTTCTTGAATATGAACTGTAGTTTTATTTTGGTGCTGTTTCTTTTTTCTAAATAGCTGCACACTGTAGTAAGTTTCAGTCCCATTTGCAGGAGTTAACCTGACGTGGCCAAGGCCTTGTCCATTGTGTCATGTTCCTCTGGAGTCACCGCCACACCGAAGAGTAATGAAGTCATGTGATGGTAGTCAGACCTTCTGCTCCTGTCTTCCTACTCTCAGTGCAGGCACCATCTGAGGCCCTGATGTTAATGTCTACTTTAGCAAAGTGTCATGTAGCACAGGCAGTGTAAGGTGATGTTGCAACAAATTAAAAAATAATAATGATAATCAAAATAAAAATGAAATAGAAGAGTTATGTTTCTGGAACTAAACCGTAGGTCTGGATCAGAGCTTTAGGACGTAGGATTTTGACTTGATTAAGTCATCCAGAAGAGGGCTTTTGCTGCCTACCTGGTTATACTTCTGATGCAAGGGAGTGCATTTTGTTGCTAATGCCATCATACTTCTGAATGTTGGGGGTAGTTATCTGTGAAGGGCAGCATGCAGACCTCTGGAAATGCTGTGGGAGCTCCCTTAGCCCCTCGTGTGTCACAAGGTCTGGTAGAGATGGGTGTTGGTCAGGAGCTCTCTGGTTGTTGTAAGAAAGCTGAACTGAAACTGTTGTGGAGAGGAGTCTTACTAGCAGCTGCCCAAGAGTGCTGCTGGGGAAACTACCGTGCTGCAACATAACCAACTGTAAGGGGACTTTAGCTGGTTTGGTTTTTTTGTTTCTTCTTAATGTTGGCTGTTATGTGGGTCAAAACAAGGAGCCTCAATCTGCCCGACATTTAACCTCTTTGGCTTGACGCTTTCATACCCTGTGAAGTGTTGTACTTCTGCTTACTCCCACTCTTTCCTCCTTTCTAACTGTAGGCTAAAAAGTCAGTTGCTCCACAGTGAATGTGATTGGCTTTGATCTTTACATCAGATAGAAGAGAAGCTAGAAAAGATGCATCAGCTTAAAGTTTCATTAACTACCAGTGTTCAGTGAAATTAAGGTGGATGGTCTGATCTGAGCATTGCTGAAGTGTTATTTCAAAGTGTGCATGGATTTATAAGGCATTGACCTCCAAGCATTACTGCAAAATGTTACTCGTTTTGTAGTGCATTTCAGGAAGACATGCAGGGCTTATGTTTTTTGTTCTGGTTTTTATAAGGGCAATCTGTTTGCCGTAGTTTAGTCAATTTTGTGGTATTGTGAAGGATTATGGTCATTTTGCCACGTGTGTTGTAGCCACAATCTACAGACTTGCAGCATATGTAACCCAATAGCTTTATTTGTAGGGTTGCATTGCACAGGGCATTGCCAGCTAACTGAGTTGGGATGGCGCTGCTGAGAAGAGCTGCTACAAGAAAATGTTCTCCAGAAGTGATAGGATGATTTTAATCACTTTCCTTGCCAGCCTCAACGCTGCATTTCATTTTATTAATATCTAATTAATTTGTAGCAGGAATTTCTGAGCTGAAGTGTTTTTACAACCTCAAAAATAGAAAAGTGGAAAAAAAACCAAACCAATCATACAAGCAATTAGTACAAGATTACAGTAGCTCCTCACGAGTCTTAGCCTGTTGCACATTCTTCATTCTTCCTCTTTATAAAATTCTCTCCTAATAAGGAATGTAGTAACGTACTCTGAAAGGTAACAAATTCATGCTCTATTGGACCAGAGGAGGAAGTGTGCTAATGTTTAATATGCTTTCAGTAAATAGTTTCTTTTAAACAAAGATTTCTTGTGTCTCTCCTAAATGTTCTTTTGATGGTGTCAGTGTCTGGAGGTTACAGCTCACAGTGTGAGCTATAAACCCACCTTCAGTCATTTCTAGCCCAGTTTTAGGGCAGTAAAATCAATATCTCTCTGTAAACAAGTTTCACAATTCTTCACTGATTTCCAGTTTGGGATAGCTTTTTGGCAGGGGGTTGTCCAGATAGGATGCCTTGAAGTAGTGCAGTTTTAAGGTAAGAGAACCTAGAATAGCTGCAGCAGTTGTATTTATGTTTAGTAGCCTAGGTTATCTGTAATTGAAAGTGCATGGGTTGTATGTGGGTCAGTACTTGCATTTCCTGAAGTAGACCTGCAGTAGTTGAGTCATGAGACCTAATCCACTTCTTTTGCTTTTAAGACCTCATCTTACTTGGATGTTGGTAATTAACTATAAATAACAATCTCTACTCCTTAATTGCTTATATTTATGTATGTACAAGAGGGGGAACAATATGAACACTGAACAGTTATCCCATAAAGCAACTCCTAAGGAGAGAAAAGCCTTTACCCAAAGTTACCATGTGGAACTTCTTGTGCAACAGTAGCTGACCTATAGAAGAGTGGTTCTGATGATAAAACAAAGAAGACTTTTTTTTTGGCAACCAAAAATGGTTAGTGGTATACAACTGCTAAAAACATGCTCCAGAGATTCCTGATGTTTTGTCGTACAGTCCCATGAAAGCCTGTGTTGTAGGATTTCTTTCCATCTTCACTCAAATCAAGGAAGACATTAATGGCCAAGGGGATGGCAGAGCTTTGTGTCCCATCTTCAGTCATGAATCCTCTGTGAATGAAAGCAAGAAAATGAGAGGACTTCATACATTACTAGTCTTTCCTCACTGCAACTCTCAACCAGCGATCCTTCCTCTTGTTCCTGTTTGGGAGGAAGAAAAAAAAAGGGAGAGAGAAAGAAAATTAAAAGTGCAAAGGGGACTTATCAAGACTGCCAACGTTGAAATGTGAAAGTGCTCAAACCAGACTTTCTAATGACTTCTTAATAGATACCTAGTATATAGGTCTATAGGTCTGTAACAAATCAGACAGTTCAGGCTGGCCTTGACATTTTTGTTCAGAGCCAGTGAGACTTCCTAACCCATATTCTTTGATTCTGTGATTATTCTGCAGTTTTGTCTCTTGTACTAAGAAAATCTCTAAAAATGAAACTGAAAGAGGAATGGCATTGCACAGACCTATTTGTCTTGCTTCTGTTGAACTTAAATGCCTTTGGAAATGCAATAAAAAGAGAAAAATACTTTTCTGTACATCTTTCTTTATGACAGCAGGTTACTTGGATTAGAAGTATATTTCTCTCAGTCCTGCCTGCTTGGTCTTTTCTGCCTCTCAAAAGAGCAAAGTCAGTACATGAAAAATTTAGGTATTGATAATATGCATAAGTCATTCTGGAAGTAATGCCTCCTATTTATTTCCATGGAAACAATAACAGACACAAAAACCACCATAACACTATTTGATAGAGCGAACTCTCAGCTACAAAACACGTCTTCAACACAATCAGCAACCTTAGCTCTGCATTTTTACCAGCATTGAAAAAGAGCCCACATACCATGCTTATAAAATTCTGCAGGGCTGTCTGGAATGTGGTTTGTCTTCCACATCACTGTTGCCACTGCCGAAACGTACCACCCACTGTTTCACTGTGCTCACATCCACTGTTAGGTCTCCATAAATGTGCAGCAAGTGTTGATGAATGTCAGTGGGTGCCATTTTTTCTATAGGAAGTTCAGTGATACACTTCATACACACTTCTGTGTCAGATGCCATTCTGCCAGACTGTATCTCTTCTCCCATCTGTCACACAGCAACAACATGTAATGGAATATTGTTGGGAAGATTCAGCCTCTGTTGCCATACCATCATAGCATCTTCTGAGTTGGTGTCAACAGTTTACAGGCTGGTTCAACCTGGTTTTATGATTAGTGGAGGGGGAAGACCCACAGACCCATGGAGGAAATGGGAAAGGGGGAAGGAGGAAAAGGAACCCTTAAAAAGTCATCCAATCCAGCTCCCCTGCAAAGAACAGGAACACCTACAGCTAGATCAGGTTGCATAGAGCCCCATCCAGTCTGACCTTGAATGTCTCCAGCTACCCACCAATGTCTGCCTCCGACATCATGGGCCAACATAATGAAGTAGGAGGCATTGCTTTTAGGACAGTTTTGTACTAAAGGGTCATTGCAAAATCTAAAAAGAGGAATATTTTTTTCATAAGTATGTTTTGAAGATTCCTGATTAATTATAGTATTGGTAAAGCTGATACTGAGTGAGAGCTAATGAAGGAATAGGTTCAAGATTTGATATTGAAAAAGAATTCAGTACAACTTAATTTTTTTAGTTCCACTTACGATTAGTTCTTTCTTCAACATTCTCAAATGAATGCTCTTCACTCTTGTCATCACTTGTAATTAACTTCTTTCTTCGAGTCTTCCTCGCCAGACAGAGCAACCATGTTTATGACTTCAAAAAATGGTGTTTCTGTTAATGGTTCTCCCAGTCTTAGAAAAACAACCAACTTATTTTCCAGCATTGGGAAAGATAGAAGATAAAGCAGTACTGAAAAACATTTTCTTTATGTGACAGTACAGTTTGGTGCTATCAGTGGGGACTTCCAGACAATTAAATAAGAAGACAACCTTGTTTTATCCCTGCAAATTCCATTTTGGTGATGCCTGAACAAGATAGTGCTCTGTATTTTGTTGAGCCCTTTCCATTGAAACTCTTCTGTTCACAGTTAATAGCCTATTCTTCTTATCTCTCTTGTATTAAGTTCTGTTAAGAGTACATAAAAAACCACAGAGATTTCCAAGACAGATGACTTTTGGAAAATCTTTACTAGAAAAAAATCTTTACTAATCTTTACACCAGTATAAGGGGTGTCAGTCTTCTTGTAGAAATGGAAAAGGCTCAGAATAGAACACACATCTTAAATGAATAAAAATTGAAATTTCTCTGAATTAAGAAAAAAATATCATTCTTTTTTAAGTCCTTGTTCTTTTTTATTTGCATCCATTTTTTCCTAAACTGAAGTTCATTTACTGGTGGTTTATTTCAGGGAAGAAGCCAAAACCCTCCCGTCCTGAGTCCCCTACAACAACTCCGAACATATCTGTGAAAAAGAAAAACAAAGATGGAAAGGGTAAGTCAAATAGTTGTCACTGCAGTTTTTAAAAAAGAATATTGTTTCTGATTGACACATGAAAAGAGCTCGCAGTGATAGAGCAACAGATCTTGTACTCGAAGGTAGTTACCATTTCATCATGAATTATGTAAAAAAAATTAGTGCGAAAAGCTTCTTTGTGAATTACCCAGTTCCTGGGAAGAAGGATGCATTTGTCATTTCAGTTGCAAGGGCTCTTGGAAAATCCTCAAGCCCTCACAGGGGCTGCTGTGTTTCTATAGAAGTCTTGGGGAGAGCTTTTGCATTGTATTAAGCTTTCTTGGGATGCAATTGTTTTGACAGATGATCTTTGAAAACATTTTCCATCTGCATGTGTCTTAATTCTGCACAGGGAGATGATCAAGGCTGCCAGCTGCCAGCAGGAAATACCAGTGCCTTAAATTAGAGGGAAGTTAGCTTGAAGGCTTGGGCAGAACACTTAGGTTTTCAGTACTTCCTTCATTCCTTTCATGTTTAAAATGGGGAAAGAAAAAAAAAAAAAAAAAAAGAAAGAAAAGAGGATATGTTACTGATACAATAAATAATTTCCCCTTTTGTGAACTGTTCAGCAGTGCCTGTCAGTTTTGTCAACTTGCTTCACTGTCGATCCAGTGCCCACTGAAACCTGGCTGGTTTATGAATTGCAGCCAGACACACTGCCTGCCACCAACTCCTGTGCACAGGAGAAGCTCTTCTGTGTCACCTCAAGTGCCACCACGTGTGCTTTTATCACATGAACTGCTCTCGTGCAGTACTCACCAGGAGACAAGTTGTGCAAAACCTGGGAGGTATCAGTCTCTCTTGAAATTAAAAAAATTACTACATTTGACCAAGTAATGTGTTTTCTTTTCAGTAAAATTTTTTGATCGTAACAGGAAAAAAAAGGCAAGTAATAAATATTTTAAAAGCTGTTGCTGGCAGTTTTGAATATGCACTGCTGTGGTTTGTTTGTTTGTTTGTGTGTTTTTAATTAAGACCTGATTTTTAAATGAAAGAAAAACATCAGAGGAACCTCACAGCAGTGCTCAAATGAAATAATGGGAAATATCAGAGCAGCTATCCATCTCCTCAAAGTTAAAAGGCAGAAGCGTCTAACTTTCTGTAAGGATACACTATAATATTTCACATTTGTCCCTTGTTACAAAATTGCTAACTCAGAAGGAATAAGGAGTGTGTTGCCTGAAGCCACTATTACGAGAAAAAACTACCATACAAGCATTTGTTTAGCATTTTTAGGAACACAAAATCAAAGCAGAAGAGATGATAATATATGACCATGGTGCAGAAGCAACTAGAAAATCCTGAGAGTTGCTCATCTCTCAGTATCCACACTGTTCTCCCTTAGGAGAGTATGTATGCGAAAATACTGACTTCTCCATTTAATTATTTAATAGTGCATGGAGCAAATAGTGAGTTTTCTCTCTATTTCTTATGCTGTAACACACAGGAGGTTAGAAATCCTGCCTGTGAGTAAAACAGACAGTGCTTTCACAGGCAGTCCTCTTCATAGCAATTTTTCAGTGGTTAAACAGTGACAAATTTTTCAGTCTGCCTTGATACTGTTAAGTTTTTTAGTCCAGACTACAACAAAAGCACCCCGGATTAGTGGTAATTGGCTGGGAATGCTGTCATTCTTGACTGACGCTGTGTCTTGCCTAAACAATCTAAACCTTTGCCTTCAGGTGTCTGGAGGCAAACAGGCTGACATTTTCCACTAGGCTGGAAGGGATTTGTAGCAAAGCCAGTGCTTTTTCTCCAGAGATGCTCACTTTTCAGGTTTCTACCTTCTGAAGGTTTTGTACTGTCAGGGCTGACTGATGGCATTGCTGAATATTTGTAATACCTTATAATGGGTTAATTAACTTGCTGGGTTAATCACCAAAATTTCAGTCAAACGTGTTGGTTCCTCACTAGAGCTGACCAACCCAAAATGTTGCTATGAACAATAATGTATTGTTAGAAATTACAACAGGGTAGTTTCAGAGTCTTAAGAATTTATAAGATACCTCCTCTAGTTAACAAAAAGTCCAGACTGGTGGCCATGGAAGTTGAGAAGGCAGCAGATTGAAGCTGAACCTAAGAGATCCTGTTATGTTCTCATTCACTGGGCATCATTTTTATTTATTTATTTATTTTGTGAAGCTGTAGGAATCTGCACATGCTGACCTTTCTGCAGTATTACCTGACTCCTTGTGTGAGGAGATAATTTCACACAAGAGGTTTTCCTCATTCATCAGGCTGACAGTGTCTCAGTAGAAAGCTTTTCTGCAGCTGTGACTGTCCAAAGGAACATCAAAAACAAATAGTCTTAGAAAAAGCAGTCAAAAAGATTTCCTTAGTTATACCAGCTTAGACTCCTTAAATGTGTTTTCAGGACACAGATTCTGTGGTAATTTTTTCACAACCTGTGGAAAACAGCAGACAGGCATGTTGGATTTCCGTATGTCGGTGTGCTTGTATCTGCTTCTATGTAAAATGCAGTTAAAAAGTTGTCTACGAGCAAGTCATTGGGTTTAGGAAAAAGAGATGTTTTCTGAACTTTATCTCCAAGGTTTTCTTCCCTTGACAATGTATCTCTGAGTATTTCCTTCTTTCCCCCCCCAAAAAAATCTAGTTGTTAAAGCAGGGATTTTGTGCTTCATTTCCAGTTGCTTCAGAGGATGGACCCGAGCATGTTCCTGTTCAATTGAAGTCACTCCTTCTGTGGCTGGGTTAGGCGTGAAGGAAGCATGTGAATGGGAAGAGAATGCTGTCTGATCTTGATGGCTGGGATGTGATGTTTGTAGTTTGATGCTCACTCTGTGGGTTACAGACCACGGCTAGACTGGGCACCCTGATTAAAATAACTAACAAGAATCCCTTCCCATGCCTTTCTGTCACTATTTCCTAATCTTAACGTTATATTGCAGTGTGTTCGTAAAGATACCAACTTCTTAATTTTCAGGGTTACATTGAGAATATAATATTGTCAGCTAACTTTTTTTTTTCTTTTCCTGAAATACTTCTATTTTAGGAAACACAATTTATCTCTGGGAGTTTTTACTGGCACTGCTTCAGGACAAAGCTACGTGTCCTAAGTATATCAAATGGACTCAAAGAGAGAAGGGCATTTTCAAACTCGTAGATTCCAAGGCCGTGTCCAGATTGTGGGGAAAACACAAAAACAAGCCTGACATGAATTATGAAACAATGGGTAGAGCTCTCAGGTACGTGCATTTTTAATATTAGACTGTTTTTGTTGCCATGGTGTTGGCATGCATTAAACGCCTCATCTAATTTGTGTAACAATGGTAAAGAGTTTTGTTAGCTTGGTAAATAAAGGACTTATTTCAGCAAAATTAATCAGCTAACTAAAAGTAACCCTTTCTAACCGAAATCCCAAATCAATCACCTTCAATTTCATCTTGCATGTTTTCAGTGCTGCCACCAAATCTGTATCTCATAATCACCCCCAAAACTGGAGATAGGAGGTTCCAAAAGTGACAAGGCTTTTCTGTAAAGTTTGACTCTCCTTCCTCCAAAAAGTCCTGAATCTATCTATAGTAGAATTTAAGAAATTGTTTGTTCCCATAGCAAAAGATCCAGTTCTCAGTGGAAAATACAGTTTTAGAATTAAGATCTGCATGCGATTCTGTGAAATTATATGTACAGTTTTAAAACATCTTTTTCAATGAGGGTTCATTCCACATACAGAAAAGACTGTGCTAAATAAATATAGTCCTGTGAGTGATGCAAGCTTCAGTCTTATTTGCTGATTGATCGTTGTCTAGCTGAGCAGCTGTGCATTTCTTTCCTTTCACCTCTCATCTCAATATGTCTTATTTTATGTATTTGTAAATGTAACAGGAGTTCTCCTGTCCTGTTCTCTGTCCTTCCTTGTAGCTGAAGCATCTGTATGCACTCACTGAGAAGTGAGCATAATTAAAACAACCAAAAGGACTGGATGTCTCGAGGAGACGTGGAAATTTTGCACGACTCTTAAGGAGCGTTAGTTTATAGCAGTGTTGCTAAATCACAGAGTTCTTGCTGTTCAGTGTTACCTGAGATTGAAATTAAAAGGCTAGTAGACATAAAGAGCTGTTTAAGTAAGAGATGTGCTACTAATTTGGCCACTCCTTCGTAATCAAGAAATGAGGCGTGTAAAATATTATTTTAAGCCTCTTTTTTCTTGCTAGTGCTGGTCTTATTTACTGTTCTTTTGTTGGTATGGGTTTTTCTTTTTTAGCTTTTTTTTGGTCAGAAAACACTCTAACTTGATGTATGTATGCTTTAAACAGATATTATTACCAAAGAGGAATACTGGCTAAAGTAGAAGGTCAGCGCCTAGTGTATCAGTTTAAGGAAATGCCAAAAGATCTCGTCTATATAGATGATGAAGATGCAAGTCCTAGCACTGAATCATCAGATTCAAGTTTGATCTCAACTCCTGTGGCCAGTAGAAACCAGTCAAGCAGATCTAGAGCGTCTGCAAACACAGGAACAAAGGGAGGATCCACCACAGTTCTAAAAACAGGAAATTCAAAGCCTGCTAAGCTTAAGGAGCACGTAGAAGTTGTACAGCAGCAGACACCTGGCTTGACTTCAGAAGTTTTGAGGACAATGCAGTCTACGCAGCCAGTACATCCCACTCAGCTTTTTCGGACAGTTCACGTAATGCAGCCATTGCATACCCTCACGGAAGGACATGCAGCTGTAACCAGTAACGTTCCAGATGAAACATTAAATCCCTCAGTTCCGAATATAAGGTAAGAAAATGTAAAGGAAATTAATGTATGAATAATAATAAATTCATTGGATGGTGAGTAGGTACGCTACAGTCCTTATCGTGCTTCAGAAAGCTTGCTCCTCTCCTGGCTGGATTTCAGTGAAAGGGATGCTGTGCAGGTGACCCTGGGAATTAATTGGGAGTTTCTACAGCACTCTTGAAGGTCTACACTCCTAAGTTCTGTCATTGGCAGAGGGAAGCACTTATTTCCTGCAGGTTAGGACTGGTGCAAATCCCTTAAAGAGGAAGAATATACAACTTCTGTTTAAAAATAACTACTGTTGGTTCTGTCTCGCAGCAGAGATAGTATTTTCATGGCTCTGGTTTTTCACTGTTTGGTGAAATAGGGAATAAATGAGAATAAATGTCTATGCTTTTGAATTACGCGTGGTATGATTAGAAGAATCCATCAGAAATATTTGCCTTCTTCCTTCTTAAATCTTTTTATTATACATTTTGTTATCTCTTTCATCTTTTCTGTTGTCCCTGATTAGAAGGGGAAAGCTCAATTATGAGCATTTTATTGCTGCTAAAAGAGTTTGTTCTTCTTCCCTTCACGGAACATTGAAATTGCATATGGTAATTCTGGACCTTCATTGTTTCACAAAAGCCTCAGGATATAATTCAGGAGCTGCACATTTGTAATGAATTACAGACATCAGTTGTTGTTATTTGTTGTTGTTTTTTCCCCTTGAGATTTGTGTTGTTACCGTCGCTGTTTGAATGGTTATCATTTTATACTGCAAAGAGTCAATAATGTTTTTTCCTGCTCCCTTCCTGTGTTATTTCCTTTGAAAATTGCATCCAGAGCCACCGGTAGATCTGTGAGTATCTGGGGTTAACCATAGAATGTTGTCAGATGGAAATAACTAATGACATTAATGAGCAAATAATTGTTCAGCTTCGAAAGAATACCTTTAGCTTTCTCATCTCTGCTACTAGAGACTGTAAAAGCCAGTGAGTTATTAAAACTGCATTTGTAAATGAAAGGAAGATTGATTCAGAAAAATCCAGAATAGCAATACCAGCTAGGTTTTTCAGCTACAAGAGCCAAAGCTGCCTAGATCAGCCTGCAGTGGCTGATAAAATTGATAAGAAAATGTTTTTAGAGAGAACCAAGTAGTTGAAACTAAAGAGTTTCCATTTGTTTGGAGGAGATGACAGCAAAGGACTTCAGCTTCAATAAGAAATATGTGTATAATAAACTCTCTTCTTTCTTTGAGGTTAAAAAAAAAATAATCCCTGGTCATTCTAGTTTGAATTGGTGGTTTTTTTCCTTGAAAATTAGGAAATGATTTTCATTCATGTTGCAGTGTGAAAAAATTTACACTGGAAAGTAAAATTCATTGTTTCATAAATGTTATAGGGGAATAAATACATTGAGCAATGCAATTACTGATAAGAGCTGTAAAATGAACTGGAAGGAGTCATCATTTTTAAGTCAGCAGTATCTGTGTTCATTTGTCTTTTCCTGCGGAAATCAAATTGTTTTGCGTATAATTCAAATCAACTAAAATTAGCCCAAGAAAGGAAAGGTTGTATGTGATCAGGTGGTTAGGTGGAAGTTACTCTCTAATTATGAAGAATTTGACCAAAAAAAAAAAGTTTTGAAATTCCTTTGGGAAAACAAAAATCTCTGTCAGTGTGCACTTACATTTTAAAGCCTAGGAACGAAGCTGCACAAGCCTGTGATGTCAAGGCTGATGAAGTATTTAATTACCTGCAAGTTGTAAAAACGTAGGTAGGTAACTAGTAGTGAAAGGAGATGAGCACAGGCACTACTGAAACTATGCAGTACTGCTTAAGTTGGGAGAAAATTGCTATTAAACATCAGTAGGGCGGAGAGTGTGGCAATTTACAGAGTTAAATAGCTCTGGGCTACATCTGCATTAGATTATCAATCAAAAACAGTTCCAACTGGATGGACCGTTATGTAGATACATAGATCTATTTATGTAGTTACATAGATAGCTAAAAAAATGGTAACAGTAAACAGAATGAAGACCTGTTAGACCCTGTTAGATAGGCAGGCAAGTGGTCCATCTAAAGATATGGAAAGCTGCAGAATGGTGTGATGGCAACCTGTTCACAGAATCACAGAATGGCCAGGGTTGGAAGGGACTGACCTCAAGGATCATGAATCTCCAACCCCCCTGCCACATGCAGGGCCACCAACCTCCCCATTTAATACCAGACCAGGCTGCCCAGGGCCCCATCCAACCTGGCCTTGAACACCTCCAGGGACGGGGCATCCACAACCTCTCTGGGCAGCCTGTTCCAGCACCTCACCACTCTCTCTGTAAAGAACTTCCCCCTGACATCCAACCTAAATCTCCCCTCCCTCAACTTCAAACCATTTCCCCTTGTCCTGCAGTTATCTACCCTTTCAAAGAGTTGATTCCCCTCCTGTTTGTAGGCTCCCTTTGGGTACTGAAATGCTGCAATGAGGTCACCCCTCAGCCTTCTTTTCTCCAGGCTGAACAAGCCCAGCTCCCTCAGCCTGTCTTTGTAGGGGAGGTGCTCCAGTCCCCTGATGATCTTCGTGGCCCTCCTCTGGACCCTCTCCACCAGCTCCCTGTCTTTCTTGTACTGGGAGCTCCACACTTGGACGCAGTATTCCAGATGGGGCCTGTTGCATTACAGCACTTCACAATTAGTTTTTGGGCAGCAAAAGGCCATGGGGGAAGGTAGTAGATTATACGTGTGTGAAGTTTGAATGAAATAAAAGCTGTGGAATTCTTAGAGATTTGTACCACCTCAGTTGTGTTTCTGCTGTGTTGTTAACTTTTTTCCATAAGTCCTTCAGTTGTGTATTTCCTAGCCATGATGACAGTGTTTCACTGGTGGGAGAGAGGGGACAGAGAAGAGACCAATTGACTGAATCTTTCCAGTGCAATTAAATTACTGAATGTTATAGAAATATTCTTCATTAGAAATGCAAGAATGCAAACACACAAAAGTGAGCAGTGAGACTGAAAAATAAAAAAGTGTTTTTGTCCGTGCTTGTAGCCAAAGGTGCTGATAAGTCCGGGTTCCAAAAATGCAGTCTGTAACTTAAATTTTTGCTCACTTTCAGACCTATATTTTTGTTCAGTTTCAAACTGCAAACTTAAAAGTCATTTGGCCAGATGGAAAGGTATATTAAAAAATTTAGGAGCTGATATATTAGGTTTTGTTTTATTGTGAAGTTAAAACAGACTATCTTAGTTTTGTTTGCGCAAGCAACTGTAAATCTCTGGCAGTTGAATGTGTTTGTGTACATGTTCTAAAGAGCCTCAGTGGACCTACCACGAGGGGCAGGATGATGGGTCTGCTTGATTTAAAAATGTACAGCACAAGTGAGCACCATTGTAAAAAGAGGGGCAGACAAACCTTGTGATGTATGCATCTGCTTATAGGAAAGTGCTTGGAGTCACCCTACTGTCATTTTTATAAGGAAACTGGAGGAACAATAGCAGCAGCCATTGCTGCGTGCTTTTTGGAGGGTGAGGTGCATGGATAGTTGAGGTCATTTGGGAGAATAGGAGAGCAAGGCTTGGGAATGTTCCCCAGGAGCTTTTCCTGGTTAGTGGTCAGGTTCTGCCATGAGACTCAAACATCTTGGGCCCGAATAATTTCTCTCCTGTAATGTAGCCTCCAGAGTTTTATTCATATGAATGCTCTTTCCTTCATTTAAATAAATGTTCTTCCCTCTGCAGCAATTTGCTTCTGTCATGTTGAGTGGGGAAACAAAATTTATGATTAACCACATATTGTAGAGAATATATTGAGGGCTTTTGAGGTTAAAACAATTGGCTTCTTAACAAGCAACCATACCCTTCAGAGAAGAAGTCTGAACATGCATCTTCTCTGCTAAGGGACTTGTTAAAAGAATTATGTTTGAAGAATGCTGTGCAGGATTTGTGTCCTCATCCCTCTGTGTGCCAGCTGGCATTGCGTGGCACAGAGCTAGCAGAGCAGGGCAGCCGGTCCCCAGGGCTGCTGTGTGTTTCTGAAAGAAATTGGAATGCCAATGAAAGCAAGCAGGTTCTTTGCAGGATACAGGCAGTGCCTTCGTTTACAGCTTCTCAGAGCTCTTGTGGAGTTCTGTGTAATTTGAGCACAGAAAGGCTATGATGTAATGCTAAACTACACTTGGAAGGTAGGGCAGGAGCAGGGTCAGGTTTTGCAAACCGGGTTTCACCGATCAGGATGGACACTGAGTATCTCACAGCTCTTCTGCTTTTCTTGGTGGATACAAGTGCAGTTACAGAAGTTTCCAGTTGTGTCACTGGGAACTGAGTTTGGCTCCACGTGTTTCCAGTGATAAGACGAAAAATAAAATGCCTCTCTGGATGAGTATTCTGTTTCCAAACTTTTCCAGTGACCTGGCTTTTTTTAAGGCAAAAGAAAGGCTCTTTGAATGTTGTACTTGTAGAATTGCTCTGTTTAAAACTAAGTAACTCGCACAGGTTGTTTGTTTTGCAGGGATGTGTTATTGGAGAAATTCTGTTTTAGCTTGGAATTCAGTGGTATTAAAGCATACTTGGGATTCAACTTCACAGTCATAGGGTTGTTCTGAGTGTAAAGAGCTCTCCTGCTGCTACTCCAAAAACTATATGTCTCCTGAAAGACTGAGTCCTTACCTTGTCTGCATAGTCTTGGACATCATGAGGGCTATAAAGCACTTGGATTTGAGCAGTTGAATTGCACTTTTATATGACTATGGCTGTAAATAGATACACATTCCCATGTACCTTTAATCTAGCATAGCAGTGATTTAAGATGGGGTGTCTTCTATGTAGCAAAGAGAGTTTGTTTCATTACTGACAGTTCAGAGAGGATGAGATTGTAAATTTGTAGTAATTTAAAATACTGTGTCACTATTCCATGATGACTGCATGGGACATAGCTGAATTTTCTAGCTGGCAGTCCTGTGTAGCAAGGAACTTCCAATTAGCTGGCTGCAGAGAGCTCCTGTGCAATGCATGGCCAAATCCAGGTTCTAAACACAATGTTTCTATCAAAATTCAGTTTGTTTTTTTTTCTGTATTTTCAAGTTCAAGCTTTGTGATAGCTTGGACAGAACATGTTAGAAAACCAGTATCCTGACTCTGTTCTGTAACTTGAGGAAAAGCTAATACAGACCAGAGAGGATCAGTGGGATACACCCTGTGTGTTCACTTCTGAACTGGAAAACTGCTGCTACATGATGAATCAGCCACAGCTTTCATCTTGACCTTTTGGCATAGTTTGGGGTAGAAAATGTTGCAGTAATTCATCTTGAAGGCGACACAAGCGTTGACCACAGTGGCAGGATCCTTATTCAAGAGGAGGAGGAAGTAGCTGAAGGTGAATGGTGTTTTTTCTGGCTGTGAGCATGCTGCGTAAGAACAGTGATGAAGCCATCAATATGCCAACGCGGTGGATTGTCCCGATAAGCAGAGGGAATTACCTTTGAAAGTCATGTCTACGCCAAGCAAACACATGCTTGGTATTATTGTTCCATAGTCTGTGTCTGTGTCCAGGCTATGATGTAAACTAACTATTGTTGATCTGACTTGCAGCTATGCTGATGCTGATAAAATACACAGATTGGTCTAGCATGAACTTTTGAACACAGCAAATGCAATTATGGCTGTTAATCAAACAAAATGTTTTGTTATCTTGTGTCATCTATAGATGTTAACTTGTATAAATTGTGCAGTGAATATCACTGTTACATTCTCTAATAGTACTTTGCATCCTGTCTTTATTCAGTGTGCTGGAGCTAACTATAGAGGCACAGAGAGGCAGTCTGGCAACACCTTGCTGAGATTTTGTCTTCGTTATCTGCATTCCTGTAATCAATCCTTTTCCCCAAATGAGAATGCAATTCAAATCTGCATGTCAGCTACTGTTATAGCCCACCAATCTTTTGCAGTTCTTAGAGGTGTGCAGAATAAAAGCCATCACAAGTATCAAGTCTTGGTAAAAAGTTTGCTAGAGGTCTGGTATTTGATGAGAAACATGAGAAAAGGGATATGATAACTGAAAACATCTCCTGCAATTGTGTGGGAGGCCTTTGTTTAACCGAGGACAGTGCACATGCTTTGCCTCTACTTGCAGTTGGATTGAGTGTCTATAGGAAACTCATTTAGTTTAGAGTGCATTTGTCAGAATGTTTTTATAATAGAGTCAACATGGCAAAGACTTTGGTTATCGCTTTCCATTTTGATTTGAATTTCCTGGAGCTGGGAAGACTTAATAAAATTTCTGTTAAGGTTTCTGTGGTAGTAGGAAGAAGGCTGCTTATGTCAGATGGGACTTAAAAGGTCACCTAGACTGATTTTGCTTCAGCACAATGGGAAGCTGGCTGCAGGAGCTCTTTTTTACGCGTATTTGGCACTGTCAAAAGAGGTGGAGTTGCTACAGGTTTCTGGTAGTGGGAACATTTCTGAATTTTAATTCAATTGAGTTAGGTCCTCTGCCCTCATGATGTAACAGATTGCCTTGTCCAGACAAAGAGCTAGACAAGAACAGGCAAGCTCTGCCCTCCTTCAGGAGAAGGCTCTGTAAAGATTTTGCATTAAGACATCAGGTACCTTACTGCCTCTCATGGACCTCTGTACCTTGATTGGTGAGCAGCTCCCATCTGCATGGCACTGGAAGAAGTCCAGTGGCAACGTCTGTGGTGCTTTGGGATGAGGTATTCATAAGGCTCTTTGAGTATCATATGACTGAGTGCAGCTGCAGAAGGGTTTGCAGTGAAGGTAGTGCTCCTGAATTGATTTGGCCAAGGTTTCCTATGTTCATGTAGAAGAGATGGCCTCTTGGCTCAGACACTTGAAGTGATTCTAACAAGCACACCACACCCCTTTGCCTCCCTCCTCTTCCTAGGCTGATTGAATGAGTTGTTTGTAACCAGTGAGTTGAACAAATGAGGAAAGTCCCTGGAAATTGGCCCATTAATCTCAAGGCCACCATTTCCCCTATATCCATCCATATGTTGAGTAATATGTATGCTAGGAAGGGAATTTTTCTCTTACTTCTGTGCATTTCTTAATGTTGTCTCATTTCACTTTTTTGTTGTACTGTGATATACTTTGTTTAGCTTGGCTTGTAGCTTCGGTTTTGTTTCATATCTTCTTTCTTTCTCCATTTCATATTTTTTTTTTTTTATAAATTACCATGAATAAACTTGTTTTTCCTTCTTGTCATTTAGTATTTGCTTTTTTCACTATTCAACCCTGGATAATCTAATGTGATCTTGCACAACTCTAGACTGTTAACAGTGCCGGATGAACCAAGAAGTAGATTCTCATTTTCAGCCAGGCTAAAGAGACTTCAGAATTTTTGTCATTTTTTTCTCAGTAGTAATCAGGCTGTTTCATGGCAGCATTTCAGTTTCATCACTGTTGCAGTGCTGTTCTTTTTGTAACCACAGCAGGAACTTCCACAGTAATGAACTACTACACTTATACCTTAGAATATGGAGGATCTTAGCAACTTGATAGTGAAATTCATAAGTAGCTTGGCTATCCCTATTGTAAGTGACAGAGTATATATATGGTGCCCTATGCTACATAGTCCTCTGCTTGTAGACACATCCATGGCAGGCTTTCCATCTAACAAGTTTACATTTTGTAAGTGTGAATATGTGCATATACATGTTTATAAGGGTGTGTGTATATAACATCTATAGTGGAGAAAATGAAGCATATTGGAGTAAGTGATTAGTCACAGTATGGCATGAAATGGCACACAGTGTCATGAGAAAAGAAAAGAATGGCTTAGCATCAATACTAAAATAATTGCAGAATGCTGAGAAAGTGCTTTGTTTCTGTCATTTCAGAGCTGTTGTTCCTAGTGCTTTGCAGAATACCCTCAGCATTGGTTAGATCAAGTTCCCTGTTTTTGAGGTCATCCTTTGCAACCATGTAACATTTGGACTTCTTTATTTCAACTATTTTATTTCTACTACTTTGTTTCAAAAGAAAACAGCTTAATTACAAGGAAGTAGCTCCAAAGTACTACTTGCATGGTACACCAGCACAGGCTCCCAACATCAGCTGCTCAAAATTGTAACTGCTGATTTGACTGTAAGAGAACTTACTTCTTCAGGCTCACGTAGGTTGCATCATGGACTGAGAAACTGGTATGCTATCCATGGTCTTCAAATACTTCCAGTGTTTTTCTGATGGCAAATGCCAGTTCTTAACAGTTCCACCTGCGTTGCTGCTGGCTCTACACCTTGATGGATTTTTATTTATGTGACATTTTGATTTTGATGCAAGCTTGTATAACTTCGGTAGTTTACATAGCGTTCAAAGAAGCCAGTGGGTGCCCTCCTCGTGTTACTGCTTCTGACATGGATATTTCTGATTATTTTTTTTTCTGTCATGCTTCCAGGGGAGTTAATTAAAATAGTTAGCACAGTGGCCCTCTGCAAACATGGTGAACCTTAGTGATGTAGTTCTGAGCCTTGTGTTTTAAACTCAGTTGCATGCATTTGCTGCATGGAACCACATAGGAAAGAAAGAAATGATCACTTTGGTTGGTGCTTCATCTCCCAGCCAGCCCATTTTCATTAGAATCTTCTTTGGCTTGTCTCCAGTTGTACGAAACAGGAGCTTAAGATTGGGCTTATTGACTGCCCCTCTGCACTCCACTAGTCAGTAATATTGAATTTTTTGCACCGTGTATATAGTCTGTGTGATGAGACGTGCATGGGAGCCTTGTGGGCTACCATTTGTTTCTGTTTTGCTATAGCAGCAGTCCTGGCTACTTCTAACTTCCTCATCGTTTTTTGAGGAAGAGAAAGCTACAGTTAGAGATTTTATTTCTTTTGTTTATGAAGCCACACAGGAGGTGAGGAGAGGCTGATCTGCAGCAGGGTACTAAAGAGTGAAGTGCATTGAGCCTGTTACCAGCTGGGTTACTGGAGCTGCTCTTGCTGGGTGCACCCTTTGAAGCCTTTCCCAGTGGGCTGAGATGAGGGGGGGCTGGGAAGTTGTATGGGAGCTGCTGAATTACAGCCTGAACCTTTGATTAGTTATCTGAGGCAAGCAGTATGTCAGCCCTGGGAGCACAGGTGAAAGCAATTCACCTGTGCTGCAGGAAGGGGTGGAGCCAGGCTCCACCTCTCCTAGACCCATTTAAGTGCTGACTGCCAGGGAGGAAGGATCTCTTCTGAGAGATCCACTGCTTTGGAGCCCTTTGCAGCTAGCCCTCTACACGGGTAAGTGTTCCACCTATTTTCTCTTTGTCCCCCTTGTGCCTAACTCTTTTGTTGGTTTATTTCCACACCTTGACTATACATCTATTTTTGATTGTACTTTTCAATTATATTATTTTTCCTTGATTGTACAGAAGTCCTCTGCAAATGTTCCTTCACTTGTCTCTGCTGCTGCACTGAGGAAGTGCAGCTCCACGTGCAGCTGGAATAGCAAACAATACTATCTCAAGCAGTGCTATCTGCAACTGTAGTTTCAGCATCCCATAGGTCCAGCCTGTTCTGGTGAGATTTTAAAGCAATTATACCCTTAGCTTCCTTATTCCCTCCCTTCACTGGAAATTAATTGCTTCACAGGGAGCGTGTTGTGGCTTTTAGATATTGTTTGGATTTTTTAGACCCAGGTATGTTGCATGACTGAAGTTTGTGTGCTTCAGTCACGTCTGTAAATCATCATTTTCCATTGAAGTGTTTGTATACGCCAGTGATTTTGCTGTTCATCATCTAAATTTGCTCACGGCATAAATACGGAAAGTAATGTGGCACATGGGTCTGTCAGCCTGAAACTGATGGAAGGATTTCCAATTTAAACTTATATTTTGGAAGCAAATGTTGTTCATCTGCTTTACCAGGGGTGCACGAGTCTGGCAGGCAGTGAGCTGTGTGTCCTTGGAGTCTGAGGAGATCCTGATTAGCATCACCATTGCGGTGTAAATAATTCTGCCTAGAAGTAAACACACACAAAGATGTTAGGAGATCTGAGGGCTGACTTATGGATAGCTTGGGCTGGGTACTATGTGAAATTAATGGCAGAGGTATACTGAGTCACGCTTGTGATGTTTGTTGATGCTTGAGAAAGAGATCTGGATACAGTTTCCAAGTTTTCTCATGACCTATCAGCTGTCTCAGAGGCAGGCTGTTCAGTTCAGTTATGGTTGTATCATATGTACAAGATACCTTCACTTTGGCAACTGTGTCGGTGAATTCAGGGGTCAAATCCATTTTGTCTTTTATTAGGAAAGTGACTGCTTCCCTTTTGCAGTCTTTAGATAAATGAAATGTTACTTATGCCAAGTGTTATTTCAACGGTTAATCTGTATTCATAAAAACTCATCACAGACATGTTCTGACCCTGTAATCTTTTCTAATCTTACCAGGACTTTACAGACTCCAACCCAAGTTCCAGTGGTTGTTTCTCCTGGAAATCAGCAGCTGCATACTGTAACACTCCAGACGGTGCCTCTTACTACGGTGATAGCCAGCACAGATCCAGCCTCAGCAGCAACGCCCCAAAAATTTATTTTACAAGCCATTCCTACTTCACAGCCCATGACAGTTCTTAAAGAAAATGTCATGCTACAGTCTCAGAAGCCAGTTTCGCCTCCTTCCTCGATTGTGCTGAGCCCAGCACAAGTTCAGCAGGTTCTCACCAGCAGCGTGCAGACAATTTGCAATGGAACAGTTAATGTGGCTTCATCTCCATCCTTCACTGCCACCACCCCAGTGGTAACTTTTTCACCCAGCAGTTCACAGGTGGTTGCTCATCCATCTGGCACGGTGATCACTTCAGTTATTAAAGCAACAGAAGCTAAACAGATTGGGGTACAAGGAGTGCTAAAAGAAGATGACGGTGACAAATTAGATGATCCTGAGCAGTCAGAGCAGAGTTTCCAACAGCAGCCGTTTGTGATGGTAGTATCCAGTTCAAATAGTTTCCCATCTAACATACAAGCAAAGCAAGAAAATGAGCCATTGGAACCCAGTTCATATTAATAAGTTAAAAAAAAAAAAGAATAAAAAAAAGACCCTGTGGATGATTATTTTCATAAATGTGATGGGACCTTTTTCAGTTTTGTATATATGTCTAATTTGATTCAGAAGCAAGACGTTACAAACTTACTTAATTTCTGCATTTAATTGTTAGAATTCATGCTTTAGAACAGATTTTGATTTTCTGTTAATTGCTAAATGTTATCGTAAATAAAACCGCGTATTACTTAATGTTTCAAAATACAGGCATGAAGAAACATGCTTTTTATCTTATGAAGATGTTATTTGGAGGTTGTTGGCCAAAGTTCCAAACTTCTTTCTTACTGTATGTTTCCAGTCTGTTGCTGATTTACATTGCAATAAGATTATTATAACCTTTTTCTGTTTAATCTGTACATGTATCACTTAGCTTTTGAAGCAACAGTTACTTTTCTTTGGACATTTTCATTCCATGTGTATGAATGTTTATGAATATCTTTCATACCAGTGAATTACATCAATTTTACATGTTGATAACCAGATCTCCTCTGGCATTTTTTTGCAGCACAAGCTCTTGTGTGTGCAAAACGGAATATACACTCCTATTGAGAGTACACAAAACATTTATTTCAGTAATGGACAATGCCATGTCAATATTTTATAAGAAAACATCAGATAGATATATTTAATTACAGAAGCTAACAGCATCACTACAGGTGCAAAAGTTTCATGCCGTTTTGTGACTATGAAGCTTAACGATCTTGCTTTCTACTTGAGATTATTTTGTAGGGGGGAGAAAAAATATATACAATTTCTGCAGATATTCTGAGATTAATACTGCTAAGAGTTCTTTTTGATTGTAAATAATGTACATTCAATAAGGAAGTTTTTTCAGCTAATTTGTTTCCATACAAATTTTTGATAGAAGAAAATAAGATCATTATGTTTAGAGGTTTAATATTATATGTATTCATATTACAGAGTGAATTTGTATTTAAAGACAAATTTTTAAATGATGGAGCCCTCTGAACCTTTGGTTCTTGTCTTTTGTATTTTTAATTGGTTTATTATGAAAATAAATCAAATGGAAAAACATTTTTTTCTGTACTTCTTCTGAAATGTTTTTGGATTATTGCGGTGTTTTGATGATCACTATGTGTATAACCAAAATACACTGAGAAATAGGACAACATGATTAATCAGCCTGCGTCTGTGGTGGGACATGAGCAAATGAGCAATTCATGAATCACTTCTGAACAGACTTGAACACACCCTCTGTGCTGTGGGCATGTGATGACATGGTGTCCTTCGAAACAGCAGCGCTGTGTGCTTTTGGAGCTCAAATGAAAGCTGAGCTACGTCTGAAAAGTGGCCTTAAACTCCTCCTTTTCTGTCGCTTCCTAATTTGTTACAAACAGCCCCAAATTTTCATTGTAATTTTGGGATGTCATTTAGCTCAGAGAGCCTCATGTCTTGTATATTGGCTGTAAGCTCGAACTACTGTCTTTGAAACCTAGCTGTGTTTCAACAGAAGGCAGATTGAAAGTAAGTAAGGTGAGATGAGTAGTGTGTAAAAACTAAAGGAAATATTCTATAAATGTACGTAGGAGACGCAGCAGTTGTTTCATAGGGTTAATTTTAAACACACTGGTACTGGAAAAACTAAATACGTTCTGTCAGCGGAGGTGACTTGAATGGTGACAGATCTCAGTCTAGTTGAATGGAAGTAGCTGAAACTATCTCCCAAGCAGTTCTCAGCCCCAGCTGCCCTGTTTGTCAGTTGAAGCTGCCTCGCTTAGTTCAATGTGCGTCCCTTTCCCCTGCCTCCCATGCGGTTACGTTTTGACCTGCAAACCCACAGACGTAATCCCACTTTCGGGAAGGCCGGCCATACCCAAGATGTTGGCTGACGCCAGCTGACTGCTGGAGGTTTGTCTGGCAGCACTCCCTGCAGCTGGGCCCTGCTGGCACCGTTCCTGGGACATGAGTAAGCGCTGTGAAGTACGTCTCACACAGCTCCCATCCTGAGGACTTTCTATTTCAGACTGACGGAATCAGTGGGAGAGGCAGGCCTGCCTTTTCACCAGGCTAAGAAATAGGGATGTTTTTCTGCAGCATAAAGCCCTTTGCGGTTCTGGGAAGCCTGAGGAGAGGATACCTGGGGTGGTGAGGCTTGACTGACGTGCCAGGCTCAGGCTGCCAGGAGAAACGGCAGCTCAGAGCGGCGAGGCGAAGAGCGGCGAGGCAGGGAGCGGCACGGGCTGCTGCACGGGGAGGCGGTGCAGCCGCATCCCCGGAGGGGGTTGTTTTGCTGGTCTATTTGTGAGACGCATGAAGAAACGCACCACGAGGTCACAGCTTTGTCAGCACAACGATTTTATGAGCTCAGCCGATGGGCTGCAAGCAAAACCCCGGCGCGCCACCGCCCGCCCCAGCGCGGCCAACTCCCTCGCAGCGCCCGCGCATGCGCGCCGCGGCGTCCTCGCTCTTGTGCGCCTCTCTACGCCGACGGTCCTCCAACTCTATGGAAGGGGCGGGAAGGGCGCGTGCCTCTCTAGCGATGGCCGCCCCGGCCCGTCACGCGGAGGGCGGGAGGAGCCTGCGGGGCCGCTTGGTCCCGGGCGCATCCCGTCAGGCCACGCGCGCGGCTGCGGCCTTGGGGCGTGCTGCGCGGGCGCCGCGGCGGCTCCAGAAGTTTCTTAGGGACGGCGGGGCGGCATGGCGGCGGCCGCAGAGACGGCAGCGCGGTGAGCGCCCCGTTCCTCCTTCCCTTACCCGCGCGTCTCCCGCTTCGCCGCCTCACGGCGTTGTGTTTCTTCGGCAGGTTCTCGGACGCGGATATCGACCGAGATCCGACGGAGGCGGCGCGGGTGAGAAGCGGGACGGAGGACGGCGGAGGGCTGTGGGAGGGGCCGTGGGCTCTCAGGGCAGCGCCGTGTGCAGGGGGTGGATCGCCACGTTCCTCACGGAGGGCTGCCCTCTGTGTGGGGCCTGGCTCGGCACGGGGCTCTTCTGTCACAGCGCTCTCGCTGATGGAGGAAAAGCAGAAGTAAACCCCACCCCCCTCCCCTCTGTGTGCAGGGTCGCCAACCAGCAGACCAGGCTGCCCACAGCCACATCCAGCCTGGCCTTGAGTGCCTCCAGGGATTGGGGCATCCACAGCCTCCTTGGGCAGCCGGTCTTTCAGCTCGTGTAGTTAACGTTCGTAATCTGGGACTTGGCACCCTGTAAGTGGTGCTGTGTCCTGCCTGCACGCTTGACAGGACGTGTGTCCGGTCAGCACGGCATTCCCACAGCGTTCTCACAACTTTAATTCCTTTAATTCCTGATGTGCATGCTTTGACTTCCTGCTCCTGGGTCTGATACAACTGGGAGGTCATCATCTGTGTTTAAACAGTGAATGATGTGACTCTGGGTAGCTTGGTCTAGTGGTTGGTAACCCTGCACATAACAGGGGGCTTGAAACTAGATGATCTTTGAGGTCCTTTTCAACTCAGGCCATTCTGTGATTCTTTTATGGTTCTGCGATAAAGCCATGAACTTCTTAATGGCTTCTGTGTCATCTTAAAGAAGTGCTCAGCTGTGTGGAATAATGCTCTCCAGTGTAAGTAGTGGTGGCTTAGGAGAGAATCAGAAGTGTCAAGCAAGTGGCTTTGTTTTGGTGAGGTGCTCTGTCAAAAGGATGATGATCCCCATCAGTTCAGGCACGAGTGAGACAGGAGGCTACCGTTATTGTAGTCATATATTTGTGGATTTACAGATGTGTCTGTAATTTGGTTGCATGGAAAGGGCCTGGAGTGAAGGTAACTTGGAGGCATCTATTTGGGTCTTTGGGAGGACAGGGCCTGAGCTTGTTTAAGTAGCCATAGTTGATGTCCACCATCTGGAATTCTTAGTGTCAGTCAACTGCCCCTTGGCTGACTTCTCAAGTCGCTGTGCTGTATGATTTGTTTTGAGGAGGAGCAGCTGAACAAGATGTGCTGATTGACTGACAGAAAACCAACCAACGTAAGTTCACCCAGCTGAAAATGCTTGCCTTTGCTTTCCATGAGTGAAAGCTAGTTCTGCAGCTGTTCCTCTGAAGAATCACTGAGTGCTGGTTCTGATCAGTGGTCCTGTTTTCAGAGCAGAGCATGGGGAGGTTACATTTGGTCACAGAATGTGTTCTGCTTATCAGACACCTGTAGTGTTCAGTGTCAGACTCCTGCTTGGTTTTGAGAGTCAAAAGTTGTACTTCACTTCTCAGTGTTATATGATCCTGTTGGGTTTCTTCATGCTTCTTCTGTCTAGAGTATCTCTATACCATGAATATTTACCTTATGATGTTGGCTCTTGAATGTATCCTAAAACTTATGGGCATGGCTGTACAGTTAAATCTAGCATTGCTTTTTATTGTATCTGTTTCTGCCTCCTGCTTCTTCAGAGACCTTTGAGGTTTTAGATTTTTGTGCTGTACTTGCACAGAGGTTTGTACATTTGCCATGACACTGATGGAAGTGTTGTGTACGTTGGAAGAAGCTGTTGTGGCCATGTGGCTTACACCTAGGTGGTGTAAGCATATAAATGAAAGAGAGCAGGGTACCAGTCTGAATTAAAACAGGCCCTGCTGCTCTTCCTTTTTTCTCTGGCTTGATGAAATTGAGTTCTAGCAGCTGTGCTGTACTAACATTTATGCAGGCTTGAAGTCTGTATCTTAGCCACCCTCGTGCTTGCCAAATTCTGAATAGTGAATTCAGTGAAGTTAGCAAACATAGTAACTGTACTATGGTGACGTAGTGAAGTAGATTCAGAAGACCTGCCATGTTCTTGCAAAGACAAGATCTTTGCTCTCTGCTGGTAGGAGAGCTGGAGACATTCTTTCCAAGTGTGTGCTCGTTGAGTCATTGTGCTTTCATTCTGTTATGCAAAAATAATAAACTCTTCTCTCAGAGAGTATAATATAACTACTTCAGTCTGGGTACCCAGTGATTTTCCTAGCAAGAAACTACTTCATGCTTTTTCCGTTGTGCAACAGCGTATCCTGTGAGCCCTGTGCTACCCGAGTCTATTGTCCTTGTACTTTTCTTGCTCAGCATGCTTCAGAACAATCTCCCATGCTCAATAGTATTTTATAGCATATAATTTTATCACATTACAGTGCTTTGAACATGTTATTCCTGCACAGGCGTATTGACTAACGTATACTGATTTCAAATCCCTGGGATTGCAGTGCTTCCTCAAATCCATCAGACCTGTGTACAGATCACCATATCACAGAATGGTTGAGGTTGGGACGGACCACTTAGGGATCATTTAGTCTAAACAAAGCTCTGCTTCAAGCAGGGTCACCTGGAGCACATTGCCCAGGATCACAGCCAGGCATGTCACACTCACAGTGAGGCTTTTTTTTTTTCCTCAGATGTGCTGAGAATTATAGAAAGGTTTTTAGTACAGGATTGCCTGTGCATTAGAATTCCTTTTTAAGGCACTGATAGTCCCTTCTCTGCAAGGAGTGGGTATAACTGGACGTTCCTTGTACCTCAAGCTCTGATGTTTAAGCTTTATGGATGAAAACTGATCAATAGGTAAACACTTAAGCTGGTCCAGGATATTTTTTCTGACATCTTACTTGGCAGAGCTCGGTAATGTATCTTCATGGGGATTTCTGAAGTGCCATTTCATGTTTTTCTGTGTTTCTTCACAGGAACTGACAAGAGCTTTGGAAAAGAGTCCAGATGATGCCGAATGTTATTGTCAACGAGCTTATGCCCATATTCTTCTACAGAACTACACTGGTAACATCTTCAGGCAACACTGACAGTCCTCTTACAAGTGTATTATGATACATCAGTAGTAACAAAGGTGTAACTTAGTTTGCTGGTTCTGCAGTTAGGACATGCTTGAGAGATTCCTCATCTTTAATTACTTTGTATCTGCAAAACTTGCAGTGAATCCCATACTCTGCAGTCCCAGTTTTTTGTTTGAGTTTAGCACAGTACTATCTTGGAACATTATTTTCAGTAGACTTTTTAAGCAGGTTTTAAGCTTTGTGTTGTAAGCTCTTCCAGCCTTATATGCTTTTTTTGGTAGACACTGAATCCAGTTGTAGTAGGAAGGTGATAATGTACCACCCAGGTGATTTGGTTAACTGAATTAACTCAACAGTTATCCCAAATTTCCTGTCAATAATCAAACAAAATAAGTAGATAAATGATGGTGATTCTCAGTTCAGACCTAAGGATTTGACTAAATGAAAGTCACTGCTTCATCTTTTATGGAGCTCTAGAGGTGGTTGAAGACTTTATGAAACTATTGCTCATTCAGTTTGATTTGTGTGCAGGCTAAGGAAGCTAACATAGTACTGAGTTTTTTTTTTCTTTGAGGCATACTGAAAGGCTTGCATTTCACTGCTTTTCATAACATTATAATGATCTTCACCTATAAACTGACTTTCAACAGATGCAGTTGCAGATGCAAAGAAGTCCCTAGAGCTCAACCCCAGTAATGCTGTAGCACTTCTTAGGAAAGGGTATGTATCGTATCTGGTGCTCTGACAGTATTCTGGTAATCTTTAGGACAATAATAGCATTTGGATTATTGCTCTGTGCAAACTTCTTGCAAGACTGTGAATGAGTGAATTCCATGCCGTGCTGCTTGTAACTCCTTTGTAATAAAGCTATGGTTATAAGATAAAATAGATTTTTTGGTGTGGTTTCTTGTTTTTTTGTTGTTGTTGTTGTTTTTTTTTTTTTGGAGAGAGGTTGATTATGTTAACATCCTAACTATTTCAAAAACAAATTTCATAGATGATTTAAATTCCAGCACGTGGGGATGTTTTAATCTTCAGAATGTGGATTAGATTAGAAAGTAATTGCAGTTTCCTTGTGGTTTTTTCTTTCTTTGTGTCAGGTTAGGCGAATACCATATCAAAAACTATGCATCTGCTTTAGAGTCTTTCAAAGAGGGCCGGAAGTTGGACAGTAAGTATTAAAATTTCTTGTGTGCGCAGCACTCCTTTGCTAATAAGAAATGAAATTCTCTAACGTATTAACTGAAAGTAGAGACCACATTTGCTGGTTTTTTTTATTTTTCTTAAGGCTTAGGAATTAGATGCCTGATTTGAGATATTTGGACCAGGTCTGGCTTTTGGAGACACTCATGCAGTTGTTACGTGGAAGTGTAAAACTGTTTAAAAATGTAGTGCATAGTTTTCTTGCCTTACAAAAGGAGGGCGTTTCCCTGCTTGCCAGAAATCTTGCAGGTAAATAGTGACAGCGGTTTGGCACTAAGTGTCACAGGAAGGTTTCTGAACAGACTTATGTGTAGTTGGAATTTTGAGTTGTTAAACTACCTGATGGGCTGGACTTCAGAAGAGCATGCAGCTTAGTGGGCATTCAAACTGACAGGAATGGATTTCAGCTCTCACTGCATGACAGAAGCGTGTATGTGAGCTTTATCCTTAAAGTGTTGGCAGTTGGAACTGCACACATGTTATCTGGGGGAGAATTAGAGCTTTCTAATAATATGTCGTCCTTCTAGAAGCAGGAAAGAAATAGTTTAATGTGGAAAACTTTGGTAGAAGACCCTGGGAAGCATATAACAAAGTAATTTCTAGATAATTATAATTCCTTTCTCTTTCCTTCTATTCTCCACATGAAATAAAACTCACCTCATTCAATTCCCTTTTTCAGCAGCAAAAGGAAATCTTAGATGCATCTTGAAAGTTTACACAGAGCAAAGTGTACTACTCTGATAAGCATTGGCATCATCTGGGATCCTTCAGTTATATTATCCACAACAATGGCTGAAACTGAAAGCTTTGGCAAAAATGTAATTACTTTGCCTCTCCCAAACAAGCAATCTGCTCCTCTGATCTAAAAGTGCAGTTTGATGGGAGCATAAGGTAGTTATGGTTCTTCCTGCCATATGATTGAGCCCCCTGCCACTCTTATGCATTTGTGGAAAACCAAAACAAAAAACATGTACATTACACATCAAGCCTACCTGTTTATTTGTCATTGTTTTGCTGCTTGCCCGGTTGAAATGTTTCTAAAGCTTCCCAGTGTTTCCTGATTGCTTCCTCCTCTGAAGCTTGCTTCTAATGTTCTTCAGCATCACAAAATTCTGTGACCTGTTGTGAGATGAGAGGATTCTTGGAGTCTTCCTTTAAAACACGGATTTTTAGCTTCTGTGTTTTCCAACTTGCTGGCAAATTTATGCCAGTAACAGAATTTGCTTTTGACATTCTGTGGAAATGTTTGATGGGTCCCAGGTGAAAATAATTGTGAACATAAGCATTTTGGCAAAACAATTAACTTCCAGTTAAATGTAGCAAGCATAAAATGAGCAAAGCACAATGGGAAAATTAGCCACATATCACTAAGCAGGTGATTAAAGAGAGAAGATGTGTGCTGTTGCTGCCTGATATAGAATTGCTGCAGCAGGGAATTCTGTGCTGGCAAGGCTGGTTTCTTTGCCACACAAGGGGGCAGAAGTACACCATTACATGCCTCTGTTCCTTGCTGATGGAAGGTCTGCTTTATGTCTTGGGAATGCTAAGGAGCACTAATGCTCACTGCTTGTGTTTATTGCTGCCCTGGGCCTGTCAGTGCTGCACTGTTCACCTACAGCGACAGATTAATGGCATGTGGTGTATTACTGAATGTGTAGAATTTGTTTCTTTCATAGTTAGGAAGCAGGATCTCACCCAGCCATGAGACTAGATGCTTGGGGAGTTGTGGAGTTTGCTTATTTGCCTCGTGTTGAAAAAGCAATATGATCTGCACCTCTTCAGTACGTGGTGTGGGCTTAGGACAAATCCATGGGAGAAATTTCCTTTTTGCTCTGGCCACCTGATTAATTCAGTAAAGATGGAATGTGCCAACTTTTGAAAGAAAACGTCATCGTATGTGCAAGTGAAGACTAAGTTAGGCTTTCTGGACTGAAAGTTATTCATAATGTTGTTGCTAAGTTGTTGGAGAGAATAATTACTGAGAGGAAAAGAAGTTCTTGCCTCAATTTGTGGTGTGTTGGAATGCAGGAAAAGAGGCAGATCTTCCAGGACAGCAGGATAGATAACTCTTGATCTTTGTATTATGTGGCAATCTTGTCATAGGCTGTAGTTAAAAAGAGAATTCTTCAATTGCTGCCAAGTGTAGATTTGACTCTGTTTCTCTTTGCAGTGGGTAGCAGTTGTATAAGGCACGTCTTAAAATGTATGCACACTGAAAGGGTTGAGGTGAATACTTTTGTAGAACTGCAGTGGAGCCACATTTCTCCTTGTGTGCATTTCTGCTGGAACTTTGTGTGGGTTTTCTTTAAGCATCTTCAAGCCCTCTGCAGGGAGGTTGCTTGTGTGAAGTCCCTCAATGTGAATTCCAGCTGTTGTAAAAAGAAGTTTAGCTGTGCTTAGTGGTTGGCCAGTAATGCTGCAGCTATTTTTTCTTTTTTTTTTGCATTCCTGACTGTGAAGGGTTTTTCTGGGAATTGTGCTGAAATGATGCACGCTCTGCTACCTTTAGGTATTTTCCAATAAATTCATTTCTCTGGGGAGTTTCTTCCTAGAATCAGTGTAATCTTAACTAAACTCTTCCACGGTTTTGATTTGTAAAGTGAAATCAGCACCTACTTATTTCCAACATCCCTGAAACTGTAGATGTGCATGTAAAGTACGTGTGAAACCACCAGGAGAAAATGCCTGGTGTTTGTGCAAACTCGCACCAACTGTGGGCTGTCCACAGAACAGAATGGCCTCTTTGGATATTTCTCTAGAGAGGCAGTATGTGATTGGGAAAAGTAATTGTAAGAGAAGGGAGAAATGCTTATAACAGTACTTCTCGCTCTCTAACACTCATGTAGAGTTCAGTTGGAAAGCAATATCATATATGGGTCAGTTGAGAGGAAGGAAAAAAAAAGCCTAGTGTCTTAGAAATTAATTTGAAATTAATTAACTGTATCAGAGTTAAGTAGCAGAGCTGTATAAAGTACTTAAAAATTAACTGAAATGAATGAGTTTACGTGGAAGTACTTGGAAATAATACTGTGATTTAATAAATTGGGATGAATTTGGGATGAATATGTTCCTACTTGGAGTTGAAAGGAACTGTTCTTTATGCAATGTGTGCCTTACTTGAAGAGTTGTAATGCTAATGTGTTTGATCTCTTCTAGATGTAGATGATACCTTTACTATTTGGATTCAAAGATGTGAGGAAACGCTAAACGGTGAGAGAAAGCACATCTACTTGATCCATTTTTGATGACCACATTTACTTGAGATTTGATGTGCCCTGTTACTTAAAATTGTTTCATTTCTCTCAGAAGGGTTACAGTTTACTTTGTACTGAAGCCAAAGTTTTTATGTTCAAAGGAAGTCACGTTTTCTTATGCCTTTCTCTTGACTGCATATCCTGAACTCTTTAGACTTGAGGAGTATTTAGTTAAAGTTCAGACAACTGATTTGAACTGTGTGTGTCAGCTTGCTTTCTAAATCCAACATCAACATTATTTTCTTCAATACTTGAGATTTTATGTCGGAAAGTGCAGTAAAAATCTGGTGGTTTTCCTCTTTGATTTCATGTGGAGAGTGCCTTTGGGTACTAATTGCTGCTCTGCTGTCTTATGGTGGTAGTCAGTGGGTGTGCACACAGCTTCCTTTTGTATCTTTCTACAGACTGACACCTCTGGCAGTGAACTTACCTGCAGTGCTTAACTGTCTGCTGATTTTAATGGGCTGCAGCAGGAAAGCTGCCTCTTTTTTTTTTTCCTCCACCTGTTGTGACTTCTCCCCTCTTTCTATTACTTACTGGAAAATGGGGCAGCAAAAAGAATGCAAGTTTATATCAACTTTTTTTTGCCTAAAAATCAATTGCAGGAGAAACAATTTTCCAAAGATTTTTATCTTTTCAGCAGTGTGCATTATAAGGCAACAAAGGGAGTTTTTCTTTGGAAAGGCTTGATCTGGATATTTTAAGAGAAACATTTAGAAGAGGTTATACTGAGCTACTGTTTTCATTCAATTGTTACAGTGTGTTTAAGCTCATGCCAGTGAATTTGTCTGCTAGGATTCCATCTCACTCACCAGCTGTAGTTACCTGGCATGACTTACAGATTTGATGAGAAGTTTGTTCTGTATAAGGGATGGTCAAGCTAGCACAGACTTGCAGGAAGTGATTTCCATTCTATTTTTTGCCATGGTGTCAATTTTATTAAATGAAGGTCTATATCCTTTTCTTGTAAGGAAAGGAAAGCAATGCAAAGCTTGTTCCTGCTGTTAATTGGAGCATGTTTTATATTACAGTTGTATCTTTGCACAACTTGTTTGTTGAAATGGGTAGCAGGAAGAAAGCCTAATTAAAAATAGAGGGCCATTATGGCAGCAGATGAAAGGTAGAGCTGGTATGTTTTTAACTTCTATACTATTGAGACTGGCATAAATGCAGTTTGATGAAGAAAGGTAAAGTAAAAGTCGTACGGGTTCACTTTTTTTCTGACCATGCATCTTTTTTTGCTTCTTATTTTTTCCTGCAGGATCACAGACAGAAGTGGTAAGGTGCTTTCCTTAATACTGTTTTGAATTTTGTCTCAAACATACTTGGAGAATTCAGTGGCTTTTACAGCTTGAAAAACTTAGGAATGACATAGAAGTCTGGAAATTATTGTGCAGTCATTCTAGTTTTAACTTGCAGTCTGTGGCCTAATAAAAAATCAGCTCGTCTTGTCAATGCTAACTGACTTATGACTGCTAGATGTTTTCTCTGGTAGCTCACAAGTGGGTTTTGCAGACTTTTTTTTCAGCTTTTTTTTTTCAGACAAGTATATTTCCCTTTTTAATTGGAAATCTTCAACAGAAATGTCAAAATTGACTTTTTGAAAGAAAAATAGTCTTTGTGCCATTTTTTTAATACCTTAGTAATAGGATGGAGGGAGAAAATGTACAGAAAATAAGGTGGGTGTATATAAAGACACGTGATTTAAAGGGTTCTTATGTTTAAAAACTGTGCCGTTCTTTCTCAGACCTATTTCAGGCTTCCTTTGTGACTCATAGATGAGCAACACAGCTGCTGTGTGTCTTTCAGGTGTACCACTTAGCCAGGAAAGAAAGAAATTAAAGCTGATCTAGTTGTTATCTATCAAATGTGTGGCCTGTGTGCTGTGAGATACACTGAGTGTGTGCATTGTCAGTCTGTAAATTGTAACTTTTAAAGTCTGTCACAAATGTAAAGTGAAGAATTTCATCTTTCTTTCATAAGTTAATGCACATACAGAAGCTAAAAAGCCATCAGTATGGAAGTGATTTGTGTCTTTGTTCTTATATATGTCTGGTACATTGATGTATGTTCTTTTACACTGATGCAACTTTCTTTCCAATGCGATGTGCTTCGTCTAGAGTACACAACAGCAGCCTCTGTCAGCCAAGATCAAGTAAGTTGACTTCAGCTTTGCTGTGAGAAATAAAATAATTGTCTTAACTGTTCTTTGCTGACTTGGGGATTGGAGATGCAAGATAATGGCTGTAAAAATTCTGTAGTCTGCCACTTTGTGAAGTTTTGAAGTTCACTTTGTGAAGTGCTTCTCAAACAATGTCATTGACTTTGTTCTTGCTGGGAGGATGTGGAATGGAGTAAACATTCTAGCTTCTGTTTCTGATTTTCATTATGAGCTTAATTCAAAGACTTGCTCATAGTGTGGGTAATGATCTCGAGATGCTTTTAAGATCCTGAAGTAAAAAGTGCTATTTTATTTATTGAAGGCAGGCTATAATGTGAATTGGTTAAGTTGACCCAATTTTCATAAATTCCTTGATTAACCATTTTTCTATTCTTTTAGTGCATGTCAAATCTGTAACTGCTCTGTAGAAGGACACTGTTCTCCCCCCTGCCTTGAACTATGCAGTATAATATTCCAGCTTTTGTGGAACTTGTGTATTCCAGGGGAGTTGGGGGTTTTTTTTAAGCTTGTTTTTGCTTTTAAGCTTCTCCTTAGAGGCATTTTTTCTTTTTTTTTTTTTTAAGGTACGACTGGTATCAAACAGAATCTCAAGTAATTGTGACTGTAATGATCAAGAATGCTCAGAAGGATGGTGTCAGAGTGCAGTTCTCAGAGAAAGAGGTGATTAATATTGATTATTGATAAACATCCCTAGATTCTACGAGATGCTGCTGTTCTACCAAATGATGTTCACTTCTATTAAAAGCATGAAGAAATGCTAGAAGCTGTCTTCAGTTTGAGCATTTTTACATGCAGTTCTGCTGTAGTTACCTGTACGCAGACTCAAGTGAACTGGGTTCTATTGCTATAGTGAGGTCCTTAGGACTTGCACACAACCTGCAGTGTGACATACATGCTGCAGAGGGAGCATCTGCTTTTCAGCTGCTTACCTGTTGGAGAAAGTGATCTGGAGTTCATGGGTTTGAGTGTATCTCTGTCCATTCACGTTCCAGATGTGTGAGTGGTACTCTCAAAGTAGCTAGGAATAAATAATTTTAGGATGGTAACAGAAAAGCAACGTCTTGGGTTCTTTTTTTTTTAATTATTTTTATTTCTGAAACTGTCAACTGTAGTAAAGCATACATTCCATGGAAGTGTGGTAATCTCTGTATTGCCATACTCAGTACGATGACATTTGTGTCTAATTAAGGGTAAACACTGAAGAGTTAGGTTCTTATTCTCAGCTAAGTCAGTGCTTGGTGAACCATAGAAGTATTTGGTTGCTACTGTAGTCTTTAATGTGTGGCAAGTGCTCACACAGTTTTAACATTGCTTGTGTGAATTAGAAGGGAAGTTGCAAATTGTTTCATGTTCCATTATTAATATGTTGATATTTCATTTGCTATATTTCTTTCCCTATGGAATGCAGATCAAGCTGACAAGATAATAGGCTTTTTAAGTACTTGCTGGATAAAAAAATGAATAGGAGACTTCAATTTTGTTGTGTACTTTCAAACACCTTGTTGAATAATGCAGTAATGTAGTGGTGGTGTCTGAAATTTTGATGCCTGATGTTTTAAGTATCCTAATAAAGGATCATTAATCACTTCATCTTGATGTCAGATGATAATTTTTTACTCCAAAATGGATAACTGCTCTCAAAGATGACCAGAGATGTGTTTTCAACTGTTAACAGATGAATGCATCAGTGAGGCTTCCATCAGGTGAAGACTACAACTTAAAGCTTGTTCTTCTTCATTCTATAGTGCCAGAGCAAAGTACATTTAAAGTGCTTTCAACAAAGGTAAGCTCTTAATGTAACTTATTTCTGTTCCTGATCTGTCATGGCTCACTGCAACAATTGTAATATTTTGCTCTTCGCATAGGATTGGTTTTCTTTCAGGGTGCTTTTTGGTCAGTGGAAGGTGTTCTAAACTTGTGCAAATATTAGAAATAGTGATATGATGGTACTTAGTGAAATGCAGATCAGTTATGTTGAGGATGCTTTTACCAGTTGCTGTTAGAAGATGCCTGTGGCCCTAACCTGTACAACTCAAGCATTTAGAAAGTATGAACTTCTTGTTACTAAACTTTTAGGAATCCATATTGTGTTACAGACTACTGTCATCTTTTTCTGCCTAAGAAATAAATGTCAGAGCTTGAGAATTGCAGTGCTGAAATAATTCTTGACCCTTTCATGATCTCTCCTGCTGGTAGGATTTACATACAGTGTTAATTGTTCTTGGCTTTTCATGAGCCCGTATCTACTCAATGCTATTTCTGGCAATGCTATTTCAGCTATTTCTGGCTTGCTAGGTACCTGGAAGTTGCATGAGGAGAGAGAATGCTTTCATCTGAAGCTGGCAGATTTTGTATAGCATATATTGGTATACTACAGCAACATATACATTGTCCACAGAGCCAAGTCTGAACCTCTGGAGCATGAAAGTCTCAAAACCATTTATTCCTTCTATATCAGCAGTGGTTCTACAAAGCTTTCTCACGTTCCGTTTTACCTGCTCCCTTCTGAAAAAGGTACCTACAGTAACCTTGCATGCTCTCAGGGAAGAGGAACTTTGAGGTGATAAGAAAGCTTTGTGGAAATCCTGGCCTGCTTTCTCTGCTCATCACATTAAGGAAGCTGAGCAGTCTGTGTGGTTCAATAACATGAATTCTTATGCTGAGGGAAATGAACAGGGAGCTCAAAGTATGTATAAAGTCTGTTACTCCATTATTATTCATATAAACTGAAGTAGAATGGATACAGACCCTGTTCATATTAGTAATTGTGAGGTTCTATTTGCCTTGTATTCCTATCTAGCTTCTGTTATACTTTTGTGTCTTGAAATTTGCTACTGCTTATGTGAGAGGTCAGGAATGCATCTCAGCACTCTTGGGAGCAAACATGATTTTGTCTTCTTGTGCTACCATCTCTAGCCTCGATTAGTTGTTCTGGAGCTGAATAATCCCTGGTAGTCTGAAGTCTGGCTCAGACCATTATTCTCAAAGTGGTGTAAAAGCTTTTGTTGTTCAAGCAGTGTTTGAATTATAAATTTTCTGTATTTATGTCCCAGTATTGCTGTTCCTATGTAATTTGGAGTGAGTACTTTAAGGGCAGAACAGGACAAGAGCAAATAAATACAGGTGTTCTAACAGGTGAAGTCTACACTTCAAGATGTAATTCCTCTCCTGGAAAAGGATAGCATTGGGGGAAAAAGTGCAGTGAAGGAATGCAAGCTTAAATGATGCCTCTGATAGTTCTGGTTCTGACCAGCAGATGGAGCCTGAATTAAAAACGTTAAAAGCAGACCTGTATTAAAGATCCTTAAGCATGCCAGGTCGTCTTAAAGGCTTAAATGTTCTGCTTTGACTGTACTATATCTGATTCTTTGTTAGTTAATATTATTTCTCAAAGTTGTTAACTGGAGATGTTGAACCTGCAATGTAGATGTATGAAGGCTGCTGATTTGCAAGACCTTACATACTTGAATCCTCCTGCATCACTAATATATCTGAAGCTGGAGTGATTTTCCATTTTGAAGTGATGAATGAGTTACAGCAGAGGCTGGGAGACTGGCCTGTGAGACATCAGGGTCTGTGGAATTTAGAGATAATGCTGGACGTACGTCTGAACAGCTAGGATGAAGAGATAGCTGGTCACAAAAAGTTATCAGCAATTTAGTGGATGTTTAAAGACTCTTAAACATGCTTTCTTCTTCCAAGTGAGCTCAGAGCAATGGGATCTGTTGCAGCCACCTCAGCTGCATGTACTTTCATTCCTTTGTAGCGTGGTGTACTGAACCAAGCAGCTTGGCTGTAGTCAAAGGATTACTTCAGTCAGACTCATGTCTGGTCTCATGGACTGAGGCCTTGTTAGCAATGGGAGCAGGTTAGGAATGCTCCTGGAACAGGTCTTCTGGTTTACACCTGGGAGGAGTTCTGGTCACATGGTCCTAGCTGGTTTTCCAGCATGAATCAAGATGGTAAAGGAATATGAAGAGAAACTCGCTTCAAAAGCATGTTCTCCATTGCACTGAAAATTAGAATCTTTCATCTTTTATTGGGAGTCCCTGTCCTATCTCTTCTCTTTCCCATTCCAAATGAAAACCTGTCACCAAACAAAAAATCCCACCCAGGGTCCTGGTAACAGTCTCCAAACTGGGCCAAGAGTGGAAAGAGTACCCCAGAGCATATGCTAGCACATGTATATCACAGCTAAATGTGACTGAAAAGACTCTCGGGAGGAGTAGCATTAGAAGGCTGTATTTGGGAGGACTCTCATGTCTTGATGACAGTTACAGACATAGTGAAGTCTCTTTCATCTTGCTGCATGCTTGAAGGCTAGCTGATGAGTAGAGAGGGAGATTATTTTTAGAGCTACTGATAACATGCCTGAGACATGGATACTGAAGCCAGAAGGGTAAGTACAGATAGTGATTAAGATGCTGCTAGAAAAAATCATTCTCGTGTTTACAGCCCCTTTCAGCAGTGGCTTCTTTGCACTCCCACAGCTGTTGGCATCCTGAGTCCAGCAGGATCCTGCTGAGATGGTTCTGAGTGGTCAACGGCTTCACCTTTTCAATGAGCTTAACCTTGCCAGAGCTTTCTCATAGTAGTTATATGATCAACTTGGTATCAGGAGGAATCCTGTGCACTTTGAATAGACTGTGGCTCCTTCCTGCCTCTCCCAGCCTGGATTTCTGCAGGAAGTGCTCCACAAATGTCCTGCTCTGTGATTTGTCTGTAACTGTAGCATATGAGATAACAGTTAAATCAAGTGACTCAAAGCTTCTGAGGAAGTTGTGCTTTTATAGGATAGAAGCAGTTTTCCTGTAATTGAATAATTTCAGATAATCATAGAATGGCCTGGGTTGAAAAGGACCACAATGATCATTTAGCTTCAACCCCCCTGCTATGTGCAGGGTCACCAACCACCAAACCAGGCTGCCCAGAGCCACATCCAGCCTGGCCTTGAATGCCTCCGGGGATGGGGCATCCACAACCTCCTTGGGCAACCTGTTCCAGTGTGTCACCACCCTGTGTGTGAAAAACTTCCTCCTAAAAGGAAGAATACCCGGATATGTTTATTTTGTGTGTGTTTTATTTTGTATTGTTGTTTTAAATGTGAGCCATATTGCCACTAGCATATTCAAAGTCACAGAATCACAGAATGGCCAGGGTTGGAAAGGAGCTCAAGGATCGTGGATCTCCAACCCCCTGCCACAGGCAGGGCCACCAACCTCCCCATTTAATACTAGAGCAGGCTGCCCAGGGCCCCATCCAACCTGGCCTTGAACACCTCCAGGGACGGGGCATCCACAGCCTCTCTGGGCAGCCTGTTCCAGCACCTCACCGTTCTCTGTAAAGATCTTAAACTCTTCACAGGTAATGAACAATCTGCTCTTTTCAGCTAAATGAGGAAACAGGAATGCACAGTCAGGTTTAGCAGTGGGTAGACTTACCAACTTTGAGTTTCACTTAACCTGTTAGAACTAATAAATGTAATGGATAGAGTTTGAAACAATAAAACTGGCAGATAAAGCAGTCTTGTTAGCTTAGGGAAGCTGGAGGTGGATCTGTCAATGCTGCTTAAAATTCAGCATTGCTTGGCCAAAAAGCATGTGGGTAAGTCTGTTTTAGTCATTGTCTTCAGTCTTGTTCAGGTGTTGGATGAGGTGGCAAGCCATGTTGAAAACTGCATGCTGTGTTCAGCAACTAACAAAGGTACACTGGTGGTGCTACTTGGCTTTTTAACTTATTTCCAGCAGAGGGAGCTAAAATGTAAAGGCTGGAACAAGTCTGCTCTTTGTAAAGTGTGTGCAGCTATCCTCATGTTCCCTTCATAAAAGGAAAACAATATAAAAACTGAAAATGATGGATTAAATATATTGAAAGTGAAGTTAGCTGATTTATCTCTGTCCAGTAAACATGGCAGGGAAGTACAAATGTACAAATAGTGCAATGGAGGAGAAATATGTGCTTTTAGCATGTGTCCCTGTGCTCCTGAAAGAAACTGTTGCTGTCTGTTCTTCACCTTTGTCTTGCATCTGCAGGTAGTCTCAGTACAACTTCTGTATATCTTTAATTTTTAGTGCTTTGGACTTTCTGCAAACAGTGGCCTGCAGCAGTTTAGAGGCATTTGAAAAAGTGGTAAAAATCAGTTTCTTGACCCCAAAGCTTTCCTTTAATTGGACATCAAAGGTCTGCTGCAAGCACAGGGAGGAGTTAGAAACCCTCAGCATTTTTTTCACAGTTGACATTTGCTACTTAATAGAGAGGTCTGAGGTAGGAGCATGCTCTCAGCTGCTTCATGCCAAGAATATGCTGCTGTGCATCAGTGGAATTTTTCTTTTCCTCAAACCAGCGTTTTGCAATGCAAACCTTGAAATAGCCCGAGCAGCTTGACCGAAAAAGCACACTGCCTTGTGTTAAGTGTAAAGGAAAGGGCGAAGATGAAACTTCCTTGTGAATGCAGATGGGTGTGAGGCAAATTTAAACTTCTTCATGTTGAGGAATATATATTAAACAAGCGTGTAAGACAGTGTCCATGCTTTATGTAAGTGTATAAAGAGAAAGTTTATGTAAGAAATTTTCCTCTTGTCTTGAGAGAAGGTGGGTATAAGAACAACAGGCATATGGATGGCTACGTACAAGGGATATGGCAAGGAGCTTTGAGCTACAGAAGTGATCTGCACAGCTAGCTACCTCTGTGCAAATCCAACATGCCAATGAGCTGTTGCTGTATAATGTCAGTAAGGTGAAAACTTTGATCATTGTACACTTGGTTATCCATAGTACATAGCTGGCAAGGGAAAGGTGCGTGCCAAATCCCTTCTGTTGTTGTGATACCTTTTCTATAGAACAAAAATGTTAATTCTCAATAATTTTTGTTTACACTAGAGAATTATTTTGATTTCAGAATACTTTATTTAAACCGAATTTATTGGAATTCAGAATGTAAGACACTTGGAAAAAAAATACTTTGGATAACTAGGATACTAAAACTGTGGTTGCACAAGACTTTTAATGGGTCATATTCTTTTTTTAGAAAATGGTGATATTTGGTCCTCGCCTTAAATTTAGATAACAAAATACATTGTATGATTGTGAAATGACAGCTCTCAACATTTGTATGTTCTATATGTTGTATGTTCTGGGCTGCGTTAAAAGAGAGGTGGCCAGCAGGGAGAGGGAGGTGATTGTCCCCCTCTACTGAGCTCTTGGGAGGCCCCACCTGAAGGACTGCATCCAGGCCTGGGGCCCCCAGTACAGGAAGGACATGGAGCTCTTGGGATGGATCCCAGAGTAGGGTCACTAAGATGATCAGAGGGCTGGAGCACCTCTCCTATGAGGAAAGGTTGAGGGAACTGGGATTGTTTGACTTGAAGAAGAGAAGGCTGCAGGGAGACCTCATTGTGGCCTTCAAGTACTTGAAGGGAGTGTATAAACAGGAGGGGGAACGGGTGTTTACGAGGGTGGATAGTGATAGGACAAGGGGGAATGGCTTTAAACTGAGACAGGGTTTAGGTTAGATATGAGGGGGAAGTTTTTCACTCAGAGGGTGGTGATGCATTGGAACAGGTTGCCCAAGGAGGCTGTGGATGCCCCATCCCTGGAGGCATTCAAGGCCAGGCTGGATGTGGCTCTGGGCAGCCTGGTCTGGTGGTGACCCTGCACACAGCAGGGGAGTTGAAGCTAAATTATCATTGTGGTCCTTTTCAACCCAGGCCATTCTGTGATTCTGTGATATGATTTAAAACTTGCAGCTAGGGCAAAACAATCAGTAGTTCAGTAATAGACATCAGAAGTTAATAACTAAGGAGTTGATTGGAATAACTAGCTCCAGTAACTAAGGAGTTGATTGGAAAGCCTGATTTCTTATTTTCGTGTGTTAAATATAGCAAAACATCAGAATTTAAAAGGATATTTTTCATACGTTTTAAAATCATGTCTGAGCTGTTGCTCTAGCTCTGCCAGGTTTGATTTCCTTCATCTGTCTGATCAGAGCTCGACACAAATTTTCCAAGCAAACTTTCCCTTAGCACGAATTGTAGAATAGAAGATGCTTTAGAAGTTAGAATAAATTTCTCCCAACTTGTCAGCAGATACCAGAATTTTCTTTTTAAAAGAATTTTGGTCATTTTTATGTATCTCATCTGAACTGGTGAAGAAAGACACTGTTGTAGTAGAGCTATCAGGGTGGTCAGGTGGCTGCAAGCCATGAGCTACAAGGAGAGGCTGTTCAACCTTAAGCAGGATAAGATGAGGGGAGGAAATCTTCCTGCCTAAAGGGACAGCACAAAGAAGATGGAACCAGACTTCTGTCACAGTTATGTGGTTATAAGAGGTAGAGTCAATGGGTACAGATGGGTGTAAGGCATCTTTCTTTTTGCATTGTCCTTTGTTTTGTATTTCTGACAAATGGAGCTTCGGAGTTTCTTTGCTTCTGTTGCATTCATTGACTGACTTTCAGTAATGAGTAACTATGAATACAGGATGTGAGCTCAGTGTAGCTGTGCATTGTATCATTAATGTATAGTGAGTTTGAATTGGTAGCATAACCAGGACCTGTGTATAACTTAAGCTTTGTGCACCTAAAGGTTCTGAACCTTTTTTTACATTCTATTTAGTTACAGATTTTTAAAGCAGCGTTTGATTAAGTGCTTAACAACCAGAGCCAGCTTCTTAAACTGGCATGCAAAGCATTTAATTTATGGTGAATTTTTCCTGTCTTATTCTAAAGCTGGCATGAGGCACACAGGCATATGTTTAATGAAATATAAATGTTAAATCAAAGGAGCTGGCAAAACACTGAGATGTATTTCTCTTGCCTGGGTACTGAATCTTTTTCAAGGGAGAGAAAAAAGCTAACAGTACCTATGTGTTAGGTGTGACACAAATGATGTTACTTGTCTCTGTGAAAGCTATCAGTATCTGCTTGAAAACGTTCATGAAAATGCATTTATTGCCATTTGTGCACGTAATTGGGACTCACAAAGTTGTTTCTCTTTGGATCAAGTAAAGCAGAAATAGGCATCTTCACAAGCAGGATTTTATAGCTTTATTTTTGAAAGACCTGGTTGTATAATGGTATACAGCTAACGATCCCTAATTTTGCTCCTGCCTGCCTCTTTCCCCAGTGGGTGAGTTGAATGGAAGTAGATGGAGTAGACGAGAAAAGGCTTAGGTTCATAAAAGTCTTCTGTCTCAGTTTTTCAGCTAAATATACTTAGTTTGGCAGTGTTGAAATGGTTTAGATTTAAGGAATCTGTATCTTACACTGGGAATTAGTTTGTAGCGTTTGCTCTTCCTCAAGGACGTTTGCCATATAGTACTGACTCAGGGCCATTTTCAGAGAGGAAAGTGTACCAACTAGCAGATTAAAAAAGGAGAAAGGGATTATTGGAACAGCAGAAGTATAAATATTTTTTTCTTAAATGCGTGGGCAGAGTCCTCAGAGTAGCCAAAGGGATCTTTGAGGAGGGTTGTACTCTGCAAAGAAGTCTGTAGTTAGAGGTTCGTGTTCAGTATTTTGCTGCATTAGAAATCATTCTTGATACGGGTGATGCAGGCTGTGTTTGAAATACTGAAACATGTTGATGAAACCCTGAAGCATAAGGATAAGAGGAGATAGCAAAAGGGGAAACAGACAGAAGGAAAATGGAAGCAGCATAGGTTTGAGCAGGTTCAGTATTGATAATATGCTGGCTTTTGTTGTTGTCATTACAGGCTGTTCAGTGGAGATGCGCTGGTAGTCAGAGTATAAAAATCTTGGTGTTAAGGCATCCTCAGCATAAACGTGCAGCTGAGTTGATAATGGCTTGTGCAGCTTGAGAAGAGTTGTGTAGGAAGTGGAGGATAGACAGGTGGTTTTAAATTAAGACTTAGTGTTTTGCTGCTAACCAATTAGTGCCTTTATAAGTGGCTAATTAACTTAAATGTTGGATTCATAAGATCCAAATCCAATAAAAAAGAACAGCCAAACAACCTTCTAGTTCCGGTGTGGAGCTACTAATCTTACATGTAGATCCATAAAAATATTTTAGCTTCCTTGTGTTCATTGCAGAGAATTAGATTTGTGATTATCAGAGATGATCTTCACAGTTGTAATTTCCAAAGTGGTTTTAGAAGAGTCCAGTGAAGGAAGCTTTGCTGACTCCTTTAGACTTAATGAAGAGTAATTGTTGGCACAGCCTGAATGCTGCTTCTGCAAAGTCACAACAGGAATCTGTGTTCACACTGACTCCAGTATTAAGCACTGGGATGTGGGATTTCTTCAGGTATAGAATCATAGAATGACCTGGGTTGAAAAGGACCACAATGATCATGTAGTTTCAACCCCCCTGCTATGTGCAGGGTTGCCAACCAGCAGACCAGGCTGCCCAGAGCCACATCCAGCCTGGCCTTGAATGGCAGGTCGATCAAATAGAATAACACAATATGTTTATTTCTGTTGGTTTATTTCAGTTCTGTGACTTATTTCACATGATCAACATCATGATGCTTAATTTGTAAGGTCACTGAAAACGTTTGAAATTCAGACAGGAGGAGTGAGGAAGTCAGCTCTGTGTCGTTGTCGTTGGACTTTTATAAAAACAAAACCAAAAAACCACCACAACTGAAACTCCATCCTATTTTGAAGGGTATTCATTCTATGCGTTACGTTGTCTTGTTGTTCTCAGTGCAAGGTAGTGGTAAGAAATGTGTACTTAAACTTGTCTAGAAATTGGTAGTTTCCCTAAGGAAAAAAAAATGGAGCAACAGCAATGAAAAATTCTGTTTCTTAAAATGCAGCATGATTGCAAATATGACAGTTTGGAAATGAAAAAAGCTCTTTATTTTTATAAGGCGTCTTGGGCTGTTACTTATCAGTAACTGATTTGAAGAATGGATGAAGTAAAGTTCACATTTCAGATCAACATGCTGCTGTGCTGCTGGGATCCTTCGGGTTAGCTTTTACAGAGGTGCCTTTGTTCTTGGGTCTGCAGGGATCTCTAGGTTACAGTGGCTTTAGGAAGAGCTAAGAGTTCTCTTACGCTAAGCTATGCAGAAATAAGGAGCTGCTGAGGTTTAGCACTTAGGTAATTTGCCACCTAAAAGTGACACTACGGAGTCCTTGCTTTGCAGAGTTTGTTTTGCAGCTGTTATTCTATGACTGAAGGTTAAAGATAATTGTGGAAGAACTGTTTCCATGTGGTTGTCTAAAGGGGTTGTATGTAGTTGTGAATAGAGGCATGGCATGCTTCACTACATTTTGTTTCTTCTTTGATAATTACAACCATATCCACTTTTAATTACCAGTTCTGTCAGTGAATACTAGTCAATTGTCTCTTGCAGCAGTGTGTTCATTGAACCAAAAGAATACAGCTTCTGCATTTCTCTACTGGAAGGATCAGCATAGTTCCTGGGTGTTTCTCTGGTTTGTACAGTATACAACACATACAGTATATATACTTTTTTTTGGAGGGTGAAAATTAAATCTAGCGCTTGGATTTTGCAGTTGTTCAGAAGTTCTATTTAATTACTAGAGCTGACTGGCAATAAACAGATACTGAAATGTACTTTGGTGCCTGGCAGTGTAGAGATGTTGTGATCTGTCATTACTTCTGGGATGCCATAGTTTAGAGAAAGAATCGAGCGAATAGTAAGCATCAGAAAGTAATGCTAAACAAAATGGCAAAGCTCTGATGTGGCTGCTTAGCTCTTGAATCAGAGCTTAATTGACAAGTCACTTAAACCCCACAACTTCATCTGGTAAGGTAAGCCTATCTTTTTATCAATGCAGGCTTTGTAATAGAGATTGTTTCTAAACCAAATGTAATTATTTTCTTCCTGTTACAAAATCCAGCTAATTTGGAATTATTTGTCTGATCTGTTTGTTGACTGGATGAATTTTGTTCTTCGTTTCGTGTTTTGTAGGTTGAAATAAAAATGAAGAAACCAGAAGCTGTAAGATGGGAAAAACTGGAGGGACAGGGAGATTCTGTGAAGTTAAAGCAGTTTATACCAGGTTTGTTATCTGAATTTAGCATTAAGAGTTTTATTTTTGTGAAGTTATTTTCAGATATTAACAGCTGGTGTGTTAAAAGTTTTTAATAAAATTTGTCCTGTGTTTACAATGAAAATCCTTACAGTCTTGTTTTTACTGGAAGAAAATGACAGAAATAGTCTGCAGGGCATCACTAAAATTAATTTATTAAATTTAGTCATAACTTCTGTTAATCTGATGAATTGTTGAGGATGTATGCTTGTCGTTAATTCCTCTAGGCTTTTATCTGTTCAGATTTTTGTTCCTGTCACTGTTTTGAAGTTCTTTGTGTCGTTGTGCTTATATTATTACTTAAATAATTGGCATTATTTACCGAAGTATTTTGCCTCTCTAGAAAAGTAACGCTTTTGCAGCGTTTCAAAACGGATTAATAACCCATCTTGGAATGAATCACATTCAACTTTATGTCAGACTCACTGGATACATACATGTCTGTTCTGCAAACTGCAGCTTTAAAAGTCTGTAGAAAGTGCTTAGCTAATTAACGCTTCTGTTTTTCAGACACCCAGCACTTATATCCATCATCCTCTCACTATACAAGGAACTGGGACAAACTGGTAGTCGAAATCAAAGAAGAAGAAAAGAATGAAAAGCTAGAAGGAGATGCTGCTTTAAATAAACTTTTCCAGCAGATTTATTCAGATGGTACCGATGAGGTGAAACGTGCCATGAACAAATCGTTTGTAAGTCTTCACCCTTTTTCTCTAAAGAAATGTGTGTCTTTTGCACAGTGTCACGTTGTACCGAGCTTTGCGTGCATCAGAAGGCTTCTATTCAGCAAGACCCTGGGCCTGTAAGAAATGGCACTGGTTCAGTGGGAGATGTTGATATAACAGGTTTCAGTGGAAGATTGATTGTGCTTTGTTGGTTTCTTTGTTTCAGTTACTGTTAGTATAGGGAATATAGTTTTTGGTTCCTAGAGAGCTTTTGTTGCTCAGGAGTCAAATTTCTCTTAGTTCTTTGTACATACAGTTTGCAAGAATGTGAGTGACCCTCTGAAAGCATCCTGTTAATTAACTTCTCATTATGTCCAATACTGATAACAAGTATTTTTAGGCTGAAAATTATGGACTGATGACTGTCAGACTTCATTCAACAACGAAGCACAAACTTCCTGTGTAAATTGCTTCTACATGAAGTTTAAACTCTTCGGGTTTCTTCAGAGTTTGCAATCTGGTGTGACTTCTGTATTGCTAGAATTCTTGTAGCAAACTAAACAAATGCTTTCTCATGTTGCAGATGGAGTCTGGAGGCACAGTTCTGAGCACCAACTGGTCAGATGTTGGTAAAAGGAAGGTAGAAGTAAATCCTCCTGACGATATGGAATGGAAGAAATACTAATCCTGTTTTTGATCTTTTACCATCTGTGTTGCCATAGTCATGTACTGGCCACTGTATATGAACATAGCATTCTTGGATTCAAAGCACTGAAATGTTCCCTTGGAAACAGGAATTGTCTTTACAATTTGCGTGCTTTACAGATTTCTTCATCTGCAGATGTTAAAGATGTATTCAAGAGTGGAATCCTGTTTTCATCACCTGTCAATTTTTTTTGGAAATTGAGTCAAATGCAATCTAAATTTTCTACCACCTTTATCAGCTCTGCTCTTTGGGGATGGGATGATCTCTAATGGGCTGTTAAGGATCATTGCCTTACGCCTGATATTTCTGTTGAATAACTTATAAGATCTTGGCAACTTTGGGTAAAAATACAACAACAATGTTAAAATTGTTTGCTCTTTAACTCTGCTAAATAAAACTGTAAATACAAGTTTATATACAGAAGCTTCTTCATTTTTTTGTATTCTTGGTTTTTGATGAAGGGGAATTAAAGCATATAGCTAAGAAAGTAAATACAGTACTTAAAAAAAAATAAAATAAAATAGCTTGTATGGGACCAAATTCTTAATTTTGTAAGAACAAAGTGGTTCTTCTTGGTGCAGACAAAAATTAAAGAATAGTAAATGCACGTAGGGTGAGTAGATTGGACTGCAGTCCAATGTGATACAAGTCAGCTGGAAGTTTCTGGGTGCTCAGAATTCTTCACATCTTAGAGAGGAGTGCATGCATCCATCAGTGTGCAACAATGTGTTGTTTCTACCAGTGCAATTTCTTCATAATGATCAGATTTTGAATAATAGTATTTCCAAACAAGAGAGCTAAGAAACTTAAATACTTTCTCTGTCTTTACTCCTGGATGCAAGTCTGCAATGGCCTGCATACTTGGAGATGGTCGAAAAACCTCTTGGACTGCTGGATTTAGGTGTTCCTGATTGAGCAGGGGTGGGACCAGGTGACCTTCAGAGGTCCCTTTCAGCCTTAGTCATGCTGTGGTTCTGTGAAAGCAGGGGATATGGGTTACCAAGTTGAGGTAGTGATGCTTTGTTCTACATCTCACTGCTGGGAGTTCAGAAACACAAATATTCTTGTATTCCAGAAGTAGATGTCACTTGCTAATATTGGCAGCCACCTGAAAGCCACCTCATTCCTTGCTCTAGTCATTGGTGCTGGTTTAAATTCATGGCTGTTTTTCCTTGCATTCCTAATAATGTAGGCTCTTCTGGATTGTTACTCTGTCTCCTTCTTAGATCTGTTCTTTTACTACTGTGAGAACTGGATAAGGCTGTTATATATGAGAACAGTTGTTTTAATAGAATGAGTAAAGTCTACGTCTGTTAAAGTTACAAATGGATGTAAAAGTTAATCTAAAACTGAGGCAGTTAGGAAAGGAAGTATTCTGTTTTCCTGGAGAACCAGGATTTTTGGTTTAGCAGTGACACTGTAGAAGAGCAGTACTTATTTTTTTTCCCCTCCATTTGCTAGTACTGTTCCTATGCCTGTGGGATAGTGCCAGGATTTTAAAAGCACAAATCTTCAAAGACGGCTTGTTTTTTGGATGTATACCTTTGCTATGAACTTCAGAGTGTTGTAACTGGTGGCTGTAGACTATGATTACAATCTTGATGTAACTGCGGTTTCTTGATGCACTCAGATTTTATCTTGTAGTGCAGGCTGGACAGAAATTTCTTTTTAAATCACTTTTAGCTTCAGAGTTGATTCGTATTTTCCAAGGCCTGCGTTTGATGACCTTCAGAATTGAACGTTATCCTTGTCGTTGAATATGATGAAGGGAGGTGGATTGAATCTGGGAAGGCTTTTGTGTCCCCTTATCCTTGTGACTCCTATTGGGTAACGTCTGCTTCTTGGTTGAGTTTCTCAAAGGGCACATATGTGACATGTTTCAGTGAAGATATTTTTTTCTTAACTTCACAGGGAAAATTCTTTCCTTCAAGGAATTCTGAGCAACCAGTTGGCCAGTATTGAGAGCATTTGCTACCTGTATGGCAACTTGACTTGATTTGGAACAGGGGCTTGAACTTGTTTCTCCTAGATGAGTGCCTTGTTTTTGAGTTATGCACTGGAAGACACCTCTTCCATTATTCCTTAATGTAGGAGGAAAACAAATGTCTGAGCTTTACTTTGTCATGAAGTCGAGTTCTTGTCTCCTGGCCAGCCTTTTTTTATAAATGTCATTCAGAGCACTTAGCAGTGCTTAGAGAGGACTTGCTATGGGGAAAAACCTAGATAAAAATCTCTTAAGTAAAAAGGAGAAGGTAATTTGAAGATGTTTTCTGCCAAACAAGTTGCTTTTACTTACTGTAGAGAATGCAGTAGTGGCTCCTCCATCTACTTTCACTTGCTGAAAGTGCATGGGAATATTTTGTCAGATAAGCACAGTATATTCTTATATTAAGTGGGTACTGTTTCACTGCTTTGGGATTCCATTCACTTAGCTTAAGGCGTAAAGTAAAATAAAATGCATTGCTGCTTATGTACTCTTGAGGCATGTGTAATGCAAATATAATGCTTTAGCTTCAGGCTAAAACTTGTAGCAATCAAATAGGAGACCTCCTTGTCCATCTCAATCCTGTGAGCAAAGCTTGCAGGTCTAAATGTAATGCCAGCGTATTTCTGAGCACAGTCAGTGTGTGTGTGTGTGTGTGTGTGTGTGTGTTCCACTTTCAAAATTTAGTTGAACCAGTAATGGCAGCTTTTGTTGCATTATTGGTTTTTGTTTGTTTCTTTTTAGCGGAGGATTGGGCTAAAGCAGTAAGAATTTGTAAAGTTGGGAATGGGGAAGGTGCTTCATGGGCTTTGTGGACAGTGCGTGTTTTGTTCTTGACAAAGCACAGAAATACAGAAAAGGATTCCAGAAGCTGTAAATCAAGGGAAAAGCGCCTGGGAGCTTGCAGCCAGCGTGAGTGGAGATGATGAAGGGTACCAGTGTCAAAGAGATCTTCATTTAGCACCAGAGAGAACAAGGAAGTTGGTGTAGCACTGGCAATGGACTGGCTCTTATTTTATTTTATTTTTTAGTGTTATTTTACTAGTTCAGACTTCCGAGATTTTTCACAAGCCTTTTGGTCATCTCTAGATACACTTCTTAGAGCAGCTGGAGAATCTGATGTCAGAGCACTAATTTGTAACCCATAACAGGGCAAATAGGGGAACAGGACTGCAGAAGGTAGCAGTAGCCTTGCAATTCAGTGCCGCAGGTGGGATTACTCTGTGCTGCTGTTTTGAGGTTATAGAAGATACCTGACTGTTGTACCTTAATGCAGCCTTTCTCATGCAAGGTATGTGTGCAGTGCTTGTGAAAGATCAGTTGAGCCTCTCAGTAGTGAAAGAGAGATCAATTTGAGTTCTGCTCTTTCTGAGCAGAGATTCAGTCCACCCTGATGTGCAAATCCATTATTTGCCAATTGTAGTTTTATGCCTGTGCACTGATAAAATCCTGCCCTGAAAATGAGAATTCTGAATTTATTTGTGCTGAGACAGGGGGGTACTGTTATGAGAGACAAATCTCTTCCAATTCCAGCCTCTTCTCTTACTTTCCCAGTGCAGACACAGGTGGAGGATGACTCCCTCGTGAAAAAAATGAATGGGGGAAGAGACTGATCATTTCTTCTCAACAGTGGGGAGAAAACATGCTATAGAGGGATAAAAGAGGGGACTTCTGCCATCACATTTCTTCTGTCTTTTTGTTGTTGTTTAAGCTCTATTTTCATGGTGCCAAGGTGAAACTATCATCTTCAACAGTGGTGGTAAATGCTGTTTGGTAGTCTGAGCCTCCAGTGTTGGGCACACTGCTGCATCTCTTTGTGCTGTTGGAGCGTTGGTCTCATTGCCACTGCTATGCTGCCTCAATACTTATTTAAGCATGTCATTTGTTTTTAAGAATAAGATATTTTTTTTTTTGGCAACCTTTCTGTAGCGGGAGACCTTCTTTGAATATGTTATATGTAGACAAATACAGATTTGCTTACCTGAAGCATGAACTAGGGGAGGGGGTTTTGCTGAGTATCTTCTGGAGATGGATTAAATCATAGAATCAGACTAGCTTGGGTTGGCAAGGACTCCAAGGCCCACCAAGCTCCAGCCCTCTGCTGCAGGCAGGGCCACCAACCTCCAGATCTCATACTAGACCAGGCTACCCAGTCCCATCCAACCTGGCCTTGCGCACCTCCAGGGATGGAGCATCCACAGCCTCTCTGGGCAGCCTGTTCCAGCACCTCACCGCTCTCTTGGTGAGAAGATTATCTATGAAAATCTGAGAAATCTGTTGTTTTTGTTTAATATTTGTGCAATATTGTAACTGTGGAATTCTTATTGGTCATAAATATGTTAGTAATGTATTTGTCTGTCTTACAGTCACTGGAGCTTGGCTGCTGCAGCGGAGTATACGAGACGTGTGACAGTGAATCACCCATGAAAGATGCTTTTTGATTTTCCATATGTTTTGTCTGCCTGTAGAAAACTGATGCATGCCATTTGTTTAGGAAGTTAATTTTAAGGCTGTGCAGACATGGAAATAATGTGTGGATTTTTTTCTGTCTGCTGAAAGTTTTTAACTGACTGTCAGGAGCAGGTAATGAGTTGCTTCAGGATGATCCTACATGCAAAAGTTAGCAACAGTGTTGTTCATATATCTATAAACACTTTTATTTCTCTTTCCCTTAAGTGTTTTCACTTACTAATTGCCTTGTTTCCTCTCCAGACAGTTCTTCAATATGTACTTGAAGGTACTGCTGCACTTTTTGATCCAAAAAAAGCTACAGGAAACAATTGCCATTTTTAATGTATTTGTTTAATCAGCAGTAACAAAAAAAAATAAAAAAAAAATAAAAAAAGAAAAGAAAAAATGATTTTTCTAAGCATAAGAATGGCATACTTCTAAAACAACATAATGATCAAGGTCATTTTCTTTCAAAAGAGCGAAAACCTCAAATGTAACAGGCCTTGAAATCCCACTCTAAGAAGTTTCCAGTTTAAATATTTCAAAGCAAGTTTGTTCTTGAGATTAAGGGAAGGTGAAGATTATTTATAATAATAATAGAACAAAATACTGAATTCTATTCCCATCTTCTCTCGTTTAACACTTTGCTTTTTAGATACACTGTTTAGCATTCTGCATGAGGTTGTCTTTATTTTCTTTAAGCCACGATTATGTCAAATTAATTCCTCTTTTCTGTGTGATGCAGTGCTAATAACATTACCAGGCTTGCAACATCTCGGGAGCTCTTTAGTCGCAAAAATGAATGCTTCAGAAAGTGAGCTTTAAAAAGGTTGGACCTTTCTGTTGATAATGCCTGTGTAGATGGCTCCATGAACTCAGGGCTGGAGTTTAAGATGTCGTGTGGATGAAGGCAGTATAATACTTCTATTTTTGTTCAAAGTCTAGGAATCCTAAGTCATACCATCTTGCGTATTTCAGCTCAGTACCTTCCGTAGAGATTTAATACATAATGGGATCAATCCCTCTAATTGCGGAGTTTGCCTGAGCAACAAGGGTGAGGTTAAAATCTTTTTTTTCCCCTCCCATTTACAGGTAAGCAATTTCTCTTGTAGGGAACAGAGGTTAGCTCCAGCATAGGCAGAGGAGCTGGCATGAACAACCGCTATCCATGTGGAATAAGGAGGGGTTGTAATCTTGTGTCAAGAGTGTCTAGTTCAAGGGTTTATAAATAACAGTGGCTCTTGTTGATTCGGGTCTTGAGACTCTTTGGCCTGCAGTTGGGTGTAAATACTTTAGCTGTAGTCTCTGGATGGCAGATAGTTGTCAGACACTGCAGTGGTATCACGGATACAAGGTTGTTGATGCCAGGGCAGCTTTGATGTTGGGATGTGCGAAGAGTTTTGATTCTGCAGCCACACAAATTTCATCCCGCAGCCCCTCTTCCTGCCGTTTGTTTCTGATTAAACACGATGTGAGCTTTCCCATGTCCCCCGGAGCAGCTTTGTGGGAAAGGTATGCTGTAATTGGTTTATAACCGTTCATAATGACCTGGCAGCCCTGTACGGATAGCAACGGGGAGCGACTTAACTTGTGATTTATTTAGGTAAGCTACGTGGATGAAAGGTACTCCCAAGTGTACAAGTTCAGCCAGTTGCCTAATTGGACGTAAATTTTCAAGTCTAGCTCAGAGAGAGGTTTTTGTTACAAAAGTCTGAATTTGGATTTATGAGCAAGCTTTCTAGACTGCTAAACCAGCTTGTGAGCGAAGTTAGTGCATTCTGTTTTGGGGCTTCTTAGTTTGGAATTCAGTGCCTGCTAGCATACTCTTGGTCATCGGTAAAGCTAATGGCACCTTAATTTAAGAGTTTATTTACACTTAGAATACCTGCCCTTGCTTTTAGCACAGTAACACGCGTTCGGATTTAGAAGCCAGGATTGGCCACGCTGCTTCGGTCGTAGTCTTTCATCAGTTTGGCGTTGTCAGGCTCCTGCTGGCTTCCTCCAGGAGCCCAAAGCTTTCTCACACAACGCCCATGATGCGAGCGACCCACCAGCTGCAGGGCATGATGATACGGCAGGCGGTGCGGCAGCCCTGGTAGTTGTATGGCCACGGGTAGTAGCCTAGCAGAGGCTCACAGATCCTCTGACACTGCGTGTAACTTCGCCTGCACTCGATGCAGCACACGCCTAGGTGGTCCAGCATGGGGTCAAAAGCCATCCCTTCACCTTCCAGTTGCTGGAACACAAAATATTGGTGTTATCAGCTCTGAAACCTGGGCCTTGAGCTGCACAGCACTCCCACTAGCCGACCAGTGGACCTTGCTTTTTCCCTTTTGCTTGGTAGAGATGGAGAATTGGTGCATTTAAAAATGGTAAGAAAAAACAGGGAGCTCTAACAAAATTCATTATTATTCTTCAGTCTGCAAAAGATCCAGCAGCAGTAAAACCCCCAGGGTATAAATGTTACTGATGGAAATGACTTGAATATAATCATATGGGTCTTTCATGTAGATGACCACGTCTGAAGCTTATGCTGTACTTTTAATGTTTTTTTTTTTTAATGTTCTAATGTTTTTTTGTTTTGTTTTGTTTTTTATCTCAGACAACTTCTCTCTTGTGTTTCTTCCAGCTTTTTTCCTGAGTGCCACACTGAGTTGCTTTGTGGACAGTGGGATTTCTACCTGTTCTGTACCTGACAGTATGCAGTTGCGTGGAACACAGTGTGTACGAAATATTTAAAAGCAGGCTCTTGCTTTTGCTTTCTCCCTTCAGAATCATTTTCCTATTTTTTTTTTTTTTTTTTTGGGGGGGGAACAACAACAGACAAACCAAACCACCAAACCAAATATTCTAATTTTGAAGCTAAATTGTTCTTTTTTCAAGAAAAAAGCAGCAGCAAACAGCGGATGCTGGCATCTAAGTTGGCCCTGAGTGTTTTTCACTCGGAAACCAGCAGCACACTGCAGCAGTGGGGCACAGATGATGCATTCTCCTCTCCGGGCTGGTGTGTGGTGCTGGGGACCACTTGGTTGAGCTCAGGCCTTTGGAGTCTCCTTTCCCAACCTGATAGCAAGGGAGGGATGTTGGTTCCCTTGAGTTTTCCTCCTTGGGTTTAGATGCCAGCACTGTGAGCTTCTGCATGAGACCTCATTGTCCCGAGTACGATATGCAGTGGGTGAGGAGGAATAGTTGTAAGCATGATTCCTTCCATCCTGGGGGAAAGAGCTACAACAATTTAACCGTCCTTTGGAATTAAACAGATCTGCCTCTAGGGACAGCTTGGCTAAAGGCATCTATGGGGTAACTGCTAATGAAGGTGAGTCCTGCCCTGCAGGATGGAGGAAGTGTGGGGGCCTGGAAGCTGTGGCTCTGGCATGTATCCCCTCTGGCTGGGAGAATGAAGCTGCAGCAACTGCCCTGCTGCTGCTCCCAAAGAAAAAGGGAACTGGGGCCTCATGGACTTCCCGCTAGTGGCTGCAAAGAGAAGCTGAATTCCACAGCCATTGCTATTCTACTGACCTCATGAGAGTCAGTTTAGATCCACTTTATTTGGAGTGATTAATTTGAGTTTAATTAAGGGATGTCAACTCGGCAGAATGCTGTCACAGCACAATGATCTCCTGCTGTTGCATAAATGTCAAAGCTGGGACTTATTTCCAAAGCAGGAGGCATTTATCTTGTAACAGTGTTGTATTAAAGTGACTTACTCCTGCTGCCCCAAATAGTGTGTGAATTTTCTGGCACTGGTGCACTAGACTAGAGGCTGCCTACTGTATGGCTCTTGCACACTGCTTCATCTCAGAGAGCAGCAACAAATGTCCCAGTGATCACCTTCCATGTGCTACTGCTGCCTCTGGGCAGCTTGCAAGAGAGCCTGTCCTCCAGATGGGGAGAGCAGGTTGAGGGAGTGGATCTCCTTTTAGGAGGAAACTCTTTGCTGTGAGCACTGGCACAGCTGTCCAGAGAAGCTGCAGGTGCCCCATCCATGGAGGCACTCAAGGCCAGGTTGTACAGGGCCCTGGGCAGCCTGAGCTGCTGGGTGGCACTGCCCACAGCAGGGACTTGGAGCTGGATGGACTTTAAGGTCCATTCCAACCCATAACATTCCACGTTTTGGCTTAACCCCTAATATCTTTGAAGTCAAACATAAACTGTGACTTTCGTCTTCTGTAGGGGTCTGATGCTGGTTTGTATATTTGAAGGCGTGGTGTAGGTCATAGCTACTAGATTCATGCTTTGCCTTTGTTGAGATACAGCTACCTGATTAAGACCAGCTTCTTGTTTATCATCATCTAGTACTTCTTAGTGGGCCTTGGAGCCCTTCAAAAGCAACTTTTCATCAGCTTCTCTCGATCTTGCCACCTCAAGCACTTCATCTTGCTGAGACTTAGTTAAAACTAGGGCTGAGGGAGGGAGAAGACTGGGAGAAGACCTTTTTGAACTTGTATGTAGACATGTTTAGTGGAAAAAAAAACTGAATGAGCCGAGTGTGCAGATTTAAATAAATAAATGATAAGCCCAACCGTGTCATTAGTATTACCTGTCCACCACAGTCTTGTGCTCTGTGGTGCAAATACTCACATTGTATGGGTTGTCTGGGTTGAGCGTTTGATCGCTTTCTTGCTGCATTGGCCTGGTTTCATTAGGCTGGGGGCCAAGCTCTTGAGTCAGCTGGGTAGGGGTGGACCTGGTGTTCACTTCTTCAGCAGCAGCTGCTCTGTTTTCTGCATTGAGGTTTGACTCGGCCTGGCGTTTATTCCTCTTCATTTCTCTCCTTTCTCTTTGTTTATCTGAAGAAGTAGTCGGATTTTGAATACAGCTTTGTATTTATCCACAGACCCAAATTTCAATGGTGTGTTTAATAAAAGCTAGGAGAACCAGGGAAGGAAGCCCAAACAGCAAAATGGAAAACTTGATAAGCATCCCAATGGGGAACTCCTTGCTTTCCCTATGCATTATAAGGAACAGATATCATTCCAAAGTAGGGGTGAAGCTTTTTCTCCCTCTTTCTTCCCTTGAAGCTAAGCAGGTGTAAGAAGATGCTTTTGGCTTCCAGCATGGTCACTGATGTTAACTCAGCAGCAGCTGTCAGCACTCCCAAGGGCCATTGTATGTGCTTTTGTGGAAGACTGATGCCCTGTTCCCAAGTCCAGGTGGTGAACCTGGTGGGAGCTACTTTGATGCTGCTCTTTTGTTACCCAGTAGGAAGTGAAAAATCATGAGAAAAATGGAAGATAATGTCAGCTTGCTTGGATTTTCAGGTGCTCTCACATGGTATTTATTTATTTTTTTCCCCCAATGTTTTAAAATTAGATGGACCAAGGAGGAATAAATCTTTTCAAGCCCTCTCTTCTCCTTCCAGGCCTGGGATGTACCTGAAGAAGTTGCCATCACCCTGGTAACTCCTGAACACCTTTGCTAGGAGTGGCTGTGTTTGATGATCACACTTCCACCCAGGGTTAGGCTCCAGGTCCTCACAAACTTCATCTATCAAGTTGCCAATCCGATCACTCCACTGAAATCTGGAGAAGCATTGGGAAACATGGCAAGGTGTGATCTCAGACCAGTAGTTTGCTGGTTCCCAGCCCTTCGCCAGCTATGGCATTCCAGCTGCCCGAGAAGTTTGGTTCTAATGCTTTTGAAATACAAGAAACGTTACCTTTGGGATATGTTGGTCGAAGCCAGAAAATTGGAAGATCCCCACAAAGCTCTAAAATTTTGGGGCTTAGGAAACCGTTGTGCTTGATGGGCTCGTCTGCAGCCACCCAGATAAGAGAGTTTTCGTCAAATCTAACAGGCATGATTTCATCTTCCTGCAAATAGAAGAGCACAAATCCCTTGCTAGTTCAGTGAGTGGCCTTCTGCCTGCCTGCTGCTAACTCTTGGGCATCAAACTGTGTAATCATCAGCTGCAACTAATGCTGCGCATCCCTTTATTTCATGAATGTGAGCTGATTGTAGTGAGCCAGCCTGCTGTCGGGTTTTGCTGGGGTTGTGGTTTCACCCTTTTCTCTTTTAGAATACTTTTGCCCTATGTATGAGAGATCTTCCAGGCCCAAGTGCCAGGATTTCAGTAGTAAAGCCTGTGAACAACCACCAGCTTCAAGAGATGAGGAGTGAAATAGGCCAGCCAAAAATGAGACCCCATTCTTCTGTTGTGCCTGCTCTCATCTGATGTTCTCCTACGCTCTGCAGCTCTGTTTACAATAGATGTTTAAAAAAAAAAAAGAAAAAGTATTGCTTGCAAGTTTTGCAGAGGATTACAGTACGAGAGCTGGTGCAGCTTCCAGTTTTAAGTCAACGTGATGGCTCTGATTAAAGGTCTTGTTCAGTAAAAGCAATTCAATTGACCAAAAGCTTGAAGTACGAGTTAAAGGAGCCTGCCTTTTTGAAGTGTACCCTGCAGGTTTTTGGTTTGTATCTTCAAAGTAACGCAGGCAAATGCCAGTGATTGATTCTTTAAAGTCGTTAGTTCAAAGTATTATTTTACATAAAATGTGTAAGTATTTTATAGCAACAGTGAAATATTAAAAGAAAACCAACTTGTGAATCATGAAAACCAGTATGATTTCAAAGTTAAAATTCTAAATTGCTTCCATAAAAGTCATCAAAACTCGTTATGTAACTGACTAGATCAATTTATTCTGCCAAGTTGTTGTTCCTTTAATGTGTTTATTGATTTCTTTGTAGGTCTAAAGCCATTGAAGTTCACCATCCAATCTGTCTACTGAGAGCGACTCTTGATTTTTTTTTTCTTCTCACCCTTAAGTTTCCATCAGCATCAGGAATAGGAGAATCCACTTTTCCGATATAAAAATATCCTTTGTTTCTGTTTTGAAATTACCGTGACTTATGAGCAGGCAGACATTGGGGATCTACTCAAGTTTATTTCCATCAGCCATTTTTATAGGCAACGTCGGTTATATGTGCTGTAAGGATGCACTGTAAGTACTCAGACCTACGTGTTTATCAGAGGGAGAACTTCCAGTAAGTAGAAAAATAAATACTGCTTTGCCACACCAGTCATTCATCTAACCAGAAAAGTCAAGCAAGGGGGGAGGGCCTGAAACAACTGCCTTTATGTGAATGGGATGGGAGTGGTTTTCATGGAAGCTGGGTGAGTACTGCAGTTTGTGCGATGCAGGATCTGTGAAATTTAGTCTACACAGTGTTCTAAAATGAAGACCGATGTGGGCTAATTAGGTAAATTCTTAATGTTTACTGTTATTTCTTCTGAGCTAGCTGAAATTTTACAGTAACATTCAATATTTCCCGAGCCTTGATAGCTGGAGTTGTTCTAGCTTGGTAAGCATTCCCTTGGGTTTTATCCCTGTTGCTGTTTGCTTTGCTTCCTCCATGCTTCCCCATCACAGCCTCCTGCCCAGCCTTCTCTCATACCCCCAGTGCTCCCTGCTCATCCCCCCTCATACCAGTAGCCCTTACCAGGTCAGAGGACAGGCTGGCCTTGGTCATGGCATCCACCTCAGGCACGCGAGCTTTGGGCTGGGCCTTGATGTAACACTTCTCTCCTCCAGCAAATCGGATGCCGGTGATGCCCTAAGGAATAGGACAGACGTTTGGGTGCAGCCCTCTGTGTTCCCCTGCCCCATAAACACCTCATGCTACCCCAGCCAACATTGTTGCTGAGCTTCTAATCTGAACATTAAGTCTTACTTAGAACCAGACACACCAGCACGCTCTGGGACTTATTCTAGAGCATGTTGGGAGCGGCTCATCATTGCCTAGCCACAGGATCGTGAAGGTTGGAGAAGACCACTAAGATTACCTAGTCCAACCATCGACACATCACCACCACACCCCCTGAACCATGTCCCTCTGCACCACATCTACCCTTATATCCAAGTCTTTGCTGGACACGCAGTCTTCCAAGCTGTGCCAGTCAATCCAAGGATGCTAATTTAAATGCTTGGCTTTTGGAAGTGCCTTTCTTTCTCCCTTACATCCATTCTCTGCTCAAAACCTGACTGGCAGAGTCCATTTGCTCTCACTGAGCCTTGGGACTGTGATCAGGCACAGCCCTGGTAGGTAGCAGCCACACTTGGGGAGCTGATCTGACCTAGCTCTTAGGTCAGCCAGCAGCACGCCTGGCAGTGATGTGACTTCAGCATCTCTCTGTTGAGCTGGAGCCTTTGTGCAGATGTGGTATAGTGAAGAGGAACAATGAGAGCTTGCTGCAGATGCCCTTATTCAGCTGCTATTAATGTTGCTATGGTGATGTTTGCTAGAGATTGGTGAAAGCTGAACTCCAGCTGTTGGGCAAGCTGGGTCTGCAGTCTCCTGGCTTGGATTTGTTTGTATTTGTAGAGAAACCATGGAGCTGGATTTCCTCTGCTTTCTAGAATAGGGAGCAGTCTTCCTGGCACCTGCTGGTGACCTTTGCTTTAGATGCTGCTTTGACTTAGAGAGGACGTTGAAGTTAAGTGTTTTGCACCTGAGAACATTAACTACAGCATCTTGGTCCTGTAAAAAATTTCTGCAGCATTGCACAGACAGACCTTTCATAGAATCACAGGATGGCTTGGGTAGGAATGGACCTTAAAGCCCATTCAGCTTCAACCCCTTGCTGGAGGCAGGGATGTCACTCATTAAAACAGGCTGCCCAGGACCCTACACAGCCTGGCTTTTATTACCTGGGGTATGGTGCAGCTCCGTGAGCAGCTCACTTGGTTGCTATGCTGAGGTTTGGCACCCGTGAGCCCAGGCTGGCTGCTGAGCCACTGTTCTCAAGCAACTTGGGTACCCAAACATATTTGCTGCTGGATCGAGTCACTGAACAGAGCACATCTGACACATGGATGCAGAAATTGTGCTGCATGCCTCTTGTCCCCTCCCCTTGGCTTGACCCCAGGCTCCCATCCTTGATCTCAGGGCAGAGAGCACTATAGAATTTTGTCCCTGGTGTCTTCTTGGCTTACTGGGTTGATCTTGTGTTCCTCAAATGCTGACGTTTTGGACAGGGAGGTGTGTTTCTCCAGTTCGAATCCTACAAAATCATACAAGGGCTGTGGCACAGCCTGACAGAGAGTTTTCCTAGCACGGTCCTGAGGGCACACGTTACAGCTCCATTTTAATGATTTGAAAGCATGTGTGGAGCCAAATGTGATGCAGCCTAATCCATGTTGGAGAGGACCTTGGCAAGAACTACCCCTAAAGGATATGTGGACTTCATTTGGAGGAAACTGCTGGTCTTGCTTTGAGAGCAAGCCAGGAGAGCGAGGATGTCTGTATGGGCAGTGATGGCACAGAAACCGCCCACAAGCCAGGGCTGAGGAGCTGAGAGCTGGGATAGTGGGGTGTAGGCATTGGAGAGAAGGGTGTGAAGGACCCAGTGCCAGTACTCACAATCTGGAAATCATGAACTTCAACAGCCTCTTCACTCCCGCTTCCTGTTTTGAATGTCTCTAAATTATTTCCGGCATCTATTTCCATCGATCCATCTTGCACTTTTCCATTAATGCTCATGGTATAGTGAACATTGTACACCTGCAATAGATAACAGAGCAGTAATGCACTAACGCTGTGCGTTGTCTTCTTCCTGAACCAGGTGGTGGGTCAACATGGCGGTCGTGACCCTACTCACAGAACCGCAGCCTGGCTGAGGCTGGCTGGGCCCTCTGGGTCCCTCTGCTCCATCCCCTGACCCAGCAGGGACACCCAGAGCAGGGTGCCCAGGGCCACGTCCAGGCAGCTCTGGGAGATCCCCAAAGAGGAGACCCCACAGCCTCTGGGCAGCCTGTGCCGGTGCTCCGTCACTGCTTGTATTTGCTGTACGACCGCATTCTGCGGAGGTTTTATTTGATTCTCTTGTGCAGACCAGATAAAAGTGCTACACGAGCAGCTTACTTTCAGTCTCAAATAAATAAATAAATAAGTAGAAGCCTTGCAGCACTGTAACGAAAAATTCACACTGACAGCTGGAGACAAATTTCTTCTTTCCTCACCCTCACTCGGGGAAGTTGATGGTGCTAAAGATTTATGGTTCCCCAATTATATGCATGCAGGCCCACGTTCTCTACCATCTCAGGCTCCAATGGTGCACAGACCCAGACCTATGCCTGCAGCGTTCCCTCCTCGGGGCTGAGCCAGATTTGAGACCTTTTATTACTGCTGTCAGTTAAGAGCGAGCGTGAGGATTTACAATAAAGAAGTTTACCTTAAGCTATTTTATGAATGTGATTTGTAGAGTTGCTTCCTAAGCACTTGCAAGTCCTGAGCTTGGAGACACCTTGGAAAAATGCCTCCCACCTTTCCCGATCAACCTGGAATTTGACTTTGAATCTTAATGACAGCTCTGGTTATGGCAGGAGTTGAACTCAATGATCCTTATGGGTCCTTTCCAACTCGGGGTGTTCCATGGTTCTGTGTTTTGCAAACCAGGATTCAGATGGATGGAGCAATATGTAGGGAGAAATTGTCTTGCTGATGCACTGTGCCCCTGCCAGCCTATGTACCCATGGATGTCATAGGATGGCTTGGGTTGAAAAGGACCACCGTGATCATCTAGTTTAAACCCCCTGCTATGTGCAGGGTCACCAGGCTGCCCAGAGCCACATCCAGCCTGGCCTTGAGTGCCTCCAGGGATGGGGCATCCACAGCCTCCTAGAGCCTATAGAATGGCATTTGCAGCTTGACTTAGAGGACAGCAATGCGTCTTGTCTCTTTTTTTTGGTGTTTAACCTTGTACTTTCTCTGACTATCTACATTATTGCTACATGCATGCATGTATCTCCCAGAGAGCTCTGCTCTGCTGCTGGAACTTGCACAAGGACCTCCTTGATGGGACTGCAGCATGGCTGGAAGTTGTGCAAATCTTCTTCCAAAGTAAACCCAAAGATCCGAACTGTGCTAACGGAGCAACCTAAATTCAGCTGGGCACCGTCACGCTTAACGTATGTTCTAAACCAAAACTTAGCTAAACATAAAGTGAACTTTATATATTAACATGGCATAACGCTCATGATGCTTCTGAAAGTAGATTCTTAAAGTGATCAGCAACTTCTTAGCTTTGTTCTTTGCGTGCAGTGTCTTTTACCTACCCCAGAAAATGTAAATAAGAAAATGTACCATGGCTTTAAAAGTTGTTCCACAGCTGTTAACCATAAATGCCTCCACGCATGCACTGTCGCACAGCCCACCAATGGGCGAGCTGATCATGGGTTAAATATAGCACTGCACACATTGGGGTCCAGGTGGGACTTGGTCTGAGCATGCTGTGGCGTGAGGAAGGAATGCATGCATTTCAATGCTGGTTTTGTCCTGAGGTCTGGAGTTTGCACAGGATGTGAATCCCTGGGGAGGGGCTGGGCTTGGAGTTTGCTGAGAACGTGTGAGCAGAAATCAATGTAGTGTCTGTGCTCCTGGAGATATGTTGCACAGTCGGTAAGAAATGTGCTTCCAAGAGCCTCCATTCCCACAACCAATAAAGATAATTATAATCTTTTTTTTTTTTTTTTTTTTCCCCTTGGTTTGTTTTTAAGTATGAGAAAAAAAAGAAAAAAGAAAAAAAGACCTGCTTAAAGACCTCTTTATCGATCCTGTAATGCAAGTTTCCAGCCCGTGCCCTGTGTTACTTGCAGCCTGTACCAGGCTGGCTGTGCTCACCTGCCTCTCGGTGGCTTTCCAGAAGTAGAAGGCGCCGATGGCCCCAGCCAGCAGCAGAAGGGCCCCAGCGATGAGCACTGTGGCCCCTGCCTTCAGCAGCCGCCCTGGCCCTGGAGGGGGCACTGCTGCCGTGTATGCCTGCAGGGAGCACAGTGCTGGAATGGGAAGCCTGACCTGGTGGGACCAGTTGAGGTCCCTATCCTGAGCCAGCTGTGATGACTGACATGTCCCAACCCAACCCACTGGTTCTGACCCATTCGACACTTCCATCTGTGATCAAGCATATGCTGACCTGACCCTATCTGTCTCATCCCATCTAACCCAGCTGGTCCTATTCCAGTTCACCCCATCCCAACCCATCCCACCTTGTCTAACTCAACCCAGCAATTCAGCCCTGATCTGGTGAATCCCATCTCATCCTAACCTGATCTGACCCACTGCATCCTGACTCGTTCCAATCCAACCCATCCCAACCTGACACTTTCTGTCCAACTCATCTCGTCCCAAACAGTCCCATCCCAATCTGATCTGACCCCCCC
>JAPSGF010000008.1:5466139-5509319 GCA_035772895.1 Perdix hodgsoniae
CCCATCCCATCCCATCCCATCCCACCCCATCCCATCCCATGCCATCCCAGTGGCACTCACGGGCGGCAGGCCCTGCTCCACGTCTTCGGGCCCCGCTCGGGCGATGGGTACCTTCTCCGAACCCTCGGCCATGGCTGCGGCAGCGGCTGCCCCGGGCTCCCCGCTCCCCGCCGGGCAGCACCGCCCCGACCCGGTCCCAGCACCGCCCCTGCCCGGACAGGGCCGCACCCCCGGGAGGAGGGGAGTGGGGATTTGGGGCCCAGGGGCAGCGCTGGAGAGAAGAGAGGGGGAGTGATGGAGGGGGAATGTCCATGCAGTGAATACCGCGCTGGGCTGCTGTGGAGAGGTGACCCTACAGACAGCGGTAGTAAAAACTGATTTATATATATATAAATATAATAGCTTTTTAACTACATGAACAAGCTTGCCAAAGAAGTCAGCAGAGCACATTCGGATTGAGGTGTGGGCACAGCACATTTGATAACTGCCCCACGGATCACCCCAACATTGGCACGGGCTGAGCTGCCACTGAGGCTCTGGGGACACGCAGAGAAAGGGGGGGAGAGGGGGGAGGAAGAGGGGGAGGAAGTCATCTTTTTGTTTGAAATGGCCACAGAGGCAGATCTGACCGCTGGACTGAAAACCGCCGTGAAGCAGCACAGAAATCAGACGTGGCTCTCACCTGCCAAGCACTTTGCTTTTGCATGGCTGAGGAGCAAATCCCGGGGATACCCACCTGCATTTTCTATCCTTAAGCCCTGCCCCATCTATCCTGTTGATTTCCATCATTAGCCATCAGATCCCGGTGAAAAATGAACCGGCACGATTGCCGCTGAAAATAAACACAACCACAGCTCGTTAAAGCCAAAGAGAAGCACTGTGCAACTTCCTAAAGTAGGGCACATTCTAGCCCGCTGCTGAATGACACACTGTTGTAGGTTGGGGCTAATAATAAGATTATGATTCTCTTCATTAGCAAGTATTTTGTTACACCGCAATCTTGTGAATGGATATGTCTATCTTGGCAAAATGTGAGAATCCCAGCCTTTGATCTCAAACCTCCATTTCACGTCTCTGCATTAGAAAGACAGATTTATTTTAAGGCCCCTGCGCACATCTCTGGTGCAGAAACGTGCCAGGGAGGTTTGCCACGGAACCCTCCCGTAATTCACCCTTACTTTCATGCCTTACCCTGTGTGCGTGCATGGATCTGCTCTAAGATTGTGGGGGGCAACCCTTACCGTTGTGATGGATGGGGTGGCAGTGGGGCAAACGGGGCCGGGGCGGATGCGCACCCGTGCACACAGACCTACATTCAGTCACTGCAGAGCCGGTGTTTGTCGGGCTGAGGACAAAAACGCAGCTCGCCTTTCACCAGCTGAATTCTTCATTTGCAATGAAGATAACGCAGATAGTCGCGTCTGAGCGCCGTCTCCTCTCTAAATAACATGTGTGTGCTCAGCTGGATTAAGCCAACTTCTGAGGCTGGAAATCATAATAACAGTCTTTTACAGGACAGCTTTTCTGGTCGTCTGATACCATTATCCTCTGGGCTGAAAAGCATTCCAGAGTACTTGGAGAGCTGCAGTGAATGTGAGGTTGCTTAGCTGATAGCGCGGGCTTGTCTCAAGGAAGCACATTTTCTCATTATTTTTCACAGCTCTGAAAAAAGTTTTATAAGGGGAAATGGAAATATTAAAAATGAGAACACTTTGGTCTGGCCCCTCACTGAATGCACCCTGCCTTTTGGTAAGTCTCTTCTGCTTCCTTATGTGCTTTTATCTCCTTTTTCTAAGTGTCCCAAATAGTTTTTTTTAACTCTGCCATGGCCTGAGTGGAAATTCATGAGTCCGGGCACTTTCCCATACTTTTATTTACACCAGCATAACCATAACCTTGTTAGTGACTCAGGTAGGACTCAGGTCCTACCTACTCAACGTCTCTACTTGACCTCTCTGAAGAATAACCAGAGTCCTCTGGAGGGAACAAATCCTACAGAAAAGAGAAAGGAGATTTTGGCTTTCATATTTAACCCCACAACCTGAGATTTTGGGGAAAGTTTAAGGATTCTTCCCTGCAGTGGGGCCAACAGCTGAACTAACAGGCATGGACATCCTCACCAAGGTCCCTGTGGTAACCCAGGATGTAGCCCCACCTCAAGGGGTCACTTTTCCTCCTTACCACCTCACTCCATGCTAGTGCTGTACTCTTTTCCTTGCCCAGTGTGGTAAAACGTGAAATTTCAGACACTAAAACCACTATTTGTTCTGTGCAAGGCTCTCAGAAAGCCTCGCCATGTCCTTCGCCATGACACTTTGGGAGAAGCTGGCATCCCCCACTGCCCTGCTTGGGCACGTCTCCAGCAAGTCCACAGTGAAGGGATGCACAAAGATGAACTGGGGCTAAACCCTGCTCTCAGCCTGCATCTTCCCCATCCATCCCACATATGGTCCATCACACTTGGTTCCTCCTCACCGCAGGACACAAAAGGCAGATTTGTTTTTCCCCAGGGTCAGATTTCCTCTATCCATATGTCTTCATCGTATTCTTTCTAATTTAGCCAGTGGCTGTGCCTTCTGTTTGCCTTGAATCAGAGAAATAGAATAAAATAAAAATAACTAGCTGTCATTACGTGCTTTCCTTCCTACCTTTAACAATGTGGTCTCTTTTGTAGCTATCCTCTGTAAATTGCTCATAGGCTACTTCCTTTCCTAACCTCAAATCAGAGCTTCTGCTTTGGAGGTAGTTATTATCTTAAACAACTTAGTAGTGTCAATCTCCTTTCTTTTTCCCAGAGGCTTCTTTCCACTTTGATGAGAATTCTGATAATTTTCTTTTTGTTTCGTTGCAAAGGCCAAGCTTTATTTTCTCATCCAAGAGCTCCCATGAATCAATTATATTTCTCTTTTCTGATCTATGCACCATTCCACTAATAATTCCGTGATCTGACTCAAGAGAATACTTCCAATGAGATCACCTCAGAGTCATCTCCAGTGCCAGAATATTTTCCACAAATACTGCCTCCTGAAATACGTATCTTACTCACTCTTCTGAAAACAGATGAAGCACCTTTATTATCTCTTTTTGGCCTTTGTTACCTTTTCGAGATGTTTGTGTGGATTGATTCCAGTGAGTATAATTACCTATTCACCTGTTCTCTGTCGTTTCATTTAGTTCCTTGCATAAGGCTTTTCTGGTCTGTTCCATAATCACAGAATCATAGAATCACAAAGGTTGGAAAAGATTTCCAAGATCACCCAGTCCAACTGTTCACCTACTGCCAATATTTCCCCACTAAACCATGTCCCTTAATACAACATCCAAATGTTTCTAATATTTCTCCCTCTGCATTCAAATCCTTATAAAACAACAACAAACAAACAAAAAAAAACAACCAACCAAATAGGTAATAAAAGAGAATAGTTTCTTACAAAAAAAACCCAAACACATCAGATTAAAGAAACTAAACCCACGGGTGAAAAAGAACCATTGAAAAGCAGCATCCCTACCCTTGAGTTGGTTTCTCCTCAAGAATGAGTGTGGAGAGCATGACGTATTGTTTCACAGAACCACATCATGGCTGAGGCCTCCGAAGTTGGTGAATCTGGCCTTTGCCAACAGCTCTTTGCACATCAGGGCATAGTTTTTGCTCCGATGCTGCTTGGGAAGACACTACCTTTGCTCCCTGCTCCAGTAGCCCTGAGACCAGGTCTGCCCTGAATTCATAGAATCATAGCATTATAGAATGGCTTGGATTGGAAGGGACCTCAAGGATCACCAAGCTCCAACCCCCCTGCTACAGGCAGGGCTGCCCAGGGCCCCATCCAACCTCTCCTTGAACACATCCAAGGAAGGGCCATTCACAGCCTCTCTGGGCAGCCTGTTCCAGCACCTCACCATTCTCTCTGTAAAGAATTTCTCCCTGACATCCAACCTAAATCTTCCCTCCCTCAACTTAAAACCATTTCCCCTTGTCCTACTGTTATCTACCCTTTAAAGAGTTGATTCCCCTCGTTTGTAGGCTCCCTTTAGGTACTGGAAGGCTGCAGTGAGGTCTCCCCACAGCCTTCCCTTCTCCATGCCTTGTTTTCAAAAACCCAGAGATTGCCCCTCTTTTCCTCATTGCCAGAAGCTGAGCAGGGGGGAGTAAGGAAGAACAGTATAATTTCTGCCAATAGACACCTCTTTAATTGGGAAAATACATCTGTTATCCATGCATTAGCACGACAAAAGCCGGAGACCTTATTTCCCGCACAGCCCTATTTCCAAGGGCTTTTTCCATAGCTCCATAGTCAGTGATTTCCGTGACATTCCCTAATTGTGAAAGGGCAAACTGTCAAATACTTTAATCACCACACTTTATGGCCTGTCTATATGGGGCCACAGCACTGCATGGGGCAGAGCTGAGGAGCATGAAACCAGAATAATTGAAGGGGGGCAGAGGTGGCCTCCATGGCCTTGCCAGCAAGATTTTCCTCTTGCTGACAACATTGTGTTGCTGCCTTGAGGAGCTCACCTGCCCTTACACAGTGTGACAGAGGCAGTAATGACTTCTCTAAAGAAATTTTGGGGTTGTTTGGAAGAAAAAAATGAGTTAATTTGCAGAGAAGGTCAATCATCCGCAGTATTATGCTACCTGAGGTGAACAGGACCACCTCTATCTTCCTCCCCTTGAGGTGCAAATGGTCTTGGTGTCCAAGAGAAGATGCTTAAGTTGCTTTCCTTGTCTCTGCCTGTGGAAAGCAGCCCCAGAGCTACATCGCCCAAAGCAAAATCCGTTCTTCATGGCTGGGAGCTGCTCTGTGGGGATGTTGCGTGTTGGACAAGCTTGGCCTGATGAAAGGAGCTTTGTTCCCTGATGCATGCGCTTGTTTGCTCTGAAGGAACCTGGCTTCCAGCTGCAGTAATGCTGGTTTTAGGGACGGAGGAGGCTGATGAAGCCTCCACTCTGTGGTTGGGGTGCAGCAGGGTGGTCCCTCGTGCAATGAATTAGTTAATGTGTGAAGAGGCTGGAGGAAGGTGTAAAGCGCTGAGCATTGCTCTCAACTTCTTAGGATAATGGGTTTTAAAGATCAGCTTGGGTTTGCCTGTGATGTGATTTGTTTAATTATTTAAACCTGTTAGCATATTTTCCTCGGGGGATGGAAAATCCTCAGTGAAAGATCTTTACAGGAGAACAGAGATCTCTGTTGTATGCTGAGGGGCTCACGCCCAGCCGCCTGCAGCGACCCCAGCATAGGGCATGGTGGAAAGGCTGTGCAAATACCACCTTCCTGACCCCAAAAGATGACTCATGACAACCTCTCCTCCAGAGCTACCAGACGTCAGACACTAAAGGGCACTCTGTAGGGTGTCTGGGATTGTGAGCAGTAGGCACCTGGTGTGAAGAAGGCTTTATAAGACAGCTCTCAACACTAGGCCCCCCAGCCCAAGCTTGGCTGGGTATGACTGCATGGGGCTGCAGTACTGCTGGGGCTGTTAAAGTTTCTGGAGGAGCTTTCTGATTCATGAATCTCATCTCTGAGTGACTGCATGATGGAAAATTTCCAGGTGAGGTGCTGAAAAGCTGTGGAAGCCAATGGCTCTGCCATGGCAGTTGAGTGGATGGGATCCCATGTAATAATCTTGCTGTATCTGAAAGCCACCTCTTGTTCTGTTGTTCTGACCCTGCCATGACATCAGCATGTGCAAGGCTGACTTTCCACCAGACAAACCCAAAGGAATGGTGCCTTTCCTTTCCCTCAATTCCTCTCCTCTTCCTTGATGCCTCTCCTCTTCCTTGATGCCTCTCCTCTTCCTTGCTACCTCCCCCATGACGTCTCAGCTTAGCAGCTCTGGCTCGTCTATGAACCCAAGTCAACTTAAGAGGAAAAGATCTTGGCTGTTCTAAACTTTGAGAGCCACAACAGCATCTCACAGAATCAGACAAGTGGGCATGATTTCTCTTCAGCATCCTCTCATCTGCGAAATTATCTGCAGCACCTTTTGATATCCACAGCACAAATCTAAGCTGTCGCTTAGATTTGCTCTGACATTTAGTAGGAGAACCCCAGAGATCAGCACCGTTGATGCAGGCAGAGCCTGACATCCCAGTGACATTTGAGCTGGGGTGCCACGCATTCAATACACTGTTGATTTTTATTCTGTGTTTACTCACTAAATCTGAACTCGAGGCTCAACTGCAGCCAGTTCCATGAGGTCCGCCCTTCAGCTGCTTTCACAACTGAGCAGAGAAAGGTGCAGAGAGGTCGAGAGCCCCAGGAAAGCTGCTGTGGCTGTGCAGCTCATTAAGGGCTGAGCACTGTGTCCCCATCCCTCTGCTCTGACCATCCTGCATGGCACAGCCTCATGGGGATGGCACTGAGGAAAGAAGAGTTGTCAGCCTCATTTCGTAGCTTGATTCGGAAAATCAAGCAAAGCCACTCTGTTGGACTACTGCTGAATCAGTCATCTTTGGTGCAGTTCCACAAGGGGATTCCCAGCAATTTAACCAGAAGGCTGAACAATAAAATACATTAGGTCTGAACTGGCTAAGCAGAGGCTAGGCGGGAAGCAAGGCGTCTAATTGGAGAGGGTTCAGCAGGAGCCTTCCCTGGGGACTCTGTCCCTTGGGATTAGGGGCTTGTTGACATCTGGGTTTCATGCCACTGCTGCCTTGCCCTGCATCCCACCAGGGCTGATGGCAGGGAGCCAGAGAGCAAAAGCCCTGAAACTCACACCAAAGGGAAGAGGAAGGTTTTCTGCTGTCAGCATGTAGGCCCTTGGGAGAGATGAGATGGCAGCTCCTAACCACAGGCGTACAGTAGTGACTTCTCTTGACTGGAGATAGGGAAATACATTCTTCTGTCATTAGGGGGTTGTCTGCAAGAGATTCCCTTCTGCCTTGTTCTACCCTGTCTTAAAGTCCCTTACAGTATCACAGAACCACAGTATCCTTAGAGTTGGAAAAGCCATCCAAAGGCCATCTAATCCAACTCCCCTGCAATGAACAAGGACATCTGGAAGTACATCAGGTGTTCAGAGCCCCATCCAGCCTTACCTTGAGTGTCTCATGGAATAGAGCATCCAAGACAGTGCTTCACCACACTTATTGTAAAAAGTTTTCCCTCTGTCTAGCCTAACTCTCCTATCTTGTAGTTTGAAAACAATTCCCTCGTCTCAGGATGGCTCCTTCATGATAAATACACAAGTGCCTTGGACATTTTGTGCATTCCCTGTTCTAGTGAAGGGTCCTCTTTGTCCACGGTGCACCTGCATTTGTGCTGTGCCAGGGTCGGGAGAGAGCTCCTGCTTCTGCCTGTGTCCCCTCCTGGCTGCAGGCAGTGACCATCCCTTGGCTGCTGCCAAGGACAGCCTTAGGGACATGCCCACAGCCTTAGGACAACCCAATTAAGGACAACCTTTAAAAGGTGCACAAAATAGTCAGCAGCCAGAAGCAGGAGGGATTGCTGGGAATTTCTAGATGGAAGGAAGTAGACACCTATTTCTTTCCCCCTAGAATTGACTACTTCAGGTTTAGGCCCTCCACCTTTGGTGGTCAACAGGCAGGTGACCATCTTGTTGCCATCCCTCTGGCAGCTCATCAAGACGAAGCCAGGCTACCTCCTTGCTCTTGACCTCCTTCTTCCCCCTTCCACTGCGATCCTCCCAGAGGCTGTTGCTGATGCAGATGAAAAACAGAACACGGAGAAGTTAAAGGAAAAAAAGCCTCCAAACATGCCAGAGCCAAGGGACTGAATTAGACCTATGCCGTGCAGCACACCATCCCTCTAAGCAAAGCGTGGAGCCTGACACAGTGCTCAGCGCCTGCCTGAAACCCAACCACAGCTCTCAGCCTGTTTTGAAATCCACCCACAGCCTTACTTTCTACAAACTCTGGGAGAAAACGGCAAATTAATCCCTTTTTTTAAAAAGGATGAGCCGGTTTCTTGTCACTCCCTGCGCAGCTCAGGATATGATCGTTCCTTCTGCATAAATACAGATTGTTTCTTTTCACAACTTCTCTTTCATCAGACTGCTAGGAAGGCCTGGGGGTTGTTAGAAATGTGAAAGAAACTTGCTTCCCAATTAAGGTCAATCTCTTTTATCAGAGTCTTTGCATATAAACCTCACTTTCAGAGGGATTTCTACAAACTCCATCCTCGTCTCTGACAAACCAGGAGATGCCCAAACCTCAGAAGGCGCAGGGAGGCGGCTGCCTTCCCTCCCAGCTCGCAGTGCAAAGCAGGGAGCTGATCTGTCATGATGACTGAGAACATGTCACAACAATCTGTTTGCGTTCTTCAGGAAATAAAAACATCTTTCTCTCCTGGAGCTGTAAGCTAATTTGGAGATTTTGCAAGCTGACATGCAACCTGATTAAAATGACCTCGGGCCAACAGCTCTTCTCAAGCAGCTCGACAATTAAAGTCTAGACCTATCTGTAGCCCAGTTTTTTTCCTCAAATCCCTTTCAGGGAGGGAAAAGTTCGGTGTTTTTATTTTTAAATCTACATATTTGGAATTTTTCCTTTACACTTCACTTCTACTGTAGCAGGATGTGCTGAGGGGATCTCTATTTTTTCACATTTGGAGCAGATGAAACTTGCACACAGAAGCCCTGGTTTCTTGCCTCTTGGAACAAATACACCGAATATCCAACCAAGGAAATAATACATGAATAAACTTGAGGGCTATAAGAAATACCCAAGGCACTTTGTGGCCTACATAAAGCTGCCCTCCCAGGTTCCTAGGCAAAAATGTTGTTGCCCTCAATTTCCCAGACTCGGCGGATATTTTTGTAATGGCCATCATATGGCTTAAATCACTCTTTTTTGCTTCTCACAATTAGCAAAGGAGAGAGATCGATTTATTAATCTGCTGAGTGTTGTGGAAGCGGGGATTTGTTAAGCAGTGAGCTATGAAAAATAAATGGGCATTTCTTGGCACAGTATTTCATGGAATCACAGAACAACTTGAGTTGGAAGAGACCCTTGAAGGCCATCACATCCAACTCCCCTGAAGTGAACAGGGATGCCTACGTCTCGATTGGGTTGCTCAGAAAGACCACTGTCAGACCTTGAGCAACTCCTAAACTTAATTAGGGCCACTATGATGATCAGAGGGCTGGAGCACCTCTCCTACGAAGAAAGGTTGAGGAAACTGGGCTTGGAGAAGAGAAGGCTCCAGGGAGACCTCATTGTGGCCTTCCAATACTTGAAGGGAGTGTGTAAACAGGAAGGGGAATGGCTGTTTACAGGGATGGGTAGTGATAGAAGAAGGGGGAATGGACTTAAACTGAGACAGGGGAGGCTTAAGTTGGATATTAGGAGGAAGTTTTTCACACAGAGGGTGGTGATGCACTGGAACAGGTTGCCCAAGGAGGTTGTGGATGCCCCATCCCTGGAGGCATTCAAGGCCAGGCTGGATGTGGCTCTGGGCAGCCTGGGCTGGTGGTTGTGACCCTGCACACAGCAGGGGGGTTGAAATTGGATGATCATTGTGGTCCTTTTCAACCCAGGCCATTCTATGATTCATAGAATCATAGAACCATAGAATCATAGAACCATATAATCTTTTCAGTTGGAATGTCACCCAATCCAAGCCCCCTGCAATGAACAGGGACACCTGCAGCTCAGTCAGGTCTCAGTCCCATCCAGCCTGACCTTGAGTGTCTGCAGGGTTGAAGCACACCCCACCCCTCTGTGCAACCAGTGCCTCCCCACCCTGATTGTAAAATACTGCTTCTTTATGCCCAATCCTAACCTCCTCTCTTTCAGTTTGTAACTATTTCCCCTTGTCCTATCGCAACAGACCTTGCCAAAGAGTCTGTCACCCTCTTCCTTACAAGTCCCCCTTTAGATACCAAAATCTTGCAAGAAGTCACCGTTCCCAGCTTTCAGGTTGGAGGACGCTGGGTTCGCCGCGTCCGTCTCTCTCTGCTCGGTTAAAAACCGCCCCCCCCCCCCCCCCCTCATCCCCCCACCCCTCCTCGGCTGCTCAGAGGCCGGAGCTGCACCCCCACCTAGCGGCAGCCCCAGGGCAGGGGGGGCAGCGCTGCTCTCGGCGCTTGGCCCCCACCAGCATCCGCATCCACCCCGTGCTCCCCTTGTCGTTTGAAACGTGTAAACGTGGCACTTAGGGAAGCGGTGCTGGCGGGTCCAGAGGACAGCAAACTCTGGCTCGTGGAAGCAGAAAGAAACCCATAGGCGCGGCCTCTGTCTTTTCTTAGGGGGGTGGAGCAAATTGGGGGCTAAGCGTGCCTGGGCTGAGTGGATGTGCTGTGATTAATTTGTGTGTGAGCTGCTGGTGACAAGGCGATCGCAGAGCTCCACCAGCTGCAGGCTCCGGTGCAGCTGACTGGAGGAGGCAGCTCCCTCCGCTATCTCATTTATCATCATTGCTTCCAGTCCCGTTTTGTTCACGCCTTACATTTTTTGATTGTCTTGGATTAAACATTACCAGAGGAAATAATACTAATAGCCTTTCACTGCGAAAAAAAATCAACTTCTAAGGCATTTGCTGCGGAAAGGATTATAATAAATTAAATGCTTAAACTAGCACTGTGCAAGCATTTTTGTCTTGGATCAAAATGTTTGCACTGGCTGTTTAAACATTTAATTTATTATAATGAGAAATATCATTGTAAAAATAAGCATGTTAATTAAACTTGAGTTTTGCAAATGTGAGTCATCCCATGTGGACACAGTATAATGAATATAGACAGGTAGAGTCTGCGTGCCCTTTTTTTTTTTTTTTCCCCCATTAAGAAAATGAACATTTACATCTTTAAACCCTGCAGCTATTAGTTATTTTTAATGAACTGTGTTGCCATTTCAAAGTTAAGCTCTATATATGATGTAATCAGATACCGCTAGGTCAGGGAAGAACTTTGCTCATTAAGTTGCAGAGAAGTTCTTCGCCGCAGATAATTGATTAAAGCTGCTCTATGGATAATCAGTTTAGGTGGTTAAATAAATAAAAATAAATAACTGCTAATAAAACCCAGGTCGTGTGAGGGTGGTAATATGGTGCAAAACTCCAGCCACTCCGGGTCCAAAGCACCCACGGGTTTGTGAGCTGTGCCGTGGCTCTCTGTTACCACCTGATGGAGAAGCGAGGGGCAGCGGGATCTCTGCAAAGGCTTTCATAGAATCGTGGGATCATAGGATGGCTTTAGGTTGAAAAGTGCCTTGAAGGTCACCAAGCTTCAAGCCCTCTGCCACGAGTATGGTTGCCACCCACTAAATCAGGCTGCCCATGGGCACTTGGGCAGTGACGGTTTGCTGCTGGTATGAGTGAGGGAAGATGGAGACAGGATGCTCTTTTCCTTTGAGACCATGTCACTGAAAGGAATTTTTCTGCCTTCTTATGCCCCTGGTCTCTGGTGCATGTCGGTCTTGTCCTGGGTTCATGGAATCATAGAAGCATAGAGACTGGAAAATAGCACGTAGATCATCTGGTTCAGCCATCAGCCCATCCCCACCATGCCCACCAAGCATGTCCCTCAGTGCCACATCCACGTGGCTCTTGAACACTCCCAGGGACTGATGACCTCACCACCTCTCTGGGCAGCCAGTGTAGTGCATTACCACTCCTTCTGAGAAGAAAATTTCCTTAATATCCAATCCGAACCTCCCCTGGAGCAACTTGAGGCCATTCCTCCTAGTCCTATCACAGTTACCTGTGGTGAGGCCGCCCACCTCACCACAACCTCCCTTCAGGCTGTGAGTGATAAGATCTTCCCTAGCCTCCTCCAGACTGAACAATCCCGGTTGAACAGTGGTATGAAACAAAAAACATTTGGATTTAGTTCCAGCTCTCTCACAGATGTGTTGTTTTGCCTTGAACAACACCCTCAACATCCTGGGCCTTCAAAAAAGGCTCTGAGATACAGACTTGAAAGTGTCCGAGGTGGTGCTACCAAGGATTTCTGATCTCTTATCATTGTACATCACCCAACCAGCGAAGGTCACAGCAGGCTGCCAGCCTGGGCTGAATCCCATTCCTGCAGTGGTCCAACCCTCAGGTGAAGAAGGAGAAACATCTTTGGCAGAGCAGCAAAATTAAACCCTGTGGAGGGAAGAAAGTTGCTGCATCCAATAAATCTGAATACTTTACTGGAGATAGCCCTCTAAAAACACTGTGTGCTTGTAACCTCTAAACTGCTTATTTCCATACCATGTAGGTCACTCCTGTACCACCAAAGGCTTGGTTTTTCTCTGCTTCTTGTAGCATGTGAGCGGGAGAAGAGTTTTCTACATTAAGGAAGGAAGCGGTTGCCTTTTGTTACTCTTTTTTTGTGTGTCTCCTTATCCCCTTGACAATGTTTTTCAGGACTGTCCATCTTCTGGATGTATCTGAAGAAGTCACTCAGGAGGGCGGGAGGCATCCTTCACTTCTGGCCTGTAGCACACTCACCCAGATTGTATCTGCTGGATTGAGGCAGGGAGAAAACCCAGACTGTAAGTAGGGACCTCACATCTGGATGATGTAGTTACCACAAAAGCATCCACATCCTTGAGCAGCATTTGATGACGCAGTCACTTCCCCACCTTGCATGTGAGGCCACTGGGAGCCCTGAGAGTGGTGGGGGTCCCAGTGCCACAGGCATCGTGGGCAGGGAGGGCCAATCTGGCTTTGTGCATCTATTAGGAAGGACAGCTGAGTGGAGGGATCCTTATGGCTACTTCAGAAGGGGGAACCCAACTCTGGGGAGCTTTTCCAAAGCACCTTCCTAAATAAAGAACGCCTGAAGACCTCGGCATATATGGAAGGAAGCAGCACTTCTCAGTCACCAATCACAATTCTTGGTCTTTGGTAACACCTGGGGAGTGAGCTGGCTTTATCACTGCTGCTGCTCTGCCTTCAAAGCATCCAAAAGGAATGAGGCATTAGGACTGAAATTGCCTATAAACCTCCAGTTTTACACTACATATAGTCTGACCTTACTGTTGGCTGCTGCCCAAAAGCACAGCCCTGCCTTCCTGCAGTGGATGCCTCCCTTGTATCAACCCCTCTCTGCCTTCTTCTGACATTCATCTGACCCCTGGGCGAGTTAATCTGCAGAAATCAGTCCAGTTTTGGTGCTTTTGTGCAGGCCTTCTGAAGCAGGAGAGCTGCCTGGGTGCTGGCAGCAAAGCAGCCATGGAAATACAGAGCTGGAGATGAAAATGATCCCTTCTCATGACAGTATTCCCTTAGGAAGTCTGGCTGTCCTGGAAAACTCTGCCCAAGGACTGTAGCAGCCCAGGGTTAATTTCTGCATCCACATCTGAATTTCTGCTTCCACGTGCATGCCCATGTACAAGGCAGGTGCTTAATCTACCTTTATATACAAAGGCAAGGTGGTTGGTGCAGTTAGGGATATTAGGGAGTGATTTTGACGTGGGAGATGAGCTGGACAGCCTCCTACACACTCCTGCCCAGCTCGTCATTGTCTGTCATGTAGGCATCTCACATGTAGACATCTCCATTTTGGACTGAAATGGCATGTCTGCTTGAGTTTTCAGCAATATTCCACTCTGATGTTTCTTTGCCTTCAGAGCTGGCCTCAGCCACAGCTTCCATGCATCTCCAGCTCTTGCTGAGGTGATGAGATTAAACCTCCCACCCCAGAGCTCAAAGCTGCATCTACTCAAAAGCATGAGTGCTGCCATCCCAGCTGCCTAGTAGTCCTGCAGCTAGAGAGTGTGCTGCAGAAAGCAGAATGGGGCACCTCACGGTGGTGGGCTCCATCAAACATTATTAAAGGCAGAACACCCTGTTGAAAGCAGTCAAGAGTCATAGGACAGTCGTCCGCAGTGCAAACATTTCCTGCTTGTAGGGAGGGATGGGAAGGAGCAGAATCTCCTCCATGACCAGACCTTTGTTAGCCTCCACTTTAGGAGGAGATGATTAATGTCCCAGAATTGTCTCTTTCTTTCCACTGACTCAGTCATAGGTGGCTGTCAGAGACTTCTGTGGGAGTCAGCTCAGGGTTAGAGCTGATGCCACACCATGCTTGGCATATATATGGAGTTACTGATCGATCTGCTTTAATTTCTGAAGTATGTTAGCAAAAACCTTAGTTACGCTAACTGAAAAATAAAAGACAGAAACTAGGGCATGCACAGTGAAAGAGCATCAGCAAAGCAAACGCTTGATTCAAGGGCGCCGCCTTGAGCTGAGCCTTGGGCTCCCATTTCCACTTGGTTGCACTTTGGATGACTGGTAGTGCTATCTGGGGGAGGCTGTGGACTTCTCCCACCTCATTTAGGCATCTAAATATTAAAGGAGCTTGAGCAGGAGAAAGGAAGTGCTGGTGCCTCAGTGGCTCACGCAAGCTGCGTCATTGCTCCTCTCCAAGCTGTGATGTGAAGCTCTCAGGAAGGGGTCCCTTTAACCCTGGGGGACAAACCCTACATTTTACTCGCAGGACCTGGGACCTCATGCCTGCCAAACCTGGACTGTAGCTACCTGACGCTGAAGGCTGCTCTGGGAGCAGGTGGCTTTTTTCTCCTTCCCTGAAACTGCTTGATGCTGAGATAGCCTCAGCTCATTCTAAGACGGGAGGGACACTAAATCATGCAGTAACAGTGCACAGGGTCTATTGCAGACACCAGTGTGAGTTGGTCACTCCAATCTAAGGTGGGGAACTGACCTTTGGCAGCTGCTGCCTCCTACTCAGCAGGACCTGGGGACTTGCCTTGGAGGTATTGTGGTACATATCACAGAATCACAGAACGGCCAAGGTTGAAAAGTACCACAATGATCATCCAGTTTCAACCCCCCTGCTATGTGCAGGGTCGCCGACCACCAGACCAGGCTGCCCAGAGCCACATCCAGCCTGGCCCTGAATGCCTCCAGGGATGGGGCATCCACAGCCTCCTTGGGCAACCTGTTCCAGTGCCTCACCACTCTCTGGGTGAAAAACTTCCTCCTAATATCCAACCTAAGCCTCCCCTGTCTCAGTTTAAATCCATTCCCCCTTGTTCTATCACTATTCAGACTCGACCATGAGGGTCTAGCTTATCAGACTGCCCTCCCTTATTGGCAGAGAGCCTTTTCCTCTCCTCTTTAAGAGTTATGACTAATTACTTCCCATGCAGTCTGGCTGCTCTGAATCACTGTTGATTAGCCGGCAGAGAGGCTCTGAGCTCCCTTCTCAGCACCCACCCTTCAGCCTCAGCTCTAAATTTAACCAAGACGGCCCTCTCATTTATTTAGATGCATCCTGACTTTTACTACCAGGTTTCCATCAATCACCAGAGCCTCTCACCCGTTCTCCTGATTGTAAAAGCTGCATCACTGACATTGCATCCCAATCTAGTCTGGCATCAGCGTGATATCAATTCCCTTCAAACGTGTGCACTGACACTCTGCCCACCATCAATCTCCATGCAAACTCTTTTATGAAGCCCCTGTTAAATCTCAGAGTATGTGCACGAAGACTTGGTCACACTCAGCTTGACAAAGCTGGTAGTCAGGGGTGAGAGGGAATTTCTCTCTGTTAAGGGAGGCAGGATATTGTTTCCTGCTTATAGAGTCTAATGAGACTTTGTTTACGTCTATGAAGGCCTTATATTTTCTTCATGAGTCATCCTTTCTCTATATACACTATACTAATTAGGCGTACCATTGAAGAATTCATGACAAAACCAAAGCTTTGTCACGTACAGATTCATAGATTATTGGTTTGCACGTGAAGTTGCATATTCAACATAAAGATCCATTCTTCCTTTCAGAAAAGTCAGAGCTATTATTAAACCTCCAATCTAAGTACTACCACTGGTACGAGCATTTTTGAACACTTGCTTCACATTCTTTCACCGAACGCTATTCCAAACGTGATTTCAGCAGAAGGATTTGAGATCTGCTTTTAGCTTGAGGATTTGAGGGGAGGGAATTTCGAAGCTGGGTATGATTACTTTGCTCGGGTCTTTGCCATTTGTGGAAAGAGGCAAAATATGTATCAGAGATGATCGCAACGTAATAGACAACTATTCTCTCTCTGCTTGATGTGCAAATGTAGTGTATAAACACACTTCCGTGCTCACACACTTTAGCACAGCTGCTTCAGTAGTTTATAAACCTACCAGCACATGCCTATGTAGCTTCACCCCAAAGCAAAGCACTCCAGTGGTTGCTGATACAAAGATATTTTTACGTCATGAGCGCTTCAGCTGACTGATACAGCTTCACTCATTTCCACCAGCAAAGGGTCTGTCTGGAGGAACTTACAGAGACAGTGAGCAGCACACAGCTTTCCTTGTCTCCCATGCCCCAGCATTACCAACTCCAGAGCTGCATCTCCAGTGCAGGAGATGAGGAGTGGGTGAGATAGGATACAGCGCTGCTCATTCTCCTCCCATTCATTTTTCTGCACAAAACTTTATTGACCTGTGAAGACTCAGAAGTCACGAAGCGCAAAAAAACACAGACAGATCCCTCCAACACATCACAAAACCTTTATTAGTGTTTATCAGTGACACAGATTACAGGAACCAAAAGCAATTAAATAACATTTAACTTTAAACTGACCACAGATTCAAGAGATACAAGTCACATTTGGCAAGGCAAACGTCTCCGCATACTGTGTTGCTCGGGTTACTATTACACTATGAAAGAGGAATTTCCCTTACAAGATTCTACATATTCAGGATATTATTAATAATTATTGTGTCTTTCAGACAGTTCCTTTGGCAAGAATTCCCATTTTTTTTTAAGCTTTTATTATATAAAAATATAACCAATTTTCATTATGTACAAACATTACATTACACACTGTACAGGTTAAAAACACTACAAAAATGGCAGGCCATGGGCAAACCAAACGCAAAGAAAACCATGTAGAAAACAAAGGGAAAAAAAAAAATTAAATACTGCACATTTCATAAAAATTACATGAACTACAAACAATTTTTGTTGTTGCTGTTGTTTGCAAATACCAAACAGTACCGATGGGAAATCTTTCCCAACACCTTCATGTTTTAAGGCACATCTTGCATATTTACACATACAACACCGGGTCTGGTCAATAACTTAAAGGCTCCTGGGAGCAACTGAGTCGTGTGGATGGGGCCAGGGGGGTTATGCTTTCTCAGCAGCATCAGTCTGGGGGCCCAGGAATCTGGTTGAAGGGGCCGGGTAGAGGGGCACCCCGATCTCCTGGAGGTCAGGGAGCCGAGCGGGACGCGGAGGGGACAGCAGCGTGATCGTCCGGTCAAAGTCTCTGTGCAACACCTTCTCATAGACGCTCTGCAGCCCCACTGTCTTCGGCAGCTGGGCCTGGTAAAAGTTGTCCCTGCGGAGCGGGTCCCGGGGCAAGGATGTGCTTTTGCAGAAGGTGGAGAGAGGAGCTGGAGGATGGGGAGAGGGGTGAGGGTTGGCTCGGCCACAGGAGGGGCTCCAGCAGCGGTCTGAGTGGCCCAGGATCTTGCACTCGGCTGTACAAGCCCACAGACCTAGAGAGGGAAGGAGGAACCTGTTGTTGCTGCAGGAACAACCACCACTCACAGCCTGCAGCTATTAATCACGAGAGGACAGCATACAGACGGCAGCGTGGGGAAGCGCTGCTCCGTGGCATGCTCGGGGAACTGGGGTTACATCCTTTAGCTCACAGGATGAAATGAAGGGGAAGGTTTTTGAGGAGAGGGGGTAAAACATACCCACAGCTCTAAAGTAATGCATTCAGTGCTCAGTGTGGGCAGAAGCTGGCACTTAGTAGCCTGCTGGGAGGGGACCCATGCAGCTCTGGAGGCAAGTATCAGGTTTCCCTGCTCTTTGTGTGATGCATCCCCACCAAGCAGCACGCTGACCACCTATCCAGCTGCACAGAGGGACACAGAGCACTGGGAGTGGGATAAAGCCCTTACCGTTCTGCATGTGCGTGATGAGGTCCTTCTTCAGGGCATCCCCGCTGATGTCCGAGTCACTGTCATTGAAATCGCTGTCGCCTTTGCCGCTGTCCTTGCCACTGAACTTCTCTGCCTCCCGGCCCGAGATGGTATTGAAGGAATGCCCCTTCCAAATGGCCACGGGGGGAGCAGGCTCTTTGCCAAAGCTTGGAGTGGCAGTGAAACCCTGCTGGGGTGGGGGGAAGTAGTAAAGGGTCAATTAGCATCATAACCGCATCCCTGTGATTTACACCCTGCAATCCTCCCCTTCTACCCTCTGCTTTCCAAAATGCACAGGACCTTACCTCCCCACCGGCTCCTCTGATCCGCTTCTGACCCTCATAGAGGCAGGTGCTGTCGCTGCTGCTCTCCGCAGTGGAGATCTCCTCAGCTGCTGGAGAAGGGTCGGGACCACTGAAAGAGGTTTTGCTGGGGAAGGTTCGTACCTCGAACACATTTCCCCTCTGGCTGCTGTCCTCCTGCCGACCCTTTTCCAGGTGGGAGATGTCTATCTGCTCCTTCAGGGGACTGTTGTTTTTGATGTCATTCCCTTTCTTGCGCCTGTTGCAGGTGGTGGCAATGGTGATGATGGCCACCAGCAGGAGGGTGCAGCTGCCTGCCAGGACGATGATCACAATCAGAGGGATGTCCCACTGCAAGGCCTTCCCTTGCCAGGAGCTGGGCTTGGCTACCTCCTGGATGCTGGAAGGAGCAGTGGCAGTCACCAGAAAGTTGACAGTGGCAGTTGTGGCCAGAGGGGGCCTCCCATTGTCTGTGACAGTGAGGATGACCTTGAACAGCTGCCCCAGCTCTTCGGAGAGGTCACCCCTCAGCACAATGTCTCCAGTGCTTGGGTTGATGGCAAAAAGGTCCTGCTGGGGTTCTTCTAGGAAGGCAAAAGTAAGCTCAGCATTGGCCCCATCATCTGCATCGCGAGCTTTGATCTGGGCCACCAAGGCATCACGGGAGGTCTTGCTGGAGACACTGATTTCCACCGACCCATTGGTGAGCACCGGGTGGATGATGATTGGAGGGTTGTCATTCTGGTCCACCATCCTCACTTTGACAAGCGTGCTGCTGGAGAGCTGTGGGGAGCCTCCATCAGTGGCCTGGATCCTCAGGTCAAGCTGCTTGAGGATCTCATAGTTGAAGGTTCTCAGGGCATAGATGGCCCCAGTGGCAGGGTCAACTGAGACGTAGGTAGAGATTGGGGCTCCCATGACTTGGGTCTCCAGCAGCCGGTAGGTGACCTTCCCATTGTGGCCAAGGTCAGGGTCACGGGCCACCACAGTGGTGATGTAGGCGCCCGGCGGGTTGTTCTCTGGCACAGCCACCTCATAGAGGGGCTTGGCAAAGAGCGGCGCGTTGTCATTCTCGTCGCTCACCCGCACCGTGTACTGGCGGACGGTCTTGAAAGGTGGGGAGCCCAGGTCCTCGGCCACCACGGTGAGATTGTACTCAGGGATGCGCTCGCGATCCAGCGCCGCCGTGGTGACTATCATGTAACTGTCCTCGTAGGCCCGCTGCAAGGCAAAGTGGTCGTGGCCGCGCAGGCTGCAGCGCACCTGCCCATTGGTGCCGGAGTCACGGTCGGAAGCGCTGACGAGGGCTACGAAGCTCTCACTGGCCGCCGCCTCGCTGACGTAAGCCACGCCGGCGGCGCTGCCAGCACCACGCAGGGCGCTGATGCTGATGCGTGGCGCGTTGTCGTTGACGTCGGTAAGGCGCACCACGACGGTGCAGGTGGCCGCCCTGGGGCTGGCACCGCGATCCTGGGCCCTCACATCCAGCTCGTAGGTGCGAGTACGCTCGTAGTCCACGGCAGCCTCCAGAGTCAGGCGGCCGGAACGCGGGTCTAGGCGGAAGAGCCTCCGTGCCTCAGGAGGCACCTGACTGCCAAAAGCATAGACTACCTCTCCGTTGGGGCCCTCGTCGGGGTCCTCGGCATCTAGGTCAAGCAGCAGGGAGCCAGGCGGCGCGTCTTCGGGCAGTTCCACTGTCACAGAGCTCCGGGCAAAAGTGGGGCTGTTGTCGTTGGCATCAAGGACACGGACGTGCACAGTGGCCGTGCCTGAGCGTGCAGGGCTGCCGCCGTCCTTGGCCACCAGCTCCAGGGTGTAGGAGGGCTGGCGCTCGCGGTCCAGCTCCTGCAGCAGCACCAGATCAGCGCAGCGCGCTCCGTCCGCCCGCGTCTGCGCCTCCACGCCGAAGTGGCTGTTGAGGGAAACCTGGAAGCTCTGGATGGAGTTGGAGCCCACGTCCTCGTCCACGGCCACCTCCAGTGGGAGGCGGGTGCCAGGAGCAGCGCTCTCCGACACCTCCAGCGCCATCTGGGCACGGGGGAAGCGGGGCGCGTTGTCGTTGATGTCGCGCACCTCCAGCTCCACGTGCACCAGGCGGTAGCGCTCCCTCCAGCAGCTCACCACGTCGAAGGCCAGCACGCACTGCGGAGCCTGCCCGCAAAGCCGCTCCCGGTCTAGCCCCGCCTCGCCGATGCTCAGCTGCCCGTCCTCCTCCCGCACCCGCACCAGCGAGCTGTTGCTGAACTGCCTCATCATTCGGAAGCTCATCTCCCCCGGAGCCTTCACCGGCATCTCGTCGGCCAGCGTGCCGATCACCGTGCCCGGCGCCCCTTCCTCGTCGGTGCGATAGCGCACCGTCTTGCAGCGGGACAGGGCCAGCAGGCAGCCGGCGGCCAGCAGCCGCAGGGGGCTCATGGCACCTGCGCGGGACCGAAACTGGGGACGCGGTGCGGGGACAGCGCGCAACACCACGCACCCTCAACCGCCGTCTGCGCCCGTCCGCACCTCCGCGCCGCCTTTAATAGACGGCGTATGCAAATGAGGAGGCGGCGGAGCCAATGGGAAGCGGGCGGCTCCCGACAATCCCCTCAGCCGGGGCGGCTCGGGCAGCCGGCGGGAGCGGGGCGCGCGGGGCGCCCGCCTTTGTCTCCTTTAACTCCCCGGGCCTTGGGGGGGGGGGTGGGGGGCTTCTCGTTTTTTTTTTTTTATACCTTTCCTTTTTTTCTCTTCTTCTTCCTCCATTTTTTTCAAGCGCTTTTTATTTCTTTCTTCCCCCTTTTCCCCCCCCTCCTTTTTCACCCTTTTCCCCCTCGGGTTTGGCAAAGGGGAGCGACGGGGTTCGTGCATGCTGTGCTGCGCTCTCACCCCGCGGCCGGACAGGGGCCGTGCCCGGCTGATCGCGGGGGGGGGTCCGGCATCCCTTCACCCCCGCACCCGCAGCGCCGTGTTCCTCGCGTGAGAGCCTGTGATCAGCGCCGTAAGTCGCCTTTCAGGAGCTGTCCCCGCATGCGTTAGTATGCATGTCACCGCCCGGGTTTCTTAAGCCTGGGGCACTAGCAGGCGAAAGGAAAGGAAAAAAAAAAAAAAAAAGAAAGAAAAAAAGAAAGGGGAGAAAAAAAAAAAAAAAAAAAAAAAGTTCCAAATAGGATTTAGCATAAGCTTGAGGAGATTTGGAAAGGTTTCAAAGATCAGGCTGTATCAAAGGCTTATGAAGCCCTCGTTAGCTGCAGAAATATAATAGCATGGCAGGCTATCCCATTTGAGGAACCAATGTCTGTATTATTTCACTGTGACAGGCTAAAGGGAGAGAAAGTTGAACAGTTTCCACAGAGGAGTTGGACTAAGTTGAATATAATGAGCAAACGCCACATGTATCCATTATGTCCCTCTATTCATTCCCAATCACTGCCATAACTCTTTGACTAAACGATGATGAGCGCTGAATTACACACAATGCCCGGCTCATATTAAAATACATTTAAGACCGATCCCTCCTGGTGCCCTGTTACGCCTATTCACGGGATTTTCTTTTTGTCCTAATAGGGCCTCTCTGGGAAGCAACACCAGTCTCGTTCCAGAAGAACAAAATAACAGCGTGAGGCTGAAACCTGGCACGGACCGGGGGAACGCGGCCATCTGCCCCGCACCGCACGGAGCCCCGCGGCCGCGGAGCGGGCGGAGGGCGCAGAGCTCCAGTGCTGCCCTCCTCCTCCTCCTCCTCCCCTCCCTCGCTCCTTTCCCCTCTCCATTCTTTCTTAGGGAAAAGCTGCTGAAAGGAGTAAGGCAGAAGAGCACGAATGGGTGCCTTCCCCGCGCTGAGTTGCCGGGGCTCGGGCACTCCGGGGTACCCAGGGAGCTTCTCGCCTGCGCGGGGCGCTGCGCTTGTTTTTGCGCGTGCTTTTGCGCGTGGCGCTCCGTTGAGAGCTGTGCTGAGCGTTGCGCGGGGCGCCGCGGGTGTTTTTGCGCGGGGTGTTACGCGGAGCGCTGCACGCGTTTTTGCGCGCGTTTTTGCGCGTGTTTTTGCGCTTGTTTTTGCGCGTGTTTTTGTTTTATTTTTTTATTTTTTATTTTTTATTTTTTTTTTTGCGCGGGGCGGCACGCGAGCGCAGCGGGCGCGGGCGGCGGCGGCTTGCCCGCAGCGGCGGCTTATGGAAATGGGATTTAAATAGCGCATCAGCGCTCGCTGCGGGGATAGGAGGGAGCGGGGTAAGGGGGGGGGGGAGACGCGCAGTGCCACCGACAAAAGCTCCCCTAGTTTCTGGTCTCTAAGGGCTCCGCGCAGCGCTGCGCTCCTGCCCGTAGAAGCTCCGCAGAGGGCTGTCGGGGCGGACAAGGAGCAGATTTGGACCGGACCTGGTTGTGCCGTGCCGGGCCGGGAGCTGTGCCTATGGGAACGGAACCGCCGGGCAGTAGCGGACAGCGGGCAGCGGGGCGGCCCCTCGCGTATAACAGGATTATCGTGGCCATTTCAAGTTCCATGCAGCATGTAATTTATTTTTAATTAGGATTAGGATCGAGAAGGGAAGGAGACCAGACCGTGTCCCCCTCCCCTCCTGCCCCCACGTCCCCCGTCCCCGTGAAGGCACGGCTGTGGTTGTTCCAAGATTCCTAAAAAAATCAATCAATCAATACAACGGACCCGCATTCGCCTCCCACACACTTTGCAGGAGAAGAGAGCGCAAAGAAATGTATTTTCAATGTGTGCTCATATATTCTGCTTGTAAAGTTACCCCCCCTCCCACTCTCCCCAACATAATTCCCACCTCCCTCATCTCAGACACTTCTGATCAAAACCCTTTTTAAAGAGGGTACCAGTGGGATCCTGCTCCTCTTTGCCTTTATTTTTATTTTTATTTATTTATTTATTTATTTATTTTTAGGGCAAAATGCACTTTCTGTCTGCCTGGGCTATGCTTTTTCCACAGCTGTGATTCTGAGTTAAAAAAAAATAAAAAAAAAAATTAAAAAAAATGTATCAGTCGCTCCGCTGAAGCAAAGCCCTCTCCCCAGTAGTTTGGATGAAGTCCATTACAGAGATGTTCCGAAAGGCTGCTGAAGAATCTTGTTTTACAGCTCAAAAAAAAAATAAACATACGGATCAGCTGCGTTAAAAGCACTTCTTTGAAATATTGTGGTTAAACAGCCCAGATTGGTTGATTGCTCCATGCGGGGACATATGTTCTTGCAAACTGTGCGTATTGTTACTAATGGGGATTCTCACACCGCAGCTTTCCCTTTGAATCCGAGGCACTGGAGATTTCTCTGGAGCTGTTGCAAGGTTGTTTTAATAATTCACCAGCTCCCGTGCACTTAGTGTTTTTGTGAAGGAGTTCGTGAAGGAGGGGAACACTTTGTGCTGTCCGGAACTCTTGTGTCCATCGCATGCTCCTTCCCATACTTCCTAACACGGAAAGCAGAACTCTGGGAGACAGGTGCCAGGGAAAGGGAAAAGCAAAGGGCTCCTCCATCACTGTAATGTGCTGCTCCTGGGGACTGAAAGCTTCAGCAGCAACCATGGTGGCCAGTAGCAAATGAGGATCTCCTTCTCTCATTTTGGATGAGAAGGAACGGCCTCAAGTTGCACCAGGGGGAGTTCAGGTTGGATATTAGGGAAAATTTCTTCTAGAAAAAGCAGTGAGGCTTTGGAATAGGCTACTCAGGGAAGTGGTGGAGTCACTATCCCTGGGGGTGTTCAGGAACTGTCTAGATGTGGCACGTGGGGACATGGTCAGTGGGTGTGGTGGAGATGTGCTGATGGTTGGACTGGGTGGTCTTAGTGGCCTTTTCCAACCTTAATGATTCTATGACTCTATGACTCTATGACTCTATGATTCTATGACTCTATGATTCTATGATTCTATGATTCTATGATTCTATGACTATGATTCTATGACTCTATGATTCTACTCACACCTCCATCTGAAGGTGAGCATTGAGGGCTCTGGCCTTTCCCTCTGCTACCTATAGCACAATGTGTCTGTGTCCCAGGTTGGTAGAGTCCCCATGCAATTTTATGTGCAGATGGCTGTAGTACCTGCACTTTCCGTTTCCCAAAAGATCTCCGGGAGCACCAAGTTGTGGCTATTGAAAATCTGTGTGTAGCCCTGATCCCCCTTAGCCCATGCTGCATTATGACTGCATGATGCTGTTCAGCTGTGGGGTGGGATGTCCTGGTAGCATCCCTGGGATGCTGCAGCTTCGCTAGGGCTCTGCTGAGCGTAGTAGGGCAAGGTGCTGTTGGGACGTGGTCCCCAGCTGGTTCTGCCACCAGTGGGCCTGGTTGACATCTCTCCAGCCCTGAAGCATAAAGACAAAATGTCCCCCAATAAGCTTGCAGAGCTGATGGCACCAGACCCCTCCCAGGAGCCCATCTCCCTCCTCAGCCCTCATCTCTTTCTTCTTGGGCATCCCGCCTCGGCTGCCTTTGAGTGATCTACAAAAACAAAGGAACTTCTGCTTCCCAGCCTAAACAATCCCCCTGTTTAATCACTTCTGCAGCAACCCAGAAGTGTGGGTTAACCTGTCAAGCTCCACAAACCCGTGCTGACCAAAAACTCTGGAAAACAAAAGAGTGGAACGAAGCGGCAAAGGGTTTTGCTGCTCTACGACTGTTTGTGTAGGGGGGTATTGTCTCTGGCCGTGTAGGCTATAGAGGAGGGAGCTGCCATCCTCCCGCAAGCTGCAGTTGGGTACTGGGGTTATAAATCATTTGTTTGTTACATTTGCTTCAAATGCTTCCCTGCCTGCTTCTCCCCTCTGTGAAACGTGAGCTATAAAAGGAGAGCTTGTTCTGTGGGATAAAGGAATCGCGTGCCCATACACCCCACCCGGCACGCCGTTCTGATCCCACAGGGAATTTATTTTTTAATTGGATTAATTTCTAGCCTCTCCTGGAGTAGCAGCTGGGGCCTTTGATTCGAGAGGTTAAAACAAAGGGGAGAGAAACAAAAGACCAGTTCTCGCATTCCCCTCACAGTGTGGGCCTCGTGCAGCCGTCCGGAGGTATCCCCAGGGCAGTGCATTCCTCAGGGCCTGCAGCCGCTGCAGGGTGATTTTTGGGGTGTCCCCTGGTCTCATCTTTGAGGTGGTGGCAGGGCGCTGGGAAAATCCTCAAAGCTTGAAGTTTTCCCTCCCATCACACCACCCAGGTTGTGGTCCTACGTAAATCTATCTCATGGTGCAAGGGAATCAAGCAAGCACCTACTGGCACTCCTTCTGTCCTCCCCCCCTTCCAGCTTTCTGTGCATTTTCTGCAGGAAAAGAGATGGATGAGGCTTTGTGGCTGTCAGACCATGAAGCAAGCCCCCATGTCTAGTTCCCTACTCCATGAGAGTCATGGATCTGTTGGAATTCATCCAGAGGAGGGCCACAAAAAGGATCCAAGGGATGGAACACCTCTCCTACGACGATAGACTGAGAGCTGTGGCTGTTCAGCCTGGAGAAGAGAAGGCTCCAGGAGACTTGAGAGTGGCCTTTCAGTATCTAAATCTCCCTCTTTCAGGTGCTGTGTCTGTCACTCCTGTGCACCTGGCTGGGATGGATACCTTTCATGCTGCTTTGAAGATGTCTGTGCTGGCACATTTGGCTCTCCTCCAGCCTCTCTGTTTCCTCCTGGGCCTCATTCATGCTCTCCTCCTTGAAGGACTGTTTGGGATTTTTGACTTTACAGATGATGAATGGGTGGAAGAAATCCACCTTTTAGTTCCCAGAAAGATGTACAGCCCTCTGTGTATGCTTATGTGTGGCTGCAGGGATGGTCTCTGCTAACTTATTGAGGAAGCTCATTTGCCATTAGGCTGATATCTTTCCCCTGCCCCTGACCAGGAAGCTTCATACCACTCCAAACGGTCATTGCCATGTCCCTCCATGGGCCTGCCTGCTTCCTATGTTTTAAGCCACGAGTGGCTTGCCTGGGCCAGACTGGATGAAGAATTTTTGAGGGCCATATCTATGAAGGTTGATCTGAAATTAATGCCTCCTGTTTGTTTCTATGGAAATGACAACAGACCAAAGAGAGTAACAACACTATTTAATAGAAAAAATGGTCAGCCACGAAACACTTTTTTTCAACATAGTCACCACCATTAGCTCTGCATTTTCATCAGTGATGAAGAAGAGCATACATGCTGTGCTTGAAACAATCTGCACCAGCAGAGGTGACCACTGCCACCACTACTGAGATGCACCCACCCACCACCTCGCTGTGCTCACAGCCACTGTTTGGTCTCCGTAAACTTTCAGCAAGAGTCAATGAATGTCAATGGGAGCAATTTTTTTTCCACGTGGAGAAATTCAGTGACACACCTTTGCCTTGTATGCTCTTCCATGTGAGACACCATTCTGGCAAATCAGGAGGCAGATTTTCCCTCTGCCTCTATCTGTCATACAGCAACAAAATGTGATGGGCTATTGGTGGGAAGGTTCAGCCTCTTCTGCCATACCATCAACATCTGCTTCTGATGTTGTATGCCTACATGATATAACAGGAGGCATTATTTTCAGAGCAGCCCTTATAAAATATATGCTGTAGTTAATATATACAAGTAACAAAAGTCATTTTATTTTTTAAGGATGACATGAATAAGACGTGACTGTGAAGTGAGGGATACTTCTCTCTGCTATGATAGGTCTGATAAAAGTCTGGTGAGAGAGAGATGGTCACATTTTTGTTGCAATTCTTCACATTCCGTTTGAGAATTTGCTAGTATTTATGTCAACTGAAAACAGAGTCACAAATAAACCAAAACACTGATGATTTTTTCGGCACACCTGAAAGCTGTTCTCAAATTCCTTTATCACAACAGAAAGCACGGCTGCATGTTTTTCCCTGTTCATGGGACTGTGTTTAGCCAATTTATCAAAATCCATAAACTTATTTACTGTCACCCGAGTTAGCATTGCACTGTGCTCTCTGTGCGCTCCGGTTGCAGCCCAGATGGGGTTGGTAGTGCATCACTTTTCGGGTGGTGCTGAGTGATGGTTGCACTCTGGGGACAGAGCTACTGCCATGATGGTGGAGGGCAGGGAGTGGCTGCAATGCCGGCTGAACTGGGTCGCATGCAGTCCATCGGCAGCAGGTTGGACGTTTCTATCATAAGCTCTGCCCTTGTTCAGTCATGGTAGACTCTGCTGAAGAGTCCATCCCCTTCTTTCCTACAGCCCCCCTTTAGATACTGAAAGGCTGCTCTCAGGTCTCCCCAGAGCCGACTCTTTTCCAGGATGAACAGCCCCAGCTCTCTCAGCCTGTCCTTGTAGGAGAGGTGTTCTATCCCCGGGATCATTTCTGTGGCCCTCCTTTGAATGCACTCCAACAGGTTCGTGTCTCTCCTGTACTGAGGACTCCACATCTGGACACAGTACTCTAGGTGAGGCCTCACCAGCTCAGAGCAGAGGGGCAGGATCGCCTCCTTCACCTGCTAACCACACTTCTTTTAATGCAGTCCAGAATATGGTTTGCTTTCATATATGTGCCATTATGCTGTTGCTGTGTCAATAGGAGTATTCTCCTGATTTCTCTGCTGCCCCTAAGTCCCCAGACCTGCTGTGCTGCTGATACACGTGGTGGGGAGGCACCATGCAGCAGTACTCCGTGAAGACTTGGAAGTGGAGGAGTTGCATTAACGTGGTGCCACTCTTCAGCTAATTAGCCCCATGCCACAGTGGGTTAATGAGTTTGGGCATAATGCCACGGATTTTGATTTTCAGGCTGGTTCGTGCAACTTTGCCCATTTGTGCTCTGGCCTTCTGCTTGTTTCTGAGGGGTTTACAACAAGGGGGCAAAATGAACTGGGGAGGCAGGGGCTGAGCCTCTCACTGGAAGCCAGAGAGTCCCTTCCTTCATCTTGCCTCTCATCTCCCTCCTCTCCCCCCTGTCTGTCCTCCATCTCAATTGGCTTGCAAAGTCAGAGCCCCCAGCTGTGAAAGACTAAGGCTTTCCTTCTCCCAGCCTCCCAAGCAGCAGCAGGCTGTGAGCAAGAGCGTGCCGCGCGTCACTTCTCTTCAACAGGCCGCAAGCACAGCGGGATGAGCCCGGGCACTTGGCCGCCTGCCAGAGCAAACTCTATTCATGGCGAGCATCCCTGCCCTGCCGGCTGCTTTTGGGGGCTCAGCATCCTGCATCTCTGAGCATCCTGTGTGTCTGAAACCCAAGCAGCAGGAAGGAGACAGGCCATCGAACATGGGTTGCCCCATGTGGGGCGATGGGCTCCGTCTGCCTACTCCCCGCTGAGAGATGTGGGTGAGATGTAATCTTCCTCCATCTGGAGGTGCTGGCAGGAGCCCCCAGGTTCTCATGGGAGGTCTGTGTTCTGTGCTTCCTGCAGCCCAGGGCAGCACAGCTGCCCCACAAGCTGCCCTTCCCCAGGCTTTTGAGTGAAAAACTCCGGGATTTTAGTTGGCTGGAGATCTGCTGAGCCCAAGGTTTTATTTCAGCATGATGAGGAGCCTGTCTGCATGAAGATGGGAGAGCAGTGATGAATTCAATCTATCTGCACTGCCTCTGCCTTTAATGCACTACCTTTCCCATTGGGATCGGTTTTAGTTACCAGCTTCTTGCTGTCCAAAATGCAGCAAGCTCCAAGGCAGAGCAAGGAGGGGAAATGACAGTAAAGAATCATAGAATTATAAAATTATTAATGTTGGAAAAGACCACTAAGGTCGTTCTCCCCCATACTCAGTTCTGGTGAGGCTGCACCTCGAGCACTGTGTTCAGTTTTGGGCCCACACTACAAGAAGGACATTGAGGTCCTGGAGCGTGTCCAGAGAAGGGCAATGAAACTGGGGAGGGATCTGGAGCACAAGTCTTGGGGAGCAACTGAGGGAACTGGGATTGTTCATTCTGGAGATGAGGAGGCTCAGGGAAGATCTTATCACTCTTCTTGAAAGGAGGTTGTGGCGAGGTGGGGGTTGGCCTATTCTTTCAGGTAACTAGCGACAGGATGAGAGGGAATGGCCTCAAGTTGTGCCAGGGGAATTTTAGTTTGGATATTAGGATAAATTCCTTCTCACAAAGACTAGTGAGGCACTGGAACAGGCTGCCCAAGGGGGTGGTGGAGTCACCGTCCCTGGAGATGTTCAAGAAACATTTAGCTGTGGTACTAAGGGACATGGTTTACTGGGGAAATATTGGTGGTAGGAGGACAGTTGGACTGGATGATCTTGGAGGTCTTTTCCAACTGTAGTGATTCTAGGATTCTCTTCTATGATCTAGTCCAACCATAAACCCATTCCCACCATGCCCACTAACCATGTCCCTCAGAGCCACATCCACACGGTTCTTGAATACCTCCAGGGATGGTGAATCCACTACCTCCCTGAGCAGCCTGCTCCAGTGCATCACTACTCTTTCTGAGAAGAAATTTCCAGCCTGAACCTCCCGTCCTCTAGCTCTGCTTAGTTTCCTTTCGTAGCTATAGCCAGCAGTGATATGGCCCTTTTTGCAATGTGATACGAATTACCTGTTTGTCTTGCTAAGTTTAACTTCTGGTGCAATCTCTTATTTCATTCACTTGAAAAAGATGCCCAATGCTGTGTGCCACTCAGCATCATTACTTTTTGCCTCTGGATCCAAATGAAGCCTGCACAAATTTCACATGTGATCCCCAGGAGAAAATCACCTAGCCCAAACACCCACAGAATTCTGTTTTGAAATATTATATAAATTGTCATTGCTTTTTAAATGCAGTAATAAATGTGGAGAATGATCTCCCCTGAAAAAAGCTCGAGGCTTAGAGAATAGGTGCTAAAGAAACACATCAAATTAAACCAAAAGAAAAAAAAAAAAAGCATAAAATCCACATTATCCCCCCAAAAATAAAGGCTGATGGCTCAAGCGACTTTTTTGTTTGCTGCTGTATTGAACATCAAATTCGCATTTCTGCCTAAAAAGATTTACATCCCTGCAGCAAGCAGATCTGAGAGCTTTGTTTTGTGGTAGAAACGAGTGGTGGTGGTATGTGAGAGGTAGAAAATGATGTGATCGGGCATGGTTTGTGAACGAAGGGTCACAGATGGGTGAAGCTCTGCGCAAGTCGAGACCGACAAATAATCATTTGGAGATGCTGCTGGAGCATTCTGAGCACTTGTAACTGGAGAGATTTGAGTTTGTCATGACAGCATGATGTGTGTGTGTTTGTGTTATATATTATAATGAATATGATAATGATAGGAGATAATTTATACTGTATGTGTATTATATATGAGTGCCTCCTCAGTAGGCTAAAACAATGGCATGAGAGTCTAAAGAAATGTGAAATCTAATTACTGTAGCTGTGTAAGTGAAGTAATGAGGAGCTTGAGAGTGTGACTGATAAGCAATTAGATACTAGGCTAATGAGCAAGCTGTCTGCAGTCCATCAAAAAGAGTAAGGGAGGCTTGTGCAAGACATGCTTGGCATTGCAAAGAGGAAGACACACCGTATCCAAACACGGCTTTCCAAGATGCAAGCACGGTGTGAACACATGGTACTCACTAATGACTGGAGATTGTGTGCTTAGCTCAGGGATAAAGTCATGAACCAGTTAAAAAATGCATGACAGGCCCACTGAGGAAAAGGAGAGCAAAAGGTAAGAAGCATAAAGCACTGACTGCAAGTATGGATAGGAAAGGTGTAGCTTGGATTTAAGGTGGTGAATCAGTGACTCCTCAATGTGGGTCTTGCTATCTTGTGTTCTCCCATCTCAAAAGAGGTGAGAAATCAGTGTTAGGCTAGATAGTATGGTGGCAATGTGAGCCTGCTGTCAGTAAAACTGGCTGGGAATGGGCAGCAGTATTGGGCTGGGAAAGGCACTGCAGGCTCTGCATGTACTATGGGGAGTCCTGTAATAACCACACTCACACTGTACAGAAAACCCTGTCTCCAGCAGCTTATACTTCATGAAGTATTAACTGTTTAAGATGAAATTTTCTGTGCTGGCTCTCTGCTTTAAGCTGCTGTTTTTTTTGAGAGAAGCAGTTCAGTTATTTCCAGAAAGGGGGGACAGGATATATTTATCCTAGGCATTTAAAATAATTGTTTTGCCTGTGGGATAAATATCCGGCCCCTCTCCTCTCCTCTCCTCTCCTCTCCTCTCCTCTCCTCTCCTCTCCTCTTCTCTCCCACAGAGCTTTCACGGTTTGGTTTGAGGACTTGAAATTTTGCAAGAAGATTCCCGGCTAGAGCAGGTAAGTAATTTCTGCCTTGTTTTTTTTTTTTTTTTTTGGTGAGTATTCAACCAAACAGGGCCATATATTTTAAATATAACAGTCTGTCGATGTTACAGAGAGATGTCACAGATAGATACCGTCAGATTCTACCTGTGGTGAGTGGGACTGGCTGTCATTTTAAGTATGGGCTGGGGAGATCCAGAGGCCTGAAAGCCATCTGCATCTCTCTGTGGCCTCAGGAAGGTGGAGAATGAAGCTTCTGGATATGAATGAAGCAGGGATGAGGCTTGGGAAGAGAAAAGTCACAAGAATCTGCCACAAGCTTGGATTACTATTCCAGATATTTATGAGAAAGCATGAAACATTCCTCTACTATGGGGAAAAAGTCATCAAATTAAGCAAACAAACAAATTATCTCTCACTAGTTTGGTTTCAACAAATGTTGGACAAAATAACCAAGTACTGATAGTGTCTCTGTGCTTCCTCATTAAGCCATGGCCAGTGTGATGGAAACAAGGCCTGCCACCTTGATACAACGTTTGGAGAGCTGGTGGTGCAGTTCTGATTTCCCAGAATACTGTTCTTTCAAGTCAAGGGAGATGTGCATTGATCATCACTGAGTTGTCAATGTCAGACCTTCCAAAGTGAGGAGAGAGCTGTGCAATATTAATGGACATTAATCTAGCAACCTGCATCTCTCTGTGCCTCAGCTCGCTGGCTGTAATGTGAGGTTAATGATACACCCTCATTCTACAGGTTCATTATCAGAAATAAGATAATTAACATCTGTGAATGGCACTAATTTAAGAGTGGAGAAGGCCAAAAAGAAGGCTATGAGAAAATTATTATTTCTATTCCAAGCAGGACTTGAGTGGAGCAAGGAAGCAGAGCAAACACTGAAGGAAATGAGGGCCTGTAGAGCATAGCAGGAGTCCAGCATAGAAATAACACTTCATTGTGGAAACAAGAATCCTATCACAGCATGACTGGGGCTACAAAGACTGCCTTAGGCCCAATATTTTCTAGCTTAAGTGCTTGACTTTGCTGTTGTAATATTGTACTTCCAACAAAGTTCTCCCGGGTGCCATAGCCATTCAAATATTTACGTCTGTAGAGGGAAGAGTCTCTCCTGCATGCACTGTAATCACATGTTGCCTGTGGTGTGATGGGGGTTTAGTTCAGTGGTTGCTCATTAAGCAATAAACTTGGGCTGCCCAGATGGTGACTTCTTTGTTCCTTGTCCTCCAAGAACACAGTGACCTTCTTGGTTTCCTTCTCCTCACAGCTGCAAACTTCTCCACTGTTCCCCTGGTGAGGAAGGAAACACTTTACTAGATTCTCTTCTACTACTGCTTCAGCAATGTGGTGTTTGAGGAGGAACAGTGTTGAAGCCTTCTGTATTACAGGAGGACTGCAGCTTTTGGAGGAGGAAAACAGGTTTCTGTGGTCAAAGATTGGAGACCCAGGGGTGCTTAAGGCAAAGCTGCGAAGAACTCATTTTTGGCAAATAAAAATTACACTTAGGCACAGTTTGGCTAAAGTGTGCCTTGTGCATTTGGAGATCTACGTTATATGGCTTCTCTGTAGGTTCTTGGGCCAGACATCTCCTTGTTGCATCTCCAACTGAAATAGGTGTAAAAATAATTCTCTACAGAAAGCAATGGGAATTTCAGTCTATGCTTAGATGCCCTAGAAATGCTGTTATGGAAAAAAAAAAAAAAAGTAAAGACCTTCCAGACATCTAAAATCTCAGTGAAGCCACTATAAGTGGGGACTTCCTGCAAAAGTCTTCCAGAAAGGATGGGGACAGGGTTGGTGAAGTCTGGGGGTTTGAAGGTTTAGGAGAGAGGTGATGGGGAAGACGTGGTGGGAATGCTGTGGACAGAGGCTTTGGGGCCAGCAGCTGGAGCGGAGGAGGCTAGTAGCTATGGTCTGGGAATAGTTGGGGAATTGGAGTTCTGAGATGGTTTAAGAGTCCTGGGTAGAGAGGTTGGGTATGGGTATGGGAAGCTGAGGAGAAGGTTGAGGGATATAGATTTTTCTTTCTGGGGTCCAGAAATGACACATGTAATTTCTGTAGGATGAGAGATTTTGGGAAGGCTATCAATAGGATCCAGGCTAGTGCTCCACGTTTTGGGGCGTGCAGGCATACTTGAGCTGGGGACTGCTCCCAGAAGGCTACTGCATGCTGTTTTACTGTCATAAATATATTAACCATAGGTATGCAGGAAGCTTTATCCATCATTCAGCTGTGCTCTCATGTTTGCTACGTGACCTTCAAAAAACTGTTACCACTAAGTGGAGAGCAGACACATCTGGATGCATCCATGCCTCAAGCGAGTCACCAGGCAGTCCTATTAATATAACTAATTCTTGCTTTCTCTCCCTGCTCCCTCTTTTGTGGCTCGTCCCACTCTCTTTACACCTTAAGTAGAATTGTGCACTTGTGTCTTTCACTCATGTCTTTCTAGTCATGGAATCAAAGAATCATTAAGGTTGGAAAAGACAATAAAGATCATCTAGTCCAACCATCAATCTGAAATAGCGGGGTCCAGCAGTCTCTACACTGTGTGTCTAGCTTAGAGCATAACCCTTGCAAGTGGCCATATACTACAGTACAGAGCATTTAGCGGAGGACTCGGTCACACTGCACACAGTATTATTCAGGGCATGGCGTCGTGACATAGAGAACAGTTGTAGGATGGCTTTCCAGAACAGGTGGAGCTGCACGTAGATGTGCTCAGATGGTGCATAGCAGGCTGGCTGCCATTTTGTGTTTAAAAAAAAAATTCCCAACATAGCGATGCTGGTAATGTAAGTTGTCCTCCTCATCTGTCCATTTTAATTTACTATATTTCACCTGAAAGCCCTCTTTAATCATAAGCAGATAGGAAATTACTTATTACAGAGTGCCATAGGTACACACAGTGCTTTACAAACATGTGAAGAGACAGACTGCTGCCCTGAAGAACTTGCAATTGGATGTAGACAAATACAATAAGAAGGAAAAAAGTATGGGTGTTGAAACTCAGAGCAGACAAATAAACGCCTGTATACAGCTGCATCAGTCACAGTACATGGAAATATTCTCTCTTCTGACTTAAGTGTTCAACTGTGTCACATCTTCTGTTGAAGCTGACAAACCAGTTGTACCTTGGGTAGAAAATGCTTGTATTTTAATGCTTGTGATGTCAGGAATCATTAAACCAATTTAAATTAAAAGACCAACTGGAAGGACAAAATTATATTTCAGGATGACCCGCAGCATCTAAACTGGAAACAGTGACCAAACTATGGGAAGCAAAGTCAGAATTTGTTTGGTTCAGATAATTTATGCTCACAATGTAATGCTGATGTAATTTATGCTGCACTGAGTGCTTTGTTTCTGATGAAATTTGACTGTTCAACAATGTGATACGAGTAATACTTCAGGATGTTTTGAGATTACACCTGTAGTTAATATACACATGTTTAGTGGTTTTTCTTGTGACAAGAAGAAATTGAGGAAGAAATAAAGGAAAAAGAAGGAAGGAAGGCAAAAGTAGAAGATAGATAGAATGATAGAATCACCAAATCTTTAATGATGGAAAAGACCACTGAGATCATCCATTCTAATCATCAACCCATCCCCATCACTAACTGATGTCCCTCAGTGCCACATCCACATAGTTCTTGAACACCTTCAAGGATGGTGACTCCACCACCTCCCTGGTCAGCCTGTGCCAGTGCATCACTAGTCTTTGTGAGAAGTAATTTTGCCTAATATCCAACCTGAACCTCCTCTGATGTAACTTAAGGCCATTACCTCTCATTCTATCACTGTTACCTGGGATAACAACCATGCAGGATTGCATTCTTTATATGAGTGATAATGTTGTACTCACTTTTTAATATTTTTTTTTGTGTGTGTGCCTTAAAATTCCTTAAAATTCCTTATTAAAAAAATAAAAAAGAAAAAAAGGAAACATTTTTGGAAATTACGGTCTGACTCATGCGAATACTCAGAACAGCCCTCAGTCCTCTGCTCCTTACTTTTTATTTTCAGGCTTTCTGTTTATCGTTTGTCCATCAGTGAAGAAGCCCAGCCTTTCTGTTACAAATCAGTTAGGAAACATCCTGGCAAAGTTTGCAGCAAAGCGAATGGTCCTTAAAGACAGTACTTAGATTTATAAACTATGACAGCAGAAATAAAACTCATTGGCTACCTTTTATGGGCAGCCATTAACAAAAGCCCTTATTTAACAAATCTGAGGTAATGGTGATGGAATGGGTTTCTCGGATTCAAGGTGAATCAAAGGAAAACTGTGTCCTAGAGGACAGGGATGCTCGGTCAGTGCCACCATAGCGTGGCCACATGACATCCCCAGTGGCAGCCAGGGGCTGTTGGTGCAGCTGCCCACACACCCTGCCAAGGAGCCAGATGATGCTGGAAGAAAATCCTTCCCAGCTCTGGATCGAACTACTCTTGGCTTGTTTGCTGGCTGCAGGAGCCGGAGCTCATTGCTGGGCAGATAAACAGAGAGACTAATAAAGAAGGCGAGGAGCTGCTGATCCTCTGAGAAAATTGGAGGTGAGCTGTTAAGACGAGGAGTGCTGCAATCCCTGTGAAAAATCACCTGGTGGGTGATACTTGATCCAGGATTAAAGTGCGCGTATAACTTGTGGAAGAAAACTCTCCTATCCCCACAAGCAGTCCCTCTCCCCAAATGATGAAATCCTGTGCATAATTATGTCTTTAAAAAAAAAAAAACACCAAAACAACCACCCAACCCTACCTCTTTTTCTGTAATTCCCATAATTGGCAAGTGGATGTACTTGGGGGAAAAAAGGGGAGAAGGCTTTGATTTTTTTTTTTTTTTCCAAGCTGAAAACGTGCAAGCCTTGTGTGGGTTAGGTCCTTTAGATATTTAAAAAGATTGAAGCAACTTCAAAGGAAACATTCTGTTCTATCAGGTTGAGTATATTTTAATATTAGCAAGTTTTTTTGTTGTTTTTTTTTTTCCAGTAAGAAATGAGTTCCATTCTCTGGAGGAAAGAAAACATTCTGAAATATTTTATTCAGAATGGTTTTTCATTGTTTTTAAAGAGACAACACAGCACTTTAGGCATGCTGAAGGAGGTAAATGTCCTCATTTCTGCTTACCAGTGTTGATTGCTGCCTGTTACCAGTTTGCTATTTGGCTATGTAAATCCAAATTCTCTGTGAACAGACTGATATTTTTCCGGGAGACAAGCAGGGAAAAGTGTTTGGACACAATGGTTTTTATTCGCCTGTTGAAAGTGCCAACATGTGTGGGAAAGTGCTATGGACAAGCAGGGTGCAGACAGTCCTCATGTCAGCAGTTTCAGCCCTTCAGACACAAGGAACACTGCCTGAATGTAGCCTAGAATTAAGATGGATTACAAGAAGATAGAGAAGATGACCATTTGACTACCTCTTCTGCCCTGCCTGGTGGACTACACGCGTTTCTTACAATATCTATACTTCAAAATGAAGTGAGTGCTGGGCAAAAGGGAAGGAGAAGATTTCATGGCAGAAGGCTGAGAAATGTCCAGAGGAGGATCTCTGTGGCAGCTTGAAGCAGCAGCATGGTGAGTCAGGAGTTGTGGGACATCTGCGAGGACAATGACAGGCAGAGATGGGGTAGGCATAGTAGTGTAGTTGTTCAAGGCAGAGGTGATGCAAGGTATGGGCACCATGACTCCGTGGCCTATGATCTCATGGGAGTTCATCCAACTGGCAGCTGCCACTCTTGGTCCACGCATGCCTTTGACCTGGGGACCAAACCAATGTGTGATGGGCTGCAGTTGGGAATTGGTTGGAAAGAGTCAGAAGCATCCAGGAAGAGGGTGAGGAAAGAAACAAGTAAAGGGCCACGGGTGCCATGTGTCTTCACTCACTCTTGGGTGTGGGGGACATGGAAAATGCTAGCTGCTGGACTCAGAGAAGGTGCTGGAAAGAACCCAGCACAGGTGGCAAACACCTTCTCCAAACCCTGAGTATGAGGGCACCAGCAGGAGCATGAGACACCACAGAGAAGTTCTCTGGGCAGATTTTCTGTGGGGAATTCAGGCCGGGCTACGGATTGTTTGATCTGTTTTGGATGGAGGATGGAAGGTAGGGGGGATGCCTCTGTCTCCATCACTTCCTTTCATCAGCCCTGGCTTTGGCAGTGAAGCCTCTGTGTGAGGTTCATGGCCAGCTGGTTTAACATCTGGACGAGGAGTCTGCAGGGAAGCATCTGCCTCTACTCTCTTCCCTCTCTTTTTATTGTAATCCAGATAATGAAAGCAATGAGAAACTGAGCTGTCCCTTGTGAACCCCGAGGAGATCCAGCCGATGGCTTGTGAATATTCTAGTTATGTTAGATTAACCTCCTGGTCTGTGTGCCTTTTGGGGGCTGCAGACCAGAAATGAGGCTGCAGGCAGCAAGGCTGTCTGATATTTAAGCAGGGTGCTTTTTCCTTTTGTAGCACATTAACCTACTCACCATTTTCACCTGGTTCATACTTCGCATACTGCAGCTGGGATGCATTGGACCAGAAGAGAGCCTGGAGAAATGCTTCTCCCAGAGTCATCCCCTCCATCTGAAGCCATCTTTGTGTCCTCAGGATGGGAAGTTGGGCTTGGGGATCATGGGGCAGAAGGCTGCTCTGCAGACTTTTCTCTGACCTGTCCGTGGCAGTTGGAAGGATGGGATGTATGAGAAGGATAGGGAGCTAGCTCTGCATTTGGTGAAGGTGTTCTCAAGCCCAGATGTCCAGGGGACAAGGGATTGTGGAAGGGGTGACTGATGTCCCAATGGGTGTCCTCACTTGGACTACAGAAGGGTGAGCTGGCTCAGGGCATTCCCCTGCTGGGATCAACACAGCCCTGTCTTGTTAGATCCTGTCACTATTAACACTAGTCAAACATGTTTTTTTATGTACAATCTAATATGTCTGTCCTCAGTTACCCAGCCTCTCCTGTAGCTGAAATAAGGTCATGTCCCCAGTGCCTATTAATTAGACTACAAATTCCCACCGTATTTGATGCCTCCTCATCCTTCACATTGTTGACAAGGGGAATGCATCTATTTTTTATTTTTATTTTTACTGCTAGTGTGATTTTAGATGACAGTTCTGAATGAAGCCTTGATGAGGCAGAGTAAAGAAGGAAAATATAGCAGTCTCCTAGCTTCTGCAATGTTCATGTGCATCTTATGATCTCTGCATGAATAATGTGTTCGTGTTAATGGTGCACAGAAATGGGTAGAGTACATATGCTCACTAAAACAGATGCTTGACATATTTCCTTAAATAGATCTTTTGCTAATTCAGCTCAGTGTTATTTCTCTATGTGCACTGCGTGCCCAGTTGGCAGTCCCTCTAATAAAGAACTTGCTGAGGATGCTACAGCTTTGTCCAGAACGATGACCAAGGATTTTAGCTCTCCTTACAAAATGAAATAAAATGGAAGGCCACCAAAAGTGAACTACATCTAGCTTACTGAATTCTTCTTGAGATTTCAGACAATCTAAAGCCATAGTCTTCATTTTAAGGGATTTGAACAGCTTCATTCGCAAAGTGGATGAATGTAGCAACAGAATGTTAACAAAATGGCTATTTTTTGATGCTTATCTCTTAGCAGAGACAGACAGATGGTGCCAAATTTACCCCATTCTTTCCTGAATACGTGGTGGACCCCCAGTAAAATGCTTGGACAGTTCTGGTGGTGCAGACACTGAATTAGTTGCACAAAAATGGATGTCTCACTCTAATCTGGAAGTGATCTGATATATAAAATATGTAAAATTATTTTAAAAGTCAGATAAATAACAGCGGGCATCCTCTCATTATTTATCCTCATGTTAAATTTAAAAAATATTCTTCATTTTTTTAAATGAATGTAATGCTGCTACACAGTTTCCAGCCCATGGTACGTTAAAACCAGAGGCAAAATCTAAAGGAAGTTCTCAGATTCAGAAGCTTCAGAGCACATCTTTTGCTTGTTCACCTAGAGCTCTCAATCACTGCTATGAACTTGGTTTTCTGCACCTAGATGGGCTTTTCCAAGTGTTTGATTTTTTTCTTATAGAATGGAACAGAAGACACAGCTACCAGTTGATGGTTTGATGAGGTGGGGAGAAATGCTGTTCAAGAAACAAATTCACAAGCCCAGGAAGAAAAGACAGAAGGAACAGGGAACAAAAAAGAAGAGGATGGACAGATGTGTGAACCTCTATAACATTCTCCTCAGGCTGTTATTTGGAAGGACACTCTCAACCTCATTGTTGGTACATTTTGATTCTGGATCCTGACTGCATATAACGCTGAGGTCCTGATCTGGAACAGAACTAGACTTTCCAGGAAGCAGAACTCTATTTTTAAAAATATATTCTAATGTTCTCAACCCGAGAGATTTAGATTTAGGCACCTGAGTTTCAGTGGAGTCCCACTTTAGATACTTAAAACCCAAAGAAAGTGACACTGATAGACTTCTCTGGTCCTTTCTTAAACACCTCCAGTATAAGCAGAAAGACTTGTAAAACAGAAATCTCTTGCAACATGTGAGGTATAATACTGAGCTTCAAAAGTTCAAGCTATTTGCATCAGATTTTGTTCCCAGTATTTCTCTTTGAACAAGAAGCTTGCTTTTTAAATGGAAACAACCCAAGTGAATAAACCTGTGGACAGCTGAGGCCAACACTTTGAAGTCTCCATTGTCCATTGTCCCACCAACCTAAGACAAGCTGTAGTATAAATGAATGAGGACACCAAGAGACTAAACCAGTGATATTCTCACAGTGGTAAGCATACAAATACCAGTGTGGTGACCAGTACCATTGATACTAGCTTCCTAATAGTAAGCAGGAGTAGCAGAGCTGAAAATATTTGTCTTGCTAATGCACCTGCATTCAGTTAAAACTTTCTGCTGACGTAGCAATGTGCCTCTGTAAGCATCACAGGAGTATCACTGTGGGCATCCTCTGCTGTACTGTGCAGCCTTTGCAGCACTGCTTGAGGGAGAGTCAGAGTAGCCCTGTAGCATTAATTGTTATGTGATGGCTTTGTCTTGCTCAGATGTAAAACAGGCATTAAGAAAATGTTTTGTTAGAGTATAATTCCCGATTGCAATAATAAAAATTTTAGGGGTGATGAAGATTTTCTTTCATGGTTAAAATGGAAGACTTTAGAAAGCAGAGACAGTTGGGATTTTTGTCTTTTTTAAATTTTTGAGCTATGATAAGATAATTTCAAAGATGTTTGGAGAGAGGTGAACTCCTTTCTTCAAATGACCTGCTAAGGACTTAGTGTGCCTGTTGGCCATTGCCAGTAAAATGGAGAGAAAGATTTGCTGAGGAAGAGAACAAGATCTTAATAGTGGGTAATGGAGCTGGAAGTCCTGATAGCAGGCTGCTGTGGTGCTTTAACTCCATTTATTCTAAGAAGATTCATCAGGGGAGAAACCCAAAAGGGCAAATCTGGGAAAATGTATTAAAGTCAATCACTAGACAGATAACTTTAGACTTACTGTGTCCACAGACTTAATGCTTCATGGAATAGAGCAAAAAAGAATGATTTTCCACAAAAGTGTGCTCACCAAGCTGGACTATGTTTATGTGTGTTATAATTTCAATTTTGTTTTCAGCCTGTGAAATAATAAGCTACCGTGTTGAATTCTAAGTGCAATAATTAAACAAATTAATGCTGCAGAGCACTTATTAATGGGGCAAAATATGCAAGCATGCTTTTGATAAAGAACTCCATTTTTTCTCTCTTACCAAGAAACTGGAAAAACTCTTTTATTTTGGGCCAGACACTTTATCTATACTTCTTAGGCAGGGTTTATGGCTGTATGATGGTGAATGAATGTATTAAAAAGGGGTTAATATCTGCATTTTAGACACCTTGCAGGGATGTGGCAATGACAATGAAGTTATTAGCCTGGTTTCTAGCAGCGTCAGTAACGAGGAAGATGTTCTGTGACCTGTGCTTCCATTATGGAAGAGGATAATGCCTATTAAAGGATTGCTCTTTTTACAATGGTATTACGGCTGTGACATAATAAAAAAATGTGTTTTTCTATTCATTGTGTCCATTGCCATTATGTTTCCAGATTTCATGTTGAAACACGATGGCAATTATTTAGTGGCTTGGAAACGTTTGCGTATAACAACAACAATAATGATAATAAGAACTAAGGACTAGTTTATGTAAACTTTGCCCAGGCAGTTGGAATTGGGCATACAATCCTTAAGCCATTTAAAACATGATGGAAAAATGACAGTAAGAGACTATCCCCTGCAATCCGAGGAGTACCCACCTATGAAGGAAATCAGCCATGTGGTAACTTGATCTCTTGAAAGGCTCCTGTTCCCTGTGGCTCTGCCTAACACCCGCTTCTTCTAATCCCCAACAATCTTATGGACATTACACTTTCATCAAATTGGCTTCTTGATTAAATGCAGCTTTGTGACTTTTAGGTATTGCTTCCCTGTGAGAGCCTTTCAGCCTCTTCTGGCTCACCCCTTTACCTACTGCCAGCTGTATTTTTTGTGTCTCACTCTTCAAATCAGTTTGGTCAGATTTACAAAAGCTGAAATGGTTTTAACTGTTTCAAAGAGGCCCATGGGCCAAGCCAGGCAGGTATGTTCATTAGTTTCTTGCTTTTGTTTCATCCATTAAACAAAAAATAAAATTATTTTAATGTTCAGCAGTATACATGCCTTGGAGATTTTCTTATCAACTCCACGAATAGATGGATTCTTACCGCCTCTTAGGATTTCATTTCCTTCCTTTAAACCTTCAGGATATTTTCCTTCTCGTTTGCTGACATGTCCTTCGTTTTTCAAATGTAGTGTTAGCAGGTCCCTGTTTGGTACTCAGCTAACCCCTTGCACACATTTCAGTTGTTTTGCAGTCAGTAGAAATGATTCAGGTAACATCACTTACTAATGATATGTGCTTCTTTTTTTAATCCTATGCCAAGAGTAATATCTCCTCTTTACATGCTTATTTCTTGGAAATACTAATTCTAAAGCATTAAAGTGGTGAGAAATTATTTCTCTAAATTTTCTCCCTCCATGCAGTTTGACCAGTTTACTGGGCAGCAGTTGAAGTTTTCTGTTAAAAGAAAATAAATTAAGCGTTTGCTGCCGCTTTGATCTTTGACTGCAGCATCTACTTCTTTCCTTCTTCTTGATCCAAGGCTGACAGTTCATCCATATATTTATATCCTTATGGACTAGGATCTGCATTATTTGGTCTCTGCTGTTTGGATCTCACCATTCCAAGTTTTTGCATCACTGGAGGTATTGGATTCTCTCAGCTGTAGCACTGTTCCCCCATGTCTTGGTCTCACTTGCCTTTCTAGTGTAGAGGGGTGAGCATTGCAGATCTCCTCTTGTCCTTCTCGACACTCTTCCTGCAGTTTTCTGTTCTGTAAGACCTCATCCAAGACAAAACTCTATACCTGTTATTTTTTGCTTTCAGATTTTTCTCATTCATATATTGGCATTTCCAGAACTTATTTCTGATGAGGAGCCAACTCCAGTGAAGACCCTTTTGTCTACATGCTAGAAAGTGCCCTGCTGCTTGGCTACCAGAGTACAGTGCAGAGGTCTCCAGACAGACTCCTGCAGGCCAGAATTTTGGACTGAGGTCTCTGGCATTAAGTCCTCAAGAATCAGTGGGCACTAGTGGTCGAAATCCAGTTCCAGGGAGTTTTGAGTAGGGTAGAGTAAGGTAGAGTAGAGTAGAGTAGAGTAGAGTAGAGTAGAGTAGAGTAGAATAGAATAGAATAGAATATTATAGAATATTATAGAATAGAATAGAATAGAATAGAATAGAATAGAATAGAATAGAATAGAATAGAATAGAATAGAATAGAATAGAATA
>JAPSGF010000008.1:5509329-5652375 GCA_035772895.1 Perdix hodgsoniae
TAGAATAGAATAGAATAGAATAGAATAGAATAGAATAGAATAGAATAGAATAGAATAGAATAGATCAGCTGGAAGGGACCTCCAGAGATTGTCTAATCCAACTTTCAGACACCCTTAGAGCTAAAAAAGAAATTAAAGAGTATTAATGAGGGTGTTGTCCAAATGCCTCTTGAACACTGACAGGGGAATCAATAATCTTTGTCAGAAGGCTGTTCCAGTAGACTGAATCACAGAATCACAGAATCACAGAATCATCAAGGTTGGAAAAGACCTAGAAGATCATCCAGTCCAACCATCACCAATACTCCCCAGCTAAATCCTATCCCTCAACACAACATCCAAACGTCTCTTGAACACATCCATGTTCAGTGACTGAAATCAATTTTTTACATTTGGGTGCCTAAACACCAGTTATGGGTCAGCATATTCAAGAAGAGATGGTCAGTACAGTCAAAGAAATACAGATTCTGCCTTGTGGACCCACTTCACCTGCTGGCATGCATGTGTCCAGCCTTACCAAGATGACCCATCATCCCATCCAGTTGGTTTTGGAGGATGCAGGCTTCCTGTCCTGCCTGTGTCATACTGAGCAGCCATTTGTGGCTACTGAGGGCATCTCACATGGAGATACATGCCGGTTTGTGGGGCATCCAAATAACCTCTGATGTCTTTTTTGTCTCAAGACCATTCTGGGGGACTACTGTCATGCTGTGGAGTAGGTATAGAGAGTGCACACAGTCTCTTTTCGTCCTCACAATGTGTGCAGAAAAGAACATGAAAATCCTTGAAGGAATTATCTAAACTGGGGCTATAAGAAAGAAGGGGACAGAATCTTTAGCACATTCTGTTGTGGTAGGATAAGGGGAAAAAGTTTCAAACTAAAAGAGGGAAAACTTAGATTGGATATAAGGAAAATGTTTTTTATGATCAGGGTAGTGAAGCATTGGAACAGGTTGTCCAGAGAGGTGGTGGACACCCTACCCCTGGAGACATTCAAGGTCAGACTGGATGGGGCTCTAAGCAACCTGATCTAACTGTAGGTGTTCCTCTTCACTGCAGGGGTGTTGGACTTGGTGACCTTTAACTGTCCCTTCCAACACAAATGATTCTATGATTCTACAGAGGGTGACATAAAAAATGTAGAGCGGGGAGCAAGGAGTGCTGGCCACAGACCTCCTGGAAGAAGGGTTTTACCTTCAGCAGATATCTCATAAATACAGAGAAAATTTTAAAAAGCAGTACTGATGGAAATTCCTGTAGCTTGAGAAGTGGTCCCTTATCCTGGCACTACAGACACCACATACATGCAGAGCAGGGATGACTGAAACATCTTTTGGATTGAAAAGGAGGCCACCGTGAGTCATTTTAGTAAAACGTGTTTCAGCAGGCGGTTTAGAGTATAACTAGGTTGTTTTTTGAACCAGAGTAAGAAGACACGAGATACCATGAAAATCAGGAGGCATCTCTGGTGACATCTATCAGCTAAATAGGACAGAGCCAAAATGGTTTTCCTTTATGATCCAACTCTTTAAATACTAATTCCGTCTCTATCTGGCCTTGTGCATGTGTCTTGAGGGAGAAGACAGACAGAATGAGGTTCGGTGGTGTCTTTGGTGACTGAAATTCCTAAAACCATATAGAAAAGAGCTCATTTTCCAAAGAGACTCACTTCAAGAAGAGCACCCAGCTACAGCATGTAGTGTTACTTACAGTGCGGTTCAACTCTGGTTAAATTTGTACTGCTGCTGTTTGTTTGTGTTCCTGAAAGTCTCGGAGCCTTTGGGCATGGAATTGGACCTTGCTGTGCTCACACTGTATGACTGCAGAATGAAAAGGTCACTTCTGCATTAAAGAGTTCACAGTGGATGAAGCTGAAGTATGTACATATCGGCCCCTTCCCCCTGCAGACTTTCCTCTTGGTTAAACATGAGGGCTCTGATATCAAAGACTGAAGGTCTTTCAATTCAAAGGCCAGGAGGTTTTGCTATAAAGTAAATAGTCCCAGTGCCTAAAGAGGGTCTAAAAGACTTAGAAGGAATTATGCCAAGAATGACTGTAGCCTTTTGTATATTAGTTTACTTTTCTGTGTGATTTCTTTTGATCCAAAATATGTTGCTGCTTCATTTATTGTGGAGGTTCTCAGATGATTTCCTTAGTCAACAGCAGAACTCCATCAGGAATTCATTAGACAGTGTTTGCACAGATGTAAAGCACTGCCTAAGTGATCCTATTATTATTTATGTTGGGTCTGAACCTGCAAACCCACAGTCACATAAATGTTTCCCAAGAAGGTACTCAAATGACTCAAGTGACAAAGGACAGGAGAAGTGAATTTAAGTTTGCAGGATCAAAGACAGCAGCAGTACTTGTAACATTTTTCCTTAGTGCAAATGGGTTTTGATATCCACCTTGAATTTTATTTCCCCTTATTTATTAATTATAAGCTACTACACATATACGAGGGCTGCTCCAAAAGTAATGCCTCCTGTTTTGTTATGTTGACCCAGAACATCAGAAGTGGATGTTGGCTGTATGGCAGTAGAGGTGAAACTCTCCCACCAATATTACATTGCATTTTGTTGCCATGTGACAACAGATAGCAGAAGAGGGACAATCTGACAGAACGACAAGTGAGATGGAAGTGCGTGCGAAGCAAAGGTGTGTCATTGAATTCCTTCATGCGGAAAAAAAGTGGCATCCATTGAGATTTACTGATACTTGCTGAATTTTTGTGGACACCAAACAGTGGATGCAAGCACAGTGAGGTGGTGGGTGGTGCATTTTAGCAGTGGCTATGGTGACGTGAAAGACAAGCCACATTCCAGATGGCCACGCACAGCTGTCACATTGCAAAATGAAGTGTCTCAATCAGCTCACCCATGCTAATTGGCTATGCTGAAAAATAGGGTTTAGAGGATGACAATTTGCTCTATCAAATAGTGTTGTGCTTTTTGTATCTGTCGTAGTTTCCATGGAAATACATTGGAGGCACTTGTTTCAAAGTGACCTGTATACATTAGGCACTATGCACAGTTCTTCAAAAGCAATTGCTTACTTTCAGTTTTCCAGGGACTTACTTCTAAGTCTTCACTTGTACTTTATTTGATGTTGTCCACAATATTTCCTTTCTGTAGCCTGAAAAGTTACAGTATTGTGGTCAGTGATGGTCCAGCACAGATGTCAATCTTGTGTGCTGCTGTTGGATTTGGGGTCACTGATGTAGAGCAAAACATATCTGATCTCATGATTCCCAACTGTTTATAAACACTTATCAATACAAGGAGATGTTCTACAAGTAGTGCAAGACAAGAAGAGTAAGGAGTACTTTTTTTCTTTTGCTATCTTCAGACAGCACAGCTGAGAATTGCAACGTTTGTAGGTGGTAGATTAGAACATACCCTCTCAGTTGAAATGTAGTTAGCGACTCTTCATCACAAGGTTAAGTGAAACAACCTAGTTTCAGTGAAGGTTGAAGCTGATGATCAGTTCTAGCATTAAGCTTTGAGCTGATGGTTGTATGAGTGGCCTCAGATGTCCCTTCCAGCCTAAGTTACTCTTTGATTCTGTGGGGATTTATTGCCAAATCAGGACTGGGAATGATATTAGATGTTTCTGTAACTTAAAAAATTATTAACACAGTGTACATGTAGTGGGTAGATGGAGATAAAATATGGGAATATTTTTCCAACTTCAACTAGTGAGTGTTTTGGAGCTATGTACACGAGGCACCATGCCTGTATGTATTCACAGTGGATAAAATGTGCTCTAGGATATGCACTAAATCTTTGCCGGATTTGTAGTGAGGATAGTATGACCATAGTAGTGAAGACTACTACTGTTCTTCAAAACATCAGTTTCATTTTCTTACAGTATTCAGTTGGCAGGTGGCATGACAGATTCATAAAGTCACTGTTTCACTGCACTGTTGAGCTGAAAGCCTTGTCAAGCACTGGAGAATTCCCACTTTGTAGGAGGAAAGATAATGTGCAGTAGTTACAATAGAAGAAGTCTCATTAGGGCTATAGAAGGACCGAGCTTCCATATGTCTTCATAAAACCACTTGAAAATTGTGGTCTTGATTCTGAGTTCCTACAAAACCATATTTCTTACAGGAACATAATGAAAAAATCATCAGTCAGTGTGCAGACACTGAGTGGCATGGAGAAAAAGTGAAACATCATGTCTTAGAAATGCATATCTTACTGAGGAGCCTTTGGGAAGCTTGGTCTGTATATCAGGGCTGAATACAGCCAGCATGTGAAACCATAACAGTGATAGCTTCCTATCCCAAATACCACATATCCTTCACCCATCTGGAGCTCAGTATGGTTACACTTATTGTGACTGAAGGACCTGTGAATGAATCTAAGCACAAATAATGAAGGTTACTCCTTAGACAGTTATTTGCCTTCCACTGTTGTTCAGTCTGACCTGGCAATGACAAACCTTTACACTGAAGGGTCTCCACAGTCTGTGGGGACTATGACTCACTGTGCCCTCTTAATTTGAGTTTCCAGGCAGATTCTTTTATTTGAGCTCAGGCTGGTCTGCGCTGGACCTACTGCATTTGTCTTGCTGCCTGTTTCCAGCACAGTTCAGGTATCTTAGGAGTTATATCTGTTACTGTTCCAACTGGCTGAGAGACATAGACTTGAATTTTGTGTGCTCCTTTGCATTTAGGCAATAAATCTTGTAGTAGGTTAACTTTTTATATGAATGCTGCCTCAGGCAAGGACTGTGTGGCCTAGAAAGCATGAGGTTTAATATTTTATAAATTTTCCAAATGCTGTTTTGCTGCTACCTCTTCTTGAGTGAATGGAACCCATAGTGGCTTGATAGACCATCAGACTCTAAGCTGCATCAGGAAACAGAAATAATCATGGACCATCTCAGATAACAGGCTTTACACAGATTTCAAAGACTGGGGAAAAATGGTTTAAGTGGAAGCATTTGAGACAATCACAGTCCAGCTGGGGAATAAGTAAATCAAACAAAAAAAAAAACCTGTGCCCTGTGGGTATGCTATTTGAGGAAAACTGATCACTTGTCTTTAATAGTAACAGGATTGATGTGCTGTGAGCTATTCAAACAGTTCATAGGAAGAGAGAGCTGGCTTCAATAGACATGGAGAAGGCTGAGGTACTGAGCGAGGTACTGAGTTTTTTGCTTTGGCCTTCACTGGCAGTCAGATTTCTTACATCTCTTATGTCCCTGAACCTTTGGACAGGGGTTGCGAGAATGGAGTCCCTCCCATTTTGAGGGCAGGGCAAGCCCAAGACTGCTGCATGAGGTCGAGTGTGTACAAGTCTATGGGGACAGAAGAACTCATCACAGGATTCTGAAGGAACTGTCTGATGTGGTATGCCATCATACCTGAAAAGTAATGGCTGTCAGGTGAAGTCCCCAGTGATTGGAAAAAGGGAAGTTTCACTCCCATTTTTTAAGAAAAAGAGAAAGGAAGACTTAGGAAACTACAGGATGGTGAGCCTCATCTGTGCCTGGGAAAATCATGGAGTGGATTCTCCAGGAAGAGATGTTAAGGCACACGGGAAATGAGAAGGTGATCCAAGACAGCCAATGTGGCTTCACCAAGGGCAGGTTGTGCCTGACCAGTCTGGTGGCCTTCTATGGTGGAGTGATGGCATCAGTGGACAAAGGAACAGCAACTGATGTAACAACCTGAACTTGTGCAAGACATCTGGTGTGGTCCTGTACCACATCCTTATCTCTAAATTGGAGAGAGATGGTTTTGAAAGCTGGACTATTTGATAAAGTATTGGTTGAAACTGAAGTGGTACAGTTGGCACAACAGAAAGAAGGGATGTCAACAAAAGGGACCTGGACAGGCTGAGAAGTGGGCCTTTGTTAGAGGCCCACTTCTCACAGAGAAGCTTTGGTGCAGGTAGAGCCCTTTTGTTTTTCTCCATCTGGTCCAAGATAGAGCTTTGACTGAGCCAAGTGAAAAACTAACCACACAGGATGAAATGAAGACCTCTGCAATTTGCAACCTTCCAGCAAAATATATCTTTCTTAAGTTAAAAAGGGCATTTGACTTCTGCTTTTGGTATCTTAATCTATTCCCAGCAGTAGAGCACATAAACAAATGTCTCATGATGTAGCCTAATGTATATATTTTGGATATAGGCTAAAGTTACTGTTGACAGGACTTGAAAAGCAATTACACATGCATTATCCCATGGAAATACATAGGTATGACTGGAGGGAATTACCAAAGGGTTAAGCCTTTCCCTTTATGCCTTTTTGGTCCTGTGGTGATGTGTCACATGATGTGGTTGCATACTCTCCACCATTTTCCCCTTCAAAATGACCCAATCCAACCAGGAAAACCAATGGGATTCACTTAAGTGCTTTACATGAATAACAGAAATAAGTGGTTTGCTGAGTTGGGTCTGTACAGTCCCTCTGCAGACTGGAAAGAATTGGTTTGAGTTAGGAGTTCATACAGCCATTTGTCAGCTCTACTTGGAACCACTCATTTTAAGCATAAGTTGCAGTGAGAGAGAAATCCAGCAACAAGGAACCTGAACGCATTTCATCCCTATGGCTTTTGTTGTTGCTGTTTTTTGAAACAATTGCTGTTTTCGACACATTTTCAGACAGAACCAAGTGATAATGATCTAAAACGAACAGAATCACTTCATGGAATTTGACATCTCTGAATGATAGTACTAGTTAGGAAAGATAGGAGATGTGACATTTTGTACAGATTCACATGTTCTGACAAATTTGCCAGCTGGAGAGGGGATAAATAATAACTATTGAACATGCTTCAATTCCACTCATTCATCCAGAATAACTGAATGGGCCAGAACTTGGGAATTTGTTTGGGGAGGTGGAAGCGGGACTAACAGCTCGATTAATATTTCCTACTGTGCTCTGTGCCTCAAGCTTTTACAAATACTTATATACAAATACATATGCTTTGTGCATATGTGCAGGTGAAGAACCAGTATAGAGCTCGAGTGGGCAGTTCAATGTGCTCTAGCTTGACTGCGTTTTTTCCTTATGTTTTCCAATTGCCTAATTTGCTAATTTGTTTTTGTACAGATGTGGCTGCTTAGCTAGCAGCCTTAGCTAGGTCTGATGTTGCCTCTGCTTTCTGCATGTAATTCCTGCACTGCTCCTCTGTTCCTCGCTCTTTGCTGTTTCTCTTCCTTCTGACATTCGCCTCTTGCCATAGAGACCTCTGAGTATAGCTGCAGGACTTTACTGCTTGTGTGAAGATAGAAGTGGTGGGGGTTTGCAGACGGCACAGGAGAGACCCAGGCTATTAACAATGCAAGAAGTAGTCAACCTGGACTTTGTCTAGCCTCGATCCTCTTCCCTTCCCCCTCTCCTTCCCTCCCCGCTTCTTTCTTGAGGACTTTGTCTCTTCTACGGAGCTGTGCTTGGCATGCTGATGTAGGTCCGGTGTGTGAACAAGCAGGCTGGGCCTGGGTCTGCATTTAAGGGGGATTTCTTTAGAGCCATCTGCCACCTTGAAAATTAAGACAGGGAAAGGTCATTGGGATAAACCGATTTGCTAAACAAAATGGTTAACAACTCATGAATAAAACTTAAAACAAAAAAAAAATCACGAGGGGAGGGACAAACTTTATAACCAGAAAGAAATCTACCCTTGAAAAACACACAGCCTGCCTTTGCTGAGCTCCACCCACCCCTTTCCAGCTCATTTCCACTCTTTTGGGGAAGGGGCTGAGCCCCCTCCTTCCTGCATCACCTCCTTCCTCCCTCCCTTTCTCCCCCCCCTCCCTTTCTGAGCTCGCCATCCTTGCATATGCTCTGGGAGAGGAAGACTTGCAATCTGTGGAGGGGATGTGGCCCTGAGCTGCCTGATGACTTTCCAATGGTAATGTCCATGGGGCTTTGTGCCTCCTCTTAGCAACTCCTGCAGCAGCAGCAGTGGCAACTCAGTCACTTTTGTTCCTTGCTTGCTTCAGTGGTCCCTCCTCCTCCTCTCCTCCCTTTTGCTGAGTTTCTTACAGGTCACAAGCAGGAGCAGTGAGCCTGCCCCTATGGAAACAAGGCAGAAAACACAACCCTATGCAGACACAAAAAGAAGCAAAATCTTCCTCCTCCCCACTCTCATTTCAGCTCTAAAGAACAATTAGGATTACCAGGGATGTCGGTTGCTGAAATATGGCATGCTGACTCTGCCGGGCCATACCACTACACTGCTCCTCAGGGTTAACACTGACAAACAAACAGGGTACCTGAATAGAGACCAAGAGGGACAGAAACACCTCACCCAGCCACTGCCCTGCTTTTACTCCTCTCTCCAACAATAAATTCTCTGTATTTCCTCACCAGACCTTGAAACAAAAACAAAGAGCGGATGGCTTTGGAATTTGCTTACGCCTCTGCAGAGCTTGCCCTGAGCATGAGTTCTCAGGGGTCCCTTAATGGAAGAAATACCTGAAAAGGCTGCAGTCTGCATGGCCTGCTGGAGGCTGTGGGGCTCTTGAAGATGGCTGAAGGGAGCCCTGGAAGATCAAGGCAGTGCCCCTGTGGCGAACACTGTGAGGTTGTTTGAAGGGAAGTGCAGAGCCTTCAAGGGCCAGGGGGTCTTTCTGCTGTGGAGGGCTGGGGATATCAAACATAAAGCATGGCCCTGTGCACGGAGCAGTCCACAGTCTCCAGATTACTGCCTGCCCTGCCAGGGGATGCTGACAACTCACCTGAATGGGCAAAAGTGTCAGGAGTGGATGGTGAAGTCTGAAGTCCAAACTCTGTGGGGACAAAATTACCTTTGCCCGTCCCAAGGGCATTCAAGGTCAAGCTGGAACAGGCTCTGGGCAGCCTAGTTGTGGATGCCCCTGTTCATTGCAGGGGAGTTGGACTGGGTGACCTTTAAAGGGCCCTTCCAATTCTAAGGATTCTGTGATTCTATGATTCTACCGAGGCCATGGGAATGGGGCCTGAAAATCCTGAGGTCCAGTGTATGAAAATGAGAAATGAGAAGGAAAGTATCAGGGGATGAAGGTGGAGAGCTCATGGTGTGCAATTGGGCCTTGATGCCATCAAACTGTGCCGTTATGTTGTGAATAGAAGCTGATCTGATGCCATGATGCAGCTGCGTGCTTGAGGCCAGCGGCACAACAGTTAAGATGGAAAACACAGCCTTGTCTCAGCCACTAGAAGAAATCCACGTGGTCCTATTGTGTAAGCTCTTTCAAAAGATATTTTCTGTGGGTATGTGGAGAAACTAAGAGCGCGTTAATGTAATTTCCCATTTATTTAGCTGAAACTCACTGACATCAGTTGAAATACATTCAGTAGGGTCTTTTATAATGGCTTTTAAAGTGTGCTCTTTTCCCTTCCTTCTCTCTGTTTTATTTAGTTTTAGTATGGTTAAAAAGAACAATATTAGAAGAAAATGGAAGTTCTTGGCTGAAAAGAATTAATTAATATTGTTAAAGCTATTGCTGTAGTTAAAGTTCAGTTATTCGGTTGGTCTCATGGGTGAAAGCCAAAGTCTGCTGAAGCATGGGGGAAGGCTCCCCTGACCACTCAGCTGGTTTTAGTATCAAACATGTGTGGGCAGAAAGGCATTTCTTGTGCTTAGTTTAATTTTCCAGTGTAAATGAAGCTGGCCTACATTGCTGATCTGCACCTATATCAAACACATATTTGACTTTATGAATTGTTTATAGAATTTGCACTATGAATTTTGCATAAAATACTTGCAGAAGAATTGTATCTGGACTCCATTTGCTTTTCCAGGAGTAAGGTGGTGAGTACTTAATGTTTAATTGATTAACAAGCAAGGCTGTCTGATATATTTCCTTTCTGAAATGCTCAGTGTTAAAGCAAGATTCCATAACAGATTTGGTCAGAACACCCTCAGGAGAAAAATCTTAGGAAGTTGGTGCTGCACATACATTTATTCAGGAAAAAACTTCAAAACTGATGATAGAAAAAGAAAAAACATCTGGGTTAATTATTACCCTTATTATTTCCTGTTTTCCTTAACTCTTCCTACAAAATGGCATATAGCCATTTACTGCTGTTTAAATGTCCAGGTGAATTTTGTGTTTTGGAGAGCAGAATGTGTATTTAATGTTGTTTACTTGCTTGGATCTTTGACATTCATTAGCACAATTTTAATTTTTGAGCTTCCTTGTTTATATTTAGAGCATTAACACTGAAACATCATTCTTCTTCTGGGAGATGATTGTTTTTAGCTAGATCTTTTCAGTGTTAGAAAGAATCACAGAGCCCTACAGGGTTGTGGCAAAGCACTCCAGATAAGTGTTTTCCCCCCATGTATTACTTATTTATTAAGTCTGGTGGAGCATAACTAAAAGGGAGAAAAAAGACCAAAGAAATACAGAATACAATGGCCTTCAGATTTTAATGGGAGATATGGCTGGAAGCTATTTCTAAATTATTAAATAAATCGATTTTATTCTTGCAGTCACCCTGCAAGGTGTATTTGTCAGCCTTATTATATTCATCTTCAGTGCTATTCAAGACCACTTACATAGAAACACGTTTTTCCTGGCCACAATTCTTCAGCCTTTCTAATTAAACATGAGATTTACATTATAGGCTCAGCATTCCTTTCCTTCCTTCCATTTTTTCAGCCTTCGTTTTTCTTTCCTCAGTCACTTCTCCCTATGTTTTGCTTTGCAGACCCACATACAAATAACAGTGTTAGGCATCAGGCTGAAAACCTGGAGGAAGTCTTGTTCCCATTTAAAATGCAAGACCTGTTGGCTGCAAAAGAGTTTTAAGATAATGTGTGCAGCACAGTGCTGCTTTTTCTGTTCACAGCCAACAACAGTGCACAAAGCGTTAAATAGTGTATTTGTGGCAGCAGGGCTGTAGATAAAAGGTTATAGCACAAAGAAAAATACTTTTTTTTTATTTTTTTAATAAAAAAAGATTTGTTTTATCGTTTAAGTGATTCTGTGCTCTCTCATTCTTTTCTCACTGCAGACACACAGTACACAAAATCCGTTTGCTCAGCTTTTCCCATGAGTAATCCAACCACAGCGGTTTGGAGTGAAAAATCTGAAGAGGCAATTGAAAAAATTCCGGTATTGAAAGTTATTATTAAACGGCCATCGATAAACCAAATGCACTGGCATGCCACGAGTGGCAAAGTAGTAATGTATTTATTTCCTGGAGAACAACTTTACAGTCTCCAGCAATTAAAAATGAATAAAGGCAGCCCATCTCCCCCTCACCCCGTAGTGCATGTGCTCAGTGCAGTGAAGTGCGGAAGGAAATGGGGAGAAATATTTTGCTACTCCCTTTATTAAGAAGTGGGAATGTGCTCTGCTGCAGACGGATGCTTCACAGTGTGACACGGGGTGCAGATTTTGTCACCATTCCCTCCACTGGTGCTTTAATTTGAGGCTGGGGCTGAGCAGCAAGGGACTCTACAGCACAAGTCGAGGGCTGTGCTTTTCAACCAGATATCTTCCTATGCGCAATAGCATCGCCACAATTCTGATGCTGGATTTGCCACAGCAAAACAGAGCACAGTGGTACTTAAAATAGATGACTGCCTCTCTAGAAAAATATATGCCTGCTGTGGAGTGTTCTTCCAGCTGACTTTTTGCTCATCGTGTTTTTGCCAAGATATGTAATTTTTATTATTACACATTGTATCCATAAATAATATGCAACTCGAGAAAGAATGAAAACATTCCTCAGCTCAATTAAAAAGCAGGTTATCTCGAGGCGAGAACCACTGCCAAGTGCATAATGGCTGTTTCACTTTACTGCCACAATCACTTTATTGCCAGAGCCGGGCTCATTACTTGGGGCTAGCGTGTCTTTAGACTGCACTCTGAGCAGTGCTAAGCACAGGGAGCTGCCTCCTCTCCGAACTGCTCTGGGAGGCAGCGTGCCTCTTGCACATCTCCCCACTCCATCTTTGCTGCAAGGGATAAGAATTTGATGATAACCTACGGGCAGCGGCAGCGAACTGTGGCATGTCTCACCATGCTGGTCAAGCAAGGTGTGTGGGAGCAGAGCCTGTTCCCCATTTCTCCTTATCCTCCACAGCCCCCTGTTCTGTGAGAAGGCAGGTAAGCCATCTCACATCATCTGTGAGGTACGATGAGCCTGGGCAGGGCACAGTCCGGGAAGGCTCTTCTCTTGCTCTAACCATGGCTGAATTCTCCATCATGGGGTGAAGAACACACCCCATCCCCTGTCACCCTCTGACCTACCATCCTGAATGCATTTTATCTGGGTTTAGCTGGTGGATAGTGTGTTCTATTCCAGCATATGGGCCCAGGATATGGACACCTCAACAGAGGAGTGCAGTTGGTCCTGGGTGGCAGCTTGGCCCTGTTCTAGTAATATGATCTTGGGCCATAGACGCTTCACTGCTTCAGCTGTCCCTGTTCATCCCTGTTCCTGCCCCTGGGAGGCTGCTATTTTAACTATTTATTGCTTTCTAAATTAGACTGTTGGCAAAAGCTGCCAATGACTTTGCTAATTATGTTGCCCCAGGCCAGTCTCTTTGACTTACTCCTTACTAAGGCCAATTAGCAGTTGCCAGAGTGGTTTCTGTCACCCGCTGGCCTGCCGCCCCAAATGTGAGTTCAGTGACAGTTACATAACAAAGTTTGCCTAATGCTTTGTTTTCTTGTTCGTACTGAATTAATGTACTTGGTAAGAGCCAAGCAGATGCAATCAAGGTCTCATCTGGTAATTTTGAGTAGGCTACACTCCATGACATCCTCAATAGATATCCATCATATTGAATGTCTAGAATCCAACTTGGTTCACATCCATCTCGGCTTTCCTGTGGTTTCTCCTGAGGAGTATTTTGAAGCTATCTTGGAAGTAAGCACAGGACAAGCTCCATTTGCCCCATGCCTGGGTGCATGAGGATTTAACCACTTGTCCATGACACGAGGTCATTGCACATGCCTCTCTTAGTAGTTGTAAAAGAGAAGCTGCTGGTTATCTTGTCTTCATGTAAGTCTGACAAGTAGCGAGGGGATACCTGAAGACAAGGCACTGGCATGAAACAGGAGAGGGAATGTTTTCACCCTCTGATTGCAGTTTCATAACAATACTATGTCCCAGTTCAGAGGTGAAATGACTGGTGTTGAGTGAGGGTGAGCACATTTATCAGTCTTGCTTCTTAGTGGGGCATTCTATCAGAAAGCCAGGGCAGCTGAATGGGGTTGTGGCAGAGACAAGCGAACCTTGTGTAACTCGAACTTAGTGAAGAGATGCTGCAGCCTGTCTGGTAGGCTGAACAGTGCTGTTTTATTCAACCTTGTCCTGTTTTTAAGCTGATTTGAATCTTGCCAGTGGAAAGACCTTTGTGGACCAATTAGTCAAACATTGCTGTTGTTTTTAATCATGGAAATTATACAAAGCTGAAGCTCTTCTCCTTTAGTTTTCTCATCTGTACTCTGTGTGGAGTGTGATTGCACTGCGTATGTTTATAATATCAGTGCCAGAGCCAGACAGAAGCTAGTCCATCTGGGTCCTGCTAGCAGGGTAGCAATAGCAGCACAGGCTTTGCCTAGGGTTTGCAACACCCTCACTATCTCACTCCAGACCCAGGATTTTCTTCCATTATTATTTACCAGTCAGACAGGAAGAGAAAGAAGACATGCATGCTCAAGAATAGGGGAGGAGGCAGCTGGCAGCAGTGTCTCAGTCAGGATATAGGGAAAAGGATAAAGGCGGGACTAAGGAAGAGAGTTGACTTAGGACAACACGGCTTTTGCCTGAGAGGGTGGCAATGGCCAAATGGATAGCTTATTAAGGTTTTCATGTGTTTGTGAACTAGGTATGATTTCAAATGCTGGTTTCAGAGAAGCAAACCAAAAACCTCATTGCACTTGTACCTCTGGACTGCAGAGGACTGTGTGGACTACTACACCTATTAGGAGACAATTAGTTGGAAAGATATATAGTGTAGCCTAGTCTCACCAGACCTTTCATAACTGGAGCAAGAAAGAGGCTATTGGGAATATATAATAAATTCCACTTCTTCAGGACTGCAGTGCTAGTAACCAGTCTCCAGAGGTTCATGTCACCTTATTGCTTCATGAAGTTGTTTGTGTAGGAACCATTAAAGTCTTTGCTCATGCCTTTAGAAGTAATTTACAGTGAGCACTAGAGTGCTTGCTAAATATTCCTGGTGTTAAATTCTTTACAGAGAATCATTTGAACATGATGATATCCTTATCTACTTTCAAAGGAAAAACTGGAGAGGTTTTAATGATAGCCAGCATCTACACTTTTTATGCATTTTGGCTGAGATTTTCAAAGCATGTAGGTAATGAGGACATCCAATTCCCATTAATTTTAGAGGCACCTTAAAAGGCTTTATAAATCTCAGCCTTTATGCTCTAGCCAAGAAGAAGGAAAGATTGATTTCCATACTGAGAAAATTTTAAGCAAAGTACTGATAACGTACTATAATAATTTCCATGACAGCTCACAGGAAAATTAACCTCATTACCTGCACCATGCATGAATTTCTCTTCTTAGTGGCTTACCTTGCACATCAAGACAGTTCAAAGCTATGATTGATGGTGCGGTCAACGTCACATTAGGACTTGGATTGCTAAATACTTATCTTTTCTTCTGCTATTCATGTGATCTCATGAAGTTGCTTAGATTGCTTTTATACAACAGTGTCACTTGAGTCGGCCTAAAATTTGTCTAGGAAATAGCTGCCTATTCTTGGATCTTTCAAACAACTTTCATAAGAGCTGTGGACTATTGGCATAATTTTTTTCAGTTCTTTCAATCATATTTTCTTTCCTTAGACTTTCCTCTCTTCTTGATTGAGGAGAGTTTTTGCTTTCTTCCATGATCCTCTGATACTTCAGCAGTCTGGAGACTATACATTTTCATGAACTACTGTATAGCAAAAGAAGGCCATGACAGCACCTGTTAATGGGATACACGAGCTATAAGAGGAATAGGAGGCAATCAAGAAGGAAAACCATCTCACCCCTTCCAAAAACCAATAACAGCTCAAAAAGACTACAATCTCTATCCAGAGATATCACTTCCTTGGCTGCAAGCCCTTAAATTAGGGGTGGAGGGGACCACTGCTTGCATCTGAGCTCCTTGGTTTATCCACATCTTCTCACTTGGTACTCAAACATTGGTTCAGACCATGACCTGGTAATTCTGCTGCAGCTACTATCTTCTATATAAGCTAATGACTTTTTTGGCCTCTTAATTGTTCACAAGCTGTTTTTCAACAGATTTTACATTACTAGGTTTTAGGCTTACTTTTGGTTTAGAATTTTAAGTGTCTTTGGTAGTATGTATGGGATAGGCTGTGGTTTCTGCTAAAGCCAGTGATGCGAGCCTGTTCGTGGAGGAGACAGTGCTCTTAGTTCACCTGAGTGTGTTTGTACAATTTATCTTTAATTCAGAAATTACATGCCGTAAATTGTGAATGAAACACATTTCTTTATGCCTACGTACATGCAAATACGGATGTTGACAAGTCAACTCTCACCGCTGCTGCTTCTCAGTACCCATGACTTTACCCCTACAGGACTCCTGTTTCTTACCTTATATCCTCAGTATGATATGTGTAATCCCAGGCCCATGTAGTGCTACTTGAAGTGAATTACATTTTTGTTGTTTTTTGTCTGCTGAGATGGCTGGAGACTCTGCGTCCCAGTTTCTACGTGTCGATAGCTTCCTTCTGTCTCCTACACCTTCATCTTCATGGACCAGAAACCTTCAAAATGGGCCTTGACATAGGAAACTCCACTGTAGTTGATATATATGCCCATAGTACTAACCTATCATTCACACCTATACCGTGCAGAGGGTTGGGATTCAGCTGACCCACTTTTACTGCCATGTGTGTGCTATCTACTCCTGTTATGGCTAGATGTAGGCAGAATAGCTCTTCTGGCTCCATTAACTAGATCACAATAGACGATAATATCAGATGGTAAGGGAAATCATAATATGTAGCCATGACATATACACTTAGCTTATGCCAGTCACAGGCAAAACTAAACCCACTGCTAGAGACTACACTGTGCTCATAGCTTCACAAATGATTGAACAACTATCCTTACAATTCAGGAGGCAAGCTATATAAACTCAGTAGCTTTAGGTAGAGAGGATTTTCTGTGTGAGATGTGATATTGTACTGTGAGAAAACATGCACCCAAAGGAGAGCCATACATCTGTCTCCTGTAGATTGCATGAGAATGAAAATGTGAATGATGTGGCTTGGGCCAGACCCTTATTAGGTGGCTTACTGAAAAATGTATTGGTTTCTTACAAGCAGAGCTATTCCCACAAATGCACAACACTAAATTCTTTCTTATATATGCCCAACGAGTCAGTGAGTTACACTTGGGCTGAGCTTGGTGCAGAATTTTTATGGGTATCAGTATTATATAAAGCCATAATTATTAAATGCTTCCTTTTTTTTCCCCCCAATATATATTTTTTCTTTTATTTTCTAGAGCTGCAATATGTAACTGTCATGTAGGTTGCTCTGGTTTATGCCTTTAGTCACATTGCCAAGCTACTTAATGTTTAATAAAATCCTTTCATAACCCCTTGTCATTAATACATATCTTGAAAAAGAGCTGGGACAACAGTAGTGGAATCTAAATTAAACAGTGAGTTGGGTGCTTATCATTTCCCTCATTATGTACCCTTTGGAGCAGGCTAGAACTAAAACAAATAGACTTCCTGGAAAGTAATATTAAGACATATGAGACCAGCGCTACTGGAAGAAGCCATATGAAACACTTGTATTTGTAATTTTTTTTGGTACTGTTTATTTTTTTTCTGAAAGATGTGACAGTTTCTTGATAGAATGAAATGTTCGTTGAAGTTTTTTTTCTTTTCTTTTTATAAAGTTACTCCATATGCTTAATAAAGTGCCTTTAGTGAGCAATTATGGCATTTTCTTCATTATGCATTGCACCTTGTCACATCCGACGAAGGAAACAGCAAACTCTTTCTCTGTCCTTGAAAACCAAAAATGTAAATAGCGGCGTTACTCCCGAGGGAAGAGCTGTGTTAATTGTGGAGCACTGCGTTAGAAACCCTGGATATTGTATGTCCTCATTGTTTGGTTAGAACGGGGTGGTTACTGTGGGATTTAAACCATATGTCGCTCGAATTCCTAAATTGGCCCTTTCAGTCAGCTGTGCTCTATCATTCGGTATTGATCACAGATAATATGCTTTGCAAATTAGGGGTGGTTACAGTGCCTTTGTCCGTAATAGATGTTGTCATTCATGTAGAATAGCCTGAAAGTGAGGAAAGGTTTAAACGGGGTTAAAGCTTCTCTAGTCATCATTAATGAATTTTCTAATGCTGCCTGGATTCCATAATCATGTGAAGATCAATAGCTATTACAGCATAATGTAAACAAACAAAGAATCTGTTAGAAATGGAGGGGTTGTGCTGTAACATTTTACTTGCCTACAGCAGCGCATTTGTTATTACCAGGGCAAAACTGAATAAGCAAGCGTATGACATATAGTCTGAATAAGACGATGATTAGCCAAAGTGAGGCTATTGCTGAAGGAAGACAGGTTTAGTACCTTTTGTAAATGAAATGAATTTGAACAAATCCAGCTGAAATAACAGGATCCCGTTTGGGTGCCGCTGTCGTACATGGGAATACTTATGAGCTGAAATAACAGGATGGTTTTGTCGCCTCACACCAACACTTTCTCTGTGAGAGTGTGCAGACACTCTTTGTAGGGGTGGGACCTGCGTTGCCACAGGCACAGGAGAGAGACAGAGGAAACGTCCCCAAAGGGCATGGCCTGAAATATAAGGTGTAATAATAAGAAACAAGCGAGGAGGTGAAGGGGTAAGAGAAAGAGGAGCTGGTGTTAAGCTGCTCTCAGCGTATTTTAGCGTAGTCTGACTAGCTGTGAATCTCTCCTCCAGCTGGTGACAGCTGCCTCCTTTTAAGTCCATCACTGAATTGTGATGTTGTGATCACCAACTGTTGAGGAATGACTGAACCTTGAATGCAGGTGCAACAAAATCCACTGCTCTGAACCTAATAAATTGCATTCTTTTGGGCAGTCTGTGATATCTGGTCATATCTGCCACTTCTTTACTGCTTCATCTAGATTGATTGCCATGACAAACTCATGGGTATCTATTGACCTTACTTGTTGTGTGTTTCTTAATACTGTTGTGCGCCATTTAGTGCAGCTCTTCTCATCAGCTGTCAGGATGTGGGAACTTCATGGTGCTCTGTGGACTGTACAGGTCCACTATAAAGCACTTGCACAAGGCTGTGACACTGTGTTCGTGTGCACAGAGTAGGACTCTTCAGACCAAAATCCTTTCACATTATACCTGCTGGCCTTCAGCTGCTTTAACTGTGTTAGCAGAGAAATGAAAATTGATGGAGCACGGGGTCCAACACAGTCCAGTTATTGTTTCATGGTTGGGTGACTTTTACTGAAGCCTGTGGTGTGACACCGGAGAATACACATGGGAGAGAAGCTTTGACAGCGATGCATTTCTTCAGGCATCTGTTGCAGTGCAAACTCCAATGTGACTGTGTGATTTGGACACTTACAAAACCTCACATTCGTAAACTCTTCCAAATTTCTGTAGTCTAGAAAGAGATGACCTTACTTATCCCTTCAATGGTGCCGATGTCTCTACCAACCCACCTATTTTCATGAAATTTCCAGGAAATTTGAGCTGCTCCTCCGTGTCATCTGAAACAGCTTGGAGAGAGGCTGTATGGGGCTAACAGTGCAAATGCATCTTTGTAAGAACCTGAGGAAGAGAGGGGGAATGGAATACTTCCACCTCAAGGACATTTTCACTCCATAAGACGCTGCAATTGAAATACAACACTATGTGTTACTACTTCTGAGTATGAGGAGGTGTTACTGAGAAAAAGAAGGGCTGGATACTTCTGATTCCTTTTTCTCTTACATTTCTCCCCATGAAGGAGGAGTGCTCAGTCCAGAGCAGCGTCTGACGCTACAGCCATGGAGACTGTGTTCAGGATTTATTGGGATGGTAATCCCTGCAGTGGAACCAAAAGCATCTGGTTCCAAAGGCATGGAAACCAGTTCAGACAAACCATGGACATGGGTGAGGTCATGGGGACCATAGGAGAGCTTTTTATGCACATAAAGCAGCTGGAAGGGCCCAGGAACTTTTAGTGGGGGAAATTCTCTGCCCTTTATTTGAGGGTTAAGATCTCGTCCACTATACTAAGCATTTTCCTGTGCTCACTTCTGTGGCAAGGCACAGAAGTGCATTTGGCTTAATCTTTTCTGAGCTGACAGTTTGCTATTTGTGGCATTTTCTCAGATTACATACCCTGTGTAGCTGACAGGAGCTTGTGATTTTCAGCAAGAGGAATGCAAGGAAATGACACGCATCCCTGACAGTCTGATAACGTGGCTGCAGCAGGATGTTCCCAAAGCCCTGATGCACTGCGCCTGGAAATGCTGGTGCCACCACCCTGGCACAATTGTCCCTGGATTTGCTATTGAAGCCTCCCAAATTATTGCTTCATTTTTGTCCGAGTGCAGAACCCAAAGAGCTGATCTTATTTCAAGCCTGAATTTCTCTTTCTGTGCATCTCAAATGGTAGTGCTGAAATTATCCCAGTCTAAAACATGGCAGAGAGGAAAAAAAAGGCCAGCGTGTTGTATTATTTTCTGCTATTTTTGACCCCTGAGTTCTTTCTGGAGCCTCCACATTTTGTGCAACTATCATGCCTCTTGGAAAATTGTCTTGTCAGTCTAAATTGTCTTGCCTTGGCTGTAAGCTCCTGAGGCTAATTGCAGCACAGTGGCACTTGGTCCTTTGCTATCTGTGTCTCTGGGCTGAAGACTGATCACATGTGAATGCATTTTGAATTTAGCTGACTCCAAACACAAGCAATTGTCCTGGCTGGACTTTGCTCCATTGGAGCAGCACTTGGGGAGCAAGATGATATTGTTTCTTGCCCTGGTCCTTGTGACCGTGTCAGTGAGCTTTGACTTAATCAGATCTGCAGACATTAGGGTTTATTTCCTTGGGTTCCGACCTGGGTGAAGGTGTTATCAAAGCTTTACTTTGGCCAAAAGTAACTTTGGGGCTACATCTCATCCTTGATTCGAAAGTGCCATAGAAGTCTTGGGAAGGGATGAGGGAGATATCCCAGGAGCATAGCTTGAGTCAAGCTGTAAGAAATGGGGCTCGCTGGTTCTGGGTCTGTGCCAGGTCCTTGTTTCCCAGGGAATCACATGGGTGTCTCTATGTCTTCCCCACTATTCATATTTTCCAGGCTTTTTCCATCACCTCAGGTATTTTAAACATCTGTTACCCTGAAAGTAGAGATAGCACAGGATGAAATAGGCATGTTTATATGATAACATGTAACAGTCACATAGTTCTCATTTAGGGTGCAAAATGCCTTGGTATCCTGCACAGATATGAGCAGGTCTGTACCTTCAGGAGAAAAGCTTCAGATGAAGCACAGTTGGATATGCCTACTTTTGGTAGTTTTTACATCAACATGTTTTAGGCTGATGGAAGCAGACTTTAAGACATCAAAATATTATATATTACTCTTCAACAAGACTTTACATTTCATGCCTATGTTTTTATGATTTTTTTTTTAATTTTATGTCTTACGTCGCTTTTAGTTGTGGTCCTTGAAAGCTATACAAGAGTGGGGTCTGAGAAGAGAGCACAACAGATATCAAACTCTGTCTGTAGCGTGGCTTTGGGATTGCCTGGAATGGCAGCACATGGAACCATGGCTACATGAATATTCACTGATGCGTAAACACGCACACTGCTCACATGCCACTCTGAGTCTGGATTTGCTTGGGAATGCAAATCCCTTTGTTTAAAAGAAAGAAAACATTCTGCTTTTGGGAAGACATCTAATTCAAAGAAGTTTCTGCATCACAGCTGATCAGTAATAAACAAAGGCAGAATTCTTCAAAAGAGATATTAAAAAAAAAAAAGAAGAAAGAAAAGGGTATCCTGTAATATCTGGGATGAGAAGATATAAGTTGTTTCAGAAGCAAGAAAGTGAATAAGGGGAATTACAGCTACTCTGCTGATGGGTGTAATTAGTTTCCAGATTTTATCACTTTTGATAATTAGATCTACATGAAACCTCCAGTCAAAGACTTCACAAGAATTTCTCCTGTGTCAGCCTGGGTACGTAATAGTTGCAGTGATAGATCTACTGGATAGATCTAGGCTAGTAAATGCTTTGGGAAACACCTTCATCTTTCTTTTAAGCTGGCAGATGGTTTAAGTCTGGGCTGGACTGCCTGCTGTTGTTTTCAATGAAGGAGTGTTACCTTTTAGGATTCATGAAAGCCTCTCAATCAAAGCTAAAATGGCAGGCCAGTGAGGTGAATCAATAAAAATCTCTACTTTCAGCTGGAGTGTCGGATAGTAATTCTTCTCGTGTCACTGCCTGGTTAAACAGTCATACTCCTGCTAAAAGCCCTATAAGACATAATAGATTCATGTGGCCTTAGTCTATTGTACTGCATTTACCCAGAAAAAGGGAGAGAGGTTACTGTTTCACTAAAACAAACCAGACACTGATGAATTGTGTATCAAAATGTATTCATCCATTTCGCTCTGCCTCATTAGAGCAAGGGGAGCCTGTTTTCTATGCCACTTGTGGAGCAGTGTTAAGACATCTGACGTATTCATTGCAAATCCTAGTTTAATGATGACTCAGACATCAAATCCCAAATGATTTTACATGATGGCTTTTTGGTTTCCTATTAAAGCACATATCCATGCCCTTTCTGTTTATTAACCTTCAATAAAGATGTACAAACTGGATGCATGAGGAAATCTTTCAAGAGGCTTTAGTATAAATCAGTTGGCCCCATGAAGGAATTATCCAATAGTATCATTTCTAACTGCAGGAAATTAACCTGATGCATTAAATGTCCTTCTCTGTAGTGTTTTAGAAGATGTCGATGGAACAAAAAGTTTTCATTCAAAATAAATGTGAAAGTTCTTAAATGTTAAATATGAGAAGGAATGGCTGCTCTGTGCTTTGAAGCTGGGAGCTGGTGGCCCTGAAGCAGACTTATTCAGATGCAGACGAATTCCCAGCCCGGGTGGATCCCTCAGCTGCATGTGTCAACCACGGATTCCGTTCTCCTATTCTCTTCTCAGGACTGAGCTGGTATCAGGAAACTGGCTTAATAAAATGCGTATGGAGGATCTGCGTTAAAATTCACCCTTCTCTGAGACCATGAAAAATGAGGTCCTAAGTAAGACCCAAAGAGCCAAAGGTGAAAAAGTCAGTGACTTAGAGGGGAAAGTGTCCTCTTCTGAAAAGTAAATAACTTGCTTGTAGGAGAGACCTGTTCAAGCAGCTCAAGTTTTTTCCTTGTGCTCACATGGTTCTCACACTTCTCCCAATATCTATCTATCCATCCATCCATCCACCCATCTTTATGTGTTTAGTCATGGGAATCATTAATTATTTTGAAGAAAATCCTTAAATGAGTCTTTTTGTTCCTTATTTTGGAGAAAGTCATATTACTGTTGCTCATGTACTTAGCAGTGCAGCTAGCTAACATTGTAATTCAGAGGTGATGTGCTGAATTTTTATATTTAATGAGACCCACATACCGCATTATCTCACCATCTGGGTAGATCCGGGAATGGCTGTGGAAAGTTCCCATAAGTCATATTAACATCCATCATGCCTTCAGCTCACTGTGAGGCACAACCATAGAAACGTTTCTTTCACTGTGGAGGTTATTTTCCTTTGAAAGTCCACTGAACTTGTGCGTCTTGTACAATTTTACATATCTCCCTCTGCTACTAAGTCAGGGCTGACCCTAGCTATCAAACAAGGGCACTCTGCAAAATACCAAGGGTCCCCCCTTCCTCTTTGCTGAAGCAAACCTCAGCAGATGTAGACAAGATTTTAATAGATACAGAAAGAGAAATGCATAACAACCTCATTAAGAGGACTATAATAGGCTGTCAGAATATCTGCAAGAGGACAATATATCAATGTCTAGTTTGTTACGGCAATGCTAACTATGGTAGTTTGCCCCTCTCATAATCTTTCATTCATCTTCTATTGGTCTGATTTCCAATAATACTTCATCACCTCATGCATCCACTCTCCCTTTCAGCTGCCTCACAATTGCTGACATAACTCTTTAAGAACAGAAGAATCAGAGCTGGTAAGTGGCAGTAATAAAAAAGCAGTTAGTGGTCCACCCCACTGCTAGCCCTGATATGGTATGTTAGAATGGTTTTCATTTTCTTTCCCTCTCTACCATCCCGAGGACCATTTTGTCCCATCCCAACATCTGCGGGAGGTCAAGGTCCGAAGAGCCCGGGGATTTTGCACCATCTGCCACCAAAAAAAAAGAGGAAAGGAAGGCCCTAAGTGTAGTTCTAAAGAGCTATTTGAAGTTATTTATCACTGTAATGGCAAACCAATCATTATTAATTGGACCCACCCACTCTCTTTCATGTACATTGCAAGGCCAATGAAACATTATTAAAATAGATCTAATTTGCTGCAGCTGGAATTCTTCCCTCCTCCCCTTTCACTTTCCTCGACCCTTTGGGAAGATGAAATGGAGCCAAGTGGTTTTGCCCCTTTACTTTCAGGGGAAGCCAGCTCCCCTTTTCAGCTGGGGATCCAGAGTTCCTCTGAATCAGGAGGGGGGACAAACCATCCCTTATGAAGCTGTGACAGCTGCTGAAACTGCTCCTGAAGCCATGGGATGAAGCACAAGTAGGAACTCACACCAGAGACCTCATAAAATTGTTCTCTTCTGCATATTTAAATATATTTTTATTCCACTTGCCTAGGAAACAACAGTCCCAGTCGAAAGACAAGAAAACAATGGACTTTCAGGCTTTTCTGTTCATGTGTCAGTAAACAGCTCTTCTGCTGAACCCAATTTTGTACATTTTAGGCAGCCGTGGTTACAATAACATGTCTTGAATGAAATGTGCCAATTGGAGGAAATTGTCAGCTCATTATTGTGGCTAACAACTGAGATACGAATGCTTCAGTCAAGAGCGGGAGGCGATTTTGTAAACAAGGAGTGTTCCTAGGGGGATTTTTATAGTTAAAATCAGTATGAAGTAGACTTGAAATAATTGTAGTGACAAAAGGTTCAGCTCTGTTCCAGCTGGAGATGACGACAACCCTCCACTACTTTCAACAGGGTCAGGATCACACCCTTTGTGGGAGTACACTTAGCACTGGTCTGTGTTGCTTGCATGTGCCTAGATAAAGCCTGGAGTTCGGGTCAGCCAACTTAAACTAGCTAATTAAATGGCCCAGTGCCTGTCTGGATGCCACATCCATTTGACTGGTCCAAACATGCTTCCAATAGCAACTCCCAGCACTGGCGGGATGTGACAGCTCTGGGCACAGATCTGAACTCTGATGCCCAGTAATCCCACTGACCAGAAGCTGCCTGACCTACTTTTCAGGTCTCCAGCACTGTTTTGAAAATGCCTCTTCTCTTGGTGTTGCTGACTTCTGTGAGCACAACTACATGCCTGCCCTTGTAAAGACAGAGGACAATGGGCTGTGTTCAGCCTGGAGGGCAAGGACGAGGATGGAGCTGTATGCAGAAAGGCCAGGAATTGGGCCACAAAGCTTCAAATTTCCCCAAGACCAAGGAGGCCTCCAGGAGAAACTAAGAAAGGCCAGGCACAAGGACAGAGTAGTGGCAGGCATGGGAACATTTGAGGGCAACAGAGAGTTTAGTGCTGTCTCCATTCTGTTTGACACAATTAAACAGACATTCATCTTTGTCTTTTAAAGGTTTATACTCTTCTCAGTGTAGCACAAAGATGAAAAGCACTGATCCAGAATGGGGACAAATGGCAGCATGGAATTAATCAGGCACACAGTGCCTTATACAAGTCACCCTAGAAAATGGTGGGCTCTTGGAGGAAGGACTTCATGAAATGCAAGCCAGAAAAATGCCTGCTGAGGCTGGGGACAAGGGGAACAGAAACCAAACTGAGGCCTTGCAACTCTCTGCAATTAAGCTCGAATCAAATAATCTCGAGGGAAAAAAATTCTGGTTCTTCTCTCAGAGCTCTTCTCCCTGTTTGACTTTTCTGAATACAGAGGCTGCATGAGTAATGAAGAGGTGTGAACTTGAAAAATAATGTTTTATGATGTCATCATGTGCTTTCCATCTTTAAATAAAAAGTGTGGAATGAACAACCTTAGTTCACGACAAAGAACAAGCTTTCAGTAAGGCAGATAAGAAAAGGAACTTCAATTTTCAAGTCTCAACGAGTACCAATCAGAAAGTGCATTATGCTAATATTGATGCTTCAACATTCATCCATAGTACATGAAAAATTTAAAATAAGATTGACCAGCAACCCAGTAACTGGTCATTTTTATTCCATGAGCTGTGAAACAAACTGTAAAGTAAACAGGTAAATGCTGGATGTTTTATTTTATCTAGTCCAAGGTGAAAGCAGAGTGTTTGCACACCAAAAAGTCTGCAGCTGGTGCTTATCAGAAAATGAATCATGTTTCCATGTTTAAGCACAGAAGCTCCTCGACACGGCTGTGTGGCTCCAGTCATGCTGCTGCTTGGTGAAGGCTTTCAGTACCATTGGCTTTCAGGCATGCCTGCTCAGTGGTCTGGTTTTCACTGCATCACAGCTAGCTGCAGCAGAAAATGCTGAAGCTCCTCAAAGGCTGGAGAACTGAGTCCTGAGAGCTGGACAAATAGAATCTGGGATATACCTGGGTAAATAGACAGTGACTGTGGGATGGAAGAGAAAGAACTGTGCGAGGCTGGTCTCCCACAAAGTAGAGATTACTGTCCTGCAGGGCAGCAAACATGCCAGAGAGAAACTAGACACAGATGAAAGTATTCCTTGCTGGTAGGACCCAAGCTGAGGTCACCAGCTCTGATATGGAGCATATGTGCCTTTTCTAGTGAAACTGCAATTTCAATAACTTAATGTCAGCAAAAATGCTTCTGTCTCTGAGGAAGGAGTGAAAGTACAATATTTCCAGTGGTATGCCTAAGGAAAGACAGGTTTGAGATTAGAAACATCCCATGTACAATAAATTGGCACCCTTCCCTGAAGTGCCTTTTCCTTCCTTGTACAGACAACTTTGTCCTTCCCTTCACCTTTCTGTGCCCTCCTTTCACTTTTAGAGATCCTTCTGCCTCAGAAAATGCTGCTCTTGGTATGGGTTATCTTCCATTTATATACCAAGAAACTGAGGCTGTGGTGTTGCAGAACATGCAAGTTTATGCAGTGGTTTGCCGAAGGGTGGGATTTCTGTTGCTCCTCTGCTCACTTGTCTTGCTCCCTTGTTTGTCATACTCTTCCCTTAGATGGTTTAAATTGCTGGAATTATCAAAATCCATGCCTTTCTTTCTTTTGGATTTATTTTCTGCCATTGTCATGTGTTCTTTTAGCCCATCCAGAAGAGTGAGCTGGGACCTTTTGTATGGGGCTTAACTGTCACTCTGACTGGTCCAGCTCCCTGAAAAATTACTTTGACACAAAAAGACAGCACAGAGTCATTTGCCAAGATGCTGAGCAACTGCCATGCTCTGCTTGAAGCCATTTCTGTTCTGACGGTGCTGCTAAGGGAGATGCTCAGTGCAATGAGCTCTCAGGTGTTGGCACGGAGGGCAGGCAGTTGTACTCATACCATTTACAGGGATCACAAATACGAAAAGCATCAGCAGAGATAACTGTTCCCTTTACAGATCTATGCACACACCTGGACACATGACGGTTTGGTGAATAGCTGATAAAAGATGTATGAAATAAAATGGAGATGAGTGTTTTCATCTCAGGCACCTGTCAGAAATCATGTATATAATGTGGGAAATTAAATGCAGCCCCTAAAATCAAGTGTGCAGAGGTGACTGTGAGCTCAACACATATTGTCAACTACAAAAGGACCTGCAGTTACATGTGAGCAGGGTAAAACTAGTGGGATGAAAAGTGGGACACCTAACCAGTCAATAAATCTGGTGTAACTACTCAGAAAAGGACCCATCTCTACAGTGTGCATGTATGCAATTAAATACAGCAGCTCTCATTTTGCAGAATGAATGTGAGAAAATCTTAGATGTCTGAAGGGCAGTTTGTTCCAGTCAGTTTTTCCCAACCTAAATCTCAAAGCTGCTTTCTTTCTATAGCAGCTCAGTATCTTTGATTCCTTCACACTCCTAGTTTGTACAAAGCCAGACAATAATGTATCTGAGATCACAGGCAGACACGTAGGTGCACATCTGAGATGAGATACACCTCATTGCTTCCCAGAGGGTCCAAGCAGGTGGTGGCTTATGGAGCTGCCTGAGGAGCTGCTCTCACTGAGTCAGGTCTCTGCATCATGCTGCAGATGCCTCTGATAAACAAGGGCTTCAAAAATCCACACATTTCTTTTGTAACCCTGTCTCTGCATTGTTTGCTGTATTTATCTGAGACGAAGCACAAACCTTCATTTTTTAGATGTTAAAACGCTGAATTTAAAAAACAAACCAAAATCCAATTTCATTCTATTTGATCTGTCATTTTAAAGATGAAACCATTTTGTTCCAAATTGAGAACATTTTGTGCTGCTTTAGAAAAGCTGCTTGAGAAGACACGCTGAAGAGAGATCCGCAGACCTTGAGAGGAGAAGAGGAGATTCTTTGTGAGGAGTCATTAATATTGATTTCACCTGACACACCTGCAGGAAGTGAACAAAATTGTTCCTGTTGTATACAAGTGCTCTCTACAGAAATCAGTCTTCTGGTCTGAACTGAAGAATTACTAATGTAAACAGGAAAGGCTTCCATTTCTTTTGTGCTTTTGCTGCTCAGTTGCATTGCTTGATTTGGCATTTATTATAACACTCCTATGGGTAGAATCAGCCCTTCCTCATAGCATGAAGGGTGTTAAATATTTTCATTTTAAAGACTGTCAGCATTAGGGGAGGTTGGGGTTAATAGGAGTACTTATTGCCCTTCACGAAAGACAGTCTAGTAAGGAAGCCTATTTTCTTCAGATACTAATTAGACAGGTACATAATTAAACACCTTAAATAATGAAATAGAGTCTGTGTAAAAGGCTAAAAATAACTGGCCATAAATTAGTCATTCAGCCTGGATTAATAAATAAGCTCTGGATGTCAGTTCACAATGATTTCTCTTCTTCAGTTTGACCAACAGGACACTCATCACAAGCACATCAGACTCTCCATCTAGACACTGCTCTGTTGCATTTCATCGTGCTCCTGGATCACTGCACCTTGCAGAGCTGGAGGGCTTTGTGTACGTACTGAGTCTGACCTGATTCTCATATGGACATCTTGGCACGTGGATGTAAGCAGAAATGGCATGTTGCCCATATGTACAGTGGAGATGCAATGTGAAATAATACATAACTTTGTAGCTTGTACTGAAGAGAGCATACTCTTCAGTAGAAAGTCTTTGGGAGGAGAGAGCTTGAAATGCTGTAGTCCACATCTGGGAATATATGTTCAACATCTGCAAAATTCTATCTTTACCTATATGGAAGAATAGCTGCCATGGCTGATCTGGCTTTACGATGGTGGCCTTGTGCAGAGACAGCTGTGTCTGTAGTGTCTTTGGCTGTGGCTATGGAAGGTGATTGCTCCCCTCTACTCAGCTCTTGTGAGGCCCCATCTGGAGTACTGCATCCAGGACTGAGACCCCCAGCACAAAAAAGATGTGGAACTCTTGGAGAGGATCCAGAGGAGGGCCACTAAGATGGTCAGAGGGCTGGAGCACCTCTCCTAGAAGAAAATTTGAGGGAGCAGGGCTTCTTTAGCTTGGAGAAGAGGAGGCTCCAGGGAGACTTCACTGTGATCTTCCAATACTTGAAGGGAGCATATAAACACAAACGGTTATGACTGTTTACGAGACTGAATAGTGATAGGCCAAGGGGGGATGGATTCAAACAAAGACAGTGGAGATTTAGGTTGGATATTAGGAGGAAGTTTTTCACTCAGACGGTGGTGACGCACTGGAACAGGTTGCCCAAGGAGGTTGTGGATGCCCCATCCCTGGAGGCATTCAAGGCCAGGCTGGATGTGGCTCTGGGCAGCCTGGTCTGGTGGCTGGCGACCCTGCACATAGCAGGGGGGTTGAAACTGGATGATCATTGTGTTCCTTTTCAACCCAGGCCATCCTATGGTACTATGATTCTGTGTGGTAAGCAACTGCTCATGCTGACCTGCGTTGGTGTCAGTGGGGCCAGAACTTCACCCCCAAAGCTATGTGAGAAATTTGCTTTCCTGTCTGTTTTAGATGCTTGGAGTTCTTGGGAAGGTAATTCCCTCTGCTGCCTCCTTCTCTTTATTTGCGGAGTGAGTGCACATGTACCCAACCCAAATTAAGTACTGTGAGCATCAGTAACTGACCAGAAAGAAGTTATGATCCAACTGAGTGTTAGCATTTATTTTTCGCCGAGTTTTGCAGGAAAATTAGACTTCTATGATCCTACCATCTTTGCTTTACTGCTTGTCTCCCTTTAGCAACCTCTGCTTCATTCCGAGCAATTCTGATCCAGCAGCAGAGGCACCATGTCCTATGAGCACTGTGAAATCAGGCAGGCAAGTAGAGGAAAAGCAACCAGATTGCTGCGGTCACCAGAGGAAAGTCTGCAATGAATGCACAGCCACATAGCAGGCACCAGAGAATCCACTTACAAAAGAAACCACAGCCACTGGAAAAGCTGTGAGCAAACTCACAGATTATATAATAAAGAAGACCCACTAACTGTGTAAGTACCCTTGCACATGAAGCTAGTTGCTTAACTTGGTTAACTTAAATGATAAGGGAAGGGCAAATTATTTTTGGAAGAAAAAAAACAATACCACTTCTCTATTGACCTTTTGCCCTTTCCTAAAGTGTTGCTCAAACTAAATCTTCATGAACGTTCTGAAATATTTAGTTACTGCCTTTTTTTTTTTTTTTCTTTTTTTTTTTTCTTGTGTATTTTTGGACTGTGGCCAGAATAGAAAAGAGATTGCTGAATACAGCAAAAAGAGCCATTCTCAAGGTACCTCCATGCTATCTGAAAGCTAGAAATGCTGTAAATCTTGAGCTAACCTGCTCTTGAAACCTTGAAACTTGCTGACGGCGCACATCCCTCATCTGCACTGCCAGGTATGACCGCTGGCTGCTCTTGTGGTGTTAATAGGTCTCACCTTACTGGGGCTGGCTTGGAAGTATTGAGGCAATGCTGCTGTTACCTGTGGCACTGGACATCTCTGACAGCACTCAGCACTGCTACTTTGCTGTGTACAGTCCAAGCTTGAGCAAGTGTTTCTGCTGCATAGTCAGTGCCTCCATTCCACAGCAGGACAAGGGGAAATGGTTTTAAGATAAAGGAGGGAAGATTTAGGTTGTAATATCAGGGGAAGTCCTTTACTATGAGAGTGGTGAGGTACTGGAACAGGCTGCTCAGAGAAGTTGTGGATGCCCCGTCCCTGGAGGTGTTCAGGGCCAGGTTGGACGTGGCCCTGGGCAGCCTGGTCTGGTATTAGATATGGAGGTTGGTGGCCCTACCTTTGGCGGGGGGATTGGAGATTCATGATCCTTGAGGTCCCTTCCAACCTGAGTCATTCTGTGATTCTGTGATTCCCTTTATCCTGGGTTTCTGTGCATGTGTACAGGATACCATGGGAACAGGATTGTATAATCCCAGCGGGAAGGGGGAAGCTCCCTCAATGCTACTTAGTGTTGTGAGCTGTATCACCATGCAGTGTGCCCTAGGCACAGGTCTTTCCCTCCTTGGCCTGCAAGATCAGATCCATGGAGAGGATTGTTCAGCTTGTAGCACTTCTTCCCTCAAACTCTCTTATCTTGCCAATTCTAGCAGTATGTCATGGTTTTATTGTATTACAGTGCTTAGTGATACTACATTGCTTTTTTTTATCAGTGTTATGAAACTTCAGAATGATACTGCCTGAAGAGTCCTGTTCACTTATTCTTTTTGGTTGTTTGGTATGTCTTTGTTCTTCTCTGATTTAAATGTTCAAGATACAGGCTGTGCCTTTGCTGGGTTATTGCGATGCTCAGAATAACACATTCTTGATGACTGGCAGTATCTCAAGGAACAGTTGTAACATAGATAATGAACAATGTTTTTGTTAAAACTCCAGCAGAATTTCTGGCTAACTTTCAAGATCATGCCAATAAAGGTAGTTTGGGCAAGTCTCAGAAAATCGCAGTTTCCTCATACTCCAAATGAACACATTTTCCATGCTTACCATAAGCTGGATTATTGATTTCTGTTTGTCAGAGTACAACCGAACCTAACAAAGGGAAAGGACAAATGCTGCTGTACCCATTTAATGACAAACAGTGAGTAATTACAGAGTGCAAAATGAATCCAGCCATGTTTACTAGGAAAAAATTCTACTCTTTTTTTTTTTTTTTCTTCCCCTTTTTCTTTTTTTTTTTTTTTTTTTTTTTCCTGGACAGTCAGTCTCCTAAAATATATATATGTATTACTATGTAGTCTTCACTTACACAGATAAGCCTGTATTCACATGAGAGCTCTATTGATTTCCTGGACAACAGCCGAGGGAAGTAAGCCCTGCCACTTCTGCTGAGCACTTAGCAGATGTGTAAATGACAATAAACATAAATAAGATATGTATCACTCAGGTCTGCGCTGTGTACGCATTTGGAGTGCCATTTGTTGATGCGAGTGCGCCAGCTGATCTCAGAGCACTGTGCATGCAGGAACGACTGCTCAGCTCTGGAAAGAAGGGTAAAAAGTGTGCAGAAACCTGTAAGGAGACGCTTCCCCTCTTTGATCACAGAGAAGACATAAAACATTTGTTACATATGGTGGCCAGCGGGAAAAGAGAGACAAGGAAGAACTGTTCAGCTACCCTGATAAAGTCACTTGTGGTAAGCTGGAGTTTATTTATCCCATCTCAGGCTGATTGATACATGTGAACACACCATACTGAGCCCAGTGTACTCTATGCCCCATGGACCAAGTAAACACAGGATATACTGGTACTGGATTCATTCTGTTACTGTAATACCAAAGACTGACACCCAGTTGATGAGCCACCCTGCAGCAAGTAACTATCTTTATAGAGGAGACAAGGAATGGAGAAGGGGAGAAGGGACACTTTATTTTTCCCACCTTAGAGATGAGTAATTAGACATAGGAGAGATTAATTGGCTTTCCAGTTGTTACCAAGGAAATTTGTGTCGGAGCCGGGAACTACTTTCATATCTCCTGATTCCCAAACTATGGCTTTAATTATCCTTTCCTCTCAAGTAAATGAAAACATTTATGAGTTAGTGATGCCAATGAGGTCATACAGTGATGGGACATAGGCCAGTGGAATAAACATAAACAATATGTACAATTGCATCACCTCTGCCTGTAAATCAAAATCGCTCTTTTTCTGCCAAGAAAAGATGCATGCCTGTTTATGTCTTTACATGATCTTAATAGATTTTTTTTCTTTTTATCTCTAAAGGATATATGCTAATATCTGCAATCAAATCCTGTGTCCCTTACAGGGTGAAAATACTGCTGGGTGAATTATATGAATGCAGGTAAACGCTATCGCTCACTGCAATAGAATTTGCTACTCACTTTTGTCTGTCCCTGAACTTTCAGAGCACAAATGTTCTGGGAGGGGGGGTGGAAATGGGAAGAAGACAATGGAGATGTTCTCATCACATTATTCTCAGAGACTACGCCAAAAAAAGGAAAGAGTGAGCTCATGCCAAGCATACTGCAAATTTTCACATAATTTCTGTAAATGGGTTGCATTAGGAGACTCAACTGTTTAAGTTATGCAGAATCAATATGCTGTCATCCATGAATATGAACACGTTTCAAGGACAGTTTCATTTATACAAAGTGGGGCAAGGGGTGATTGGGAAATGATGCTGAGGGCTGAAATTAATCCAGAAGAATCTGCTGGACGCATAACAGAACAGAAGCCCAATAGGTGAACAATTTATGTAGGGATAATATAATCTAGGAGATTTATTTATTTGTGCTGGTAGCTATGTATCTTCTTATAGATTTTATGTCATTATTTTATTTAATTTTTACAGGATAATGTCATACTCACATAACAGAACTGTTTTTACCATGTTTTGGTGAGAAGGTTGGGGTTTTGATCTATTCCTTCAAACAATCCCACTGCACTTGATTTCAATCTCAATACATTATAGTAAATGTGATTTCCGAGTGCTATACTCTATTTTATATGGAAAAACTCATCCTGGTTGTGGTGTATTTTGTTAAAAGTCACAGTGTACTCAGAGGAACTGAATTCTCATTGGTGTGGTATGCCTAGCAATCCTCTGTCTTCCTTATTGCCAATAGGGCAGAAAAGGTTGTTACCAGCAACATGGCACTTACTCACCCTTTGCTTTTCTAGACAGAGGAATAGAACCCTTTGAATGTCAAAATAAAATTTTTAAAAATCTGCATTTTAACATATTAATCTTCTTCTATTTGCACAGAAGCTCAATAAAAAACCTCCTCCTTTTCTCCTGAAGAAGGAAACTCAATAATTCTTGCTTGAAAATATCTTGAATAACATCAGGTTTACTCACAGGAGTGCTATGTGGAAGCACTGAGATTAAATTCAATTTTTCTCCTGTCATTTCTTAGAAGAAAACACGTGAAATAAAAAACACGATATAGGGGAATATGAGGCTCTGGCAGCCTGGCATCTTTTTGAAACTGTCATGGAAAGCAACAATGATGTCAAATATATTCTGCTTTGTCTAAGCCAGATTCTTACTAAGCAGTGGCAAAATATGTATATATATATATGTGTGTGGAATTTGATATGTTCATCAGCTGGGTGAACCTCGGGAAACAGAGGTTGGAATTTGAAGTGTTAGGAATTCAGTAGGAAACAGCTAAGAAAATGGCAATGTTTTCCAATCATTTTGCTTCTTCTGTTCCATTAAGAGTGTTTTTCAAGGAAAATGAGAACCTCACATGCAGTAGTAAACCTCAGATCTCAGGGAATAGTTGCAAGCTTTGTGAAAAGGGAGCGCCACTTCTTTGTGCAGTGACAAAGCTGCTTTGCCAAAGACATAGTTAATGTTCATCCCAAAAGTGAAGTCAACAGGGGAGAGTTTTGTCCCACAGAAATTGACACGTTAAACAACGACTGCGGTAGTCATAATTTAAATGGATTTATCCTTCCATTTTAAGTATATTCTAACTGGCTGCTATAAAAGCCTTAAAAATAGACAATTAGAGACAATCCCTAGTGCAAACTACTTTTTTTCCCTTTCTATTTTTAGCTTTTTTGAACTGCAGCTTTGCATTCCATGCTTGCAGATTGAAGTCGCCTCCTTGCTGCCTTTTGTCTCCTTCAAGCATAAGAGATTTCTACCAAAGGCATGGGCATAGAGTCGTGCTCACCTCACTGTGCTGTGGGCATCGTAGCTCTCTTGCTTAGAATTAGTTTGCCATCTTTTCTTTCCATCCCATTTTCCTTTAGCATGGTATACAATTGAGGCAGTTCAAGCCTGCTCAACGGTGATGTAAGGAAGCACAAGTTTGAACCTCAGATTCAAACTTTGAAGTCTAGATGATATAATAATCTACAACCTAGCTCTAGAGCATCTAAGAGAGGTTCAAATTCTGACCAAGACAGGGAAAAATAAGTGAAATTTGTAATTCCAGGGGCCATTGTAGATGGCTCATAGAAGCACCAGAATTTTTACAAGATGTGCAAAATCATAAGCAGGAGTTTACAGTGCAAGACAGCAGCCTGGATACACCCACACCCCTTGTTTCTCAGTGGCTGTTTCACCAGTGCTGTTGGTGCTACCTGGTGCTGGGTGTTGCTGAGTAAAACAACATTTGCTCGTAAGAGAAATTCCTATTTCTATCCTCATCAGTAAATTTGAAGCCTGTGTCCTGAACAAGGGATGATTTTCTCCCTCTTTCCAAATTCTACCTATTGCAATTGGAGAAGCTGTCATTTTTCAGACAGTTTTAGATCTTATAAGAATCAGTAAACTGCTGTCCTCAGAGATATCTTTGGCAGTTGTCTTCTGATATGCAGTGCAGTGGTTTTGTGATGGTGAAGGATGCACAATTTATATTTCCCTATATTCTTTGTTGTTGTATATTTTTCCACAGTGTCATTTCTTATTCATTTCCTCCTTGGATTAAACTATCGTATTTTATATTTGCTTTATATATTGTTGGTGCTGAGACAGCGAAGCATTGACAACTTTGTACAAGACTCCTGTGAGACCTCATCTGCAGCACCACGTGTTACTTCTGATAGGGAGCAGACAGAGACTCTGGCAAGGATGGCTGGGGAAAGGGAAGATATGAGAGAAAAAGAAAACACAACAGAAGATCCTGTCTTGTTTAGCTCCACAAACTGAAGGCTCTCTGTTCTCTGTGCATCAGAGAATGTTTTCTCTGCAGCAGAAGGTTAAACACCAGCATGGAAAAATGGACTTTTCATGTAAAGGCTGGTGTTGACATAAAGACCACATGGGTATAGGCTCACTATGGATATATTAAGTCTTAGAGTTATGGGAATGTCCCTAATGATTACAGCAGTGACGTTCTGCAGTCATCTTCCTATTAGAGTACATAAAGATTCACCACTTCAAAGATGAAAGGTTACAAAGAAAGAAAACAGGACCAAAGTCGGTGAATTTAGAGGTTTAGTCCAGTTTCTCTATCTGAGGTCCCAGGTCTAGGCTGTAGACGCTTAAATTTGGAAGAGATAATATATCTCATTATATCCCATGGAGTAAATTCAGCTCAGTCAGAAGTAGGTATTTGGTTGATCTCCAGTAAGTCAGTAGACACCTACCTTTAAGACATCTCAATTTAGATATTAGCACTGGAATCTAATCCTATTCTGAGTTAATTAATTGCATGGGCCACAGGGGCTTGATTCAGCTGGCTAAGGAAGAGAGTCTTGTGCCATGAAAGAGGCCCTAGGGCTAGTAAGAAATCTGCAGAGATGAGACAGAAATGATATAGGAGCTGCAGAATGCCAACTCAGCAGGCACAAGTGCATCTTAGGCACAAGGCTCCTCTGTTTAGGCAACTGAATTAGACCCCAGACAGGGGAAAATGATGAATCTTACACAGTAGTGGCCGCTCACTTGATGGTATTCTAACCCTTCGTCTTCTTGCCTCCTCTCTTTCCAATTTTCAGGTGTATTTGTTTTACTTAGCTAAGGTGGCCACAAAGCAAATACAATTATGCATATTTAAACTAAAAAGAAATCATCTTAAAGCATAACTTTCCTTCCCAAGTAAAGACTTCCATGTGCATTGGACACGTGAATTCCCTCTGCACAGCTTTGATCCTTCTACTGATTTTCCTCTTAGGTTCCAGCACAGTGAACATTTTAAGATTTACTGCCAGGCTTCTCAGTGACACCAGTTAGTTTTGTCTTAGCCAGGAGAAGTCTTTTAGTAATGTAGGGCAAGGAAGAACTTTAAGGAAGGGCAAACAACACCAAAAGGTAAAGCACTGGTTCGCTGCAGGATCCCAGTTGCCAACGATTATTAATATGCTCACTTCTGGATTTGTCTCTGGGGCTTTCCTTGCATAGTGATGTTAAAAGTCTTGGCAGATGTTAAAAGTAAAAACATTTTGCAGTGTTCGTAGCCTCTCTGTAGGGAAAGAAGGTGTGACTGATCACTGCTTTGCAACCCCTTGATAAAAACAATCAGTGTTACTGAGGCATGTGGAAGGGAAAAATTACCCGAGTCAGACTGCAGTGAGAGTTTCTTGGGGGAGAAGGAAAGGAAGGAGAATAAAACCGAAGATTTAAGGGGAGACAAGAGATTATGCAAATATGGTCTGTGAATAGCATCCTGGCAGTACAGCCCCTCCAGAGATAACTTGCCACCTGCATTTCTCTAACAGGCACCTCCAGTGAAAAGATGGAGTGGCTTTTGAACAAAAAGGGAAGAAAAGAATTATCAGACTAAGTGCTCTTTAATTCTAGCCACGTTAAGCTCTAAATGCTGCCAAAAAGCCGGTAATAAAATTTAATTCTTACTGAGGACATGACGATCAGTCATCCGACCCAGAATCAAAGTCTCCTGGGAGTGTTTCTTCCACTGTGGGGCTTGAGTAGACTTGACCCTCTCAGCATTTCATATTTCATAATTGAACTTGATGCCCCTCACACTTTTAACTTCTTCCCAGATTTAAAAAGAGCATTAATCACTTTTTCTTCAGAGCAGAACCAAAGTCGAAAGCAAGACATGGCTTCTAAGAGGCCTGGAAGGTTAAGGTAACCAGAGTCTGAGAGCATGCATTAGTATTTGTTTGTGTTGGTGTCACAAAAAAACCCCCAAAAATCCCAGCAGGAGATTACCAGAATATTGCTGCAATACGTATAATCTAGCATGCACTCAGGCATACAATTGAGCACCACACTTCTGCAGTTTATCTCTAGAGGAGTTAAAAAAAAAAGAAAAGCTCCCTTTTTAACTGGGTACTTTGTTATGATTTATACATATTTTCCTTAAATAGCTGGGGTTTATCTTCTTCAGCTGCAGGAACTTAGAGCAAATGATAAACGAAAACATCAACCCAGAGCCGGCACTAATGCCTGACACAAACATGTCACTCGATATTTAAGTATTTATTTATTCATTTATGTTTTTGTAGTCTCTTCTTACGCGCAGAACCTTTGTATTTATTATAACAATGGTGACAAAATGTGGGAATGGGAAAGGGGAGGAGGAGGGGGAAGGAAGAACATAAATGCAAGCAAGAAAAAAAGCAGTAACATCAAGAGTTGGGAGGAACATTGTGTTGCTCCTTTGTCTTGTTTTCGCTTTAACTGAGGAAAACTGATGTGGCGAGTGCGGTCACTGTAACTAGAGGCTAGAAATGGTTTTCAGGGCCGGCTCGTGAAAGGCTGATGGCGACTGGGGCCAGATGCATCCCAGGGCCTCTGTGCACCCGCAGATGCCTGAGAGGAGCAGTTTGGGCCAAGCCACAGGCCTGAGCTCAAGAACACGGGTGTCAGTGGACACAAAACCCAGTGTTGCAGCCAGGGGGGCCAGGGCCTGTCGTCCTCCCCCCCTTTCCGCCTCCCTGCCATGTATGGTTATTCATGGTGATGGGAAAGGGCCATTTCATGGCCTGCTGCTGAATGGCACAGTGACAGGTGCTGGGGAATGCTGGGGGCCTGCAGGGGGCTTGCAGGGCTGACATGCACCTATCCTTGTCTGAGTGCTCTGTCTTGTCGTCCCATCAACAGGTGCTGGGCTCAGACTCGAGGAAATGGTGGCCCAGTAGGGTGGGCCTTCCACCAGGAAGGCTAAACATTTCGTACAAGCCTGGGCATTGGCGACTTTTTAAATATTATTATTATTATTATTGGAGGCTAGATTGGTCCGTTGACCTGGAGATGGGACTGGAGAGAGGAGGGGACAAAGGCAACAGACCTGCTGCCTGCAATGGTCCATGGTCTGGAATCCTTCACAGCACTGAGAAACCAAACCTCCTCTGTCTCATTGGAAAGTCATTAGAAATCTGCTGAGGAGCAGGGCACAGATTGCCAGGGGAGGGCTCAGAAGTCTCTGTGCACTCCACAATACCTGAAATGAACTGGAAGGGATGGGGTGGAGCTGGAAAGCAGATTTCTTGCCATAACGAAAGCCCTCTTTCAGCCTGCTCTGCAACAGTTTTACGATGTGTTAGAATTTACATTCACGTGTTGTTAACCATTCTTCAGTGCAATGAAACGTTTTATCTGTCTGACCCCAACCTTTGCCATATGCTGGTGCAAACTGTTCAACTTAAGCCCAGGCGGGTTTTAAAAAAGGAGGAAAGAAAAGAGGAAGAAAGGAGGGTCCAGAAAGCACATTACTAGGGAGGCTCTGCTGTTGCTCTTGATAGCTGCCTTCCTCTCCATTTTCCATGGAAACGTTTTGAAAGCCAACTCCAAAAGGAAAAAAAAAAAAAAGAAAAAAAGAGAGAGAGAGAAAGGAAAAAGATGCAGATGAATGAATAGTGGCTCAGAACATGCCAGCTCTTCAGTAATTGTCCGTTTTACATATGCTCCTTCATGTCTCTTGATTCCTTTTATATTGTAGAGACACCGCAATGAAACTTCATTATATTGTGTTAAGGAGAAGCAAAAAGAATGCATTTAAAATTGATCAGGATGTGTTTTATAACATGCTTATTTATTTTATCCTAGTTTCCCAATTGCCTCCTCAGCTGAGTTCATATGAAAAAACAAGAGATGTGGATTATTGAATAATATTGCCAGAAAGCCCAGTAATTCATGATGAGAGACACCATTTTGTTAATTTGAATATGTGGGTCCAAAAGAGGGTCACAAAGACGATCCAAGGGTTGGAGCATCTTTCCTACGATAAATGGTTGAGGGAGTTCGGCTTGTTCAGTCCGGCAAAGCGAAGGCTCTGGGGAGATCTCATTGCAGACATTCAGTACTTAAAGGGAGCTTATAAGTGGGAGGGGGACTGACTTTTTATATAGACTAACAGTGATGGGACAAGGTGGAATGGCTTTAAATGAAAATATGAGAAATTTAGATTAGATGTTAGGAATAATTTTTTTTTACTCAGGGTGGTGAGGTGCTGGAACAGTTTGTCCAGAAAAGCTGTGGGTGCTCCATCCCTGGAGGTGTTTACGACCAGGTTGGATGGAACACTGGGCAGCCTGTGCTGGTGGGTGGCAGTCCTGCCCATGGCAGGGGTTTAGAATTTGATGACCTTAGAGATCCCTTACAATCTCAGTAATTCTAAGATTCTCTTATGGTATGTTATATGTATCTTGTTGACTTCCAAACTCCACCCTTAGGAACCTGTGCTGTGGCACTGTCCCAGTCCTGCTATCTGATTCATATGGAACTATGGTTACAGACCTGTCTCTGTGTTTTGCCCAAGTTTCTTGATGTGTTTCTGCATTCATCTTGTGTTTTAGGTGGACTAAAACACCTAAATCCAAATCCAAAGTGTGCTTCCTAATATTTTGTGTGATGAATTTTCATAGAATTGTTGTTATTTTACTATTAAGAAAAACATTTTTCCTTCATCTCATAGATGAAGTTCTAACTTAAATGGAAATGGTGCAAAAGAAACTAGGCTTTAACTTTTTATCTCCCAAATAGCTTTGGAGTGGTCTTTAAGGAGGATGTCCACAAAGATGCTGTGATGTTATCATGCTCAGCAGCAAAAATCAACAGTACTTGATTAAACTGTGTAGCAGTGAAGCCCATGGAGCCCGGAGTGAAGCCTGCAGAAGGTGCTTTAACATATGTGTGCAGCTGTGTGTGAGAAAACTTTGAAAGCTCAAGGGTTAGATTATTTAGGGATTGGGTCAAAGTTTATGAACAGCCAGTGGCACTTGGACTCCTGGTAGGTCCCAAGATACCTTGGAAAATCTCCGCATTGCTCAAGAGCCTCCTTTTCTAAAGCCATGGTGTCATAGGGGACCATTCAGGTAGGAGAATGCCATGGCTAGACAAGGCTCATATACTCAGAAGGCAATAATGGATCCCTAAATGAAGAACTTAATTATGTATGTTATGGTTGTAAATTGATACAGTTCATCCAGTAATCCCTGTGCTGGACCAATCATTGCTGCAGCCTCTTGCGATATATATTGCTGCATTTCTTGGTATATGGTGTGTCTCTCAGGGAAATAAAAATCATTGTTGCTTTCCGTGAAACACTGCCAACCCATCTCACATTTTTATAAGTAATTTCCATTCTGCTGTGGTCTATTACACATGATTTTTTGAAAAAGTGGGAAAGAGTTAAGCAAAATGAAGACCATTATCAATATTTTATTTGTCACAGCTGAAAAACTACACTTATAGGTCAGTTCATTGCAAGCCATTCATTGATTTCGGTATGCAAAGCCCTTCAGGGAGTGTCTGAAACTCACTGATGTTTTGGAGTGCTAAGTTTTGTGTTTGGATTTCTGATAAAACCAAAGGTTGTGTCAAAACCATGTAACAGACTCCGTGTCTGATTTACCACTATACGCTTCCAGTCTCTGCTAGTGTTAAATCCAGTGATTCTGTTTGAGTGGAGTTGCACAGTATTGATTTAATTCTTGTATCACTGTGACCCTCCTGAGACATGCTGCTGTGCTCTTATTCCCGCTGACTTTAGCTCAGGAACATAATCAGGATCATAATTAGGAATGATAACCTTATTCAGTCAGGCGTGTAAACACAAGCCACACTTGAAGTTTTTCAGTAATGCTGTTGAATATAGTGGGGCTACTTGCTTCAGTTAAATCAGAGACATGCTTACATCCTTTGCTGAGAGCAACCTATGTATTTAGGCTTGCTTTTGAATGCTTTGAAATTGGAAATGGAAATTTTGGCTATTATAAGCTCTGGGTCAGGAATATACATAGGGAAATCTATTAACAAGTTGTTAAGAGATTTAGAAAGGCTCTGGATCTAAACTGAGGTTGCTTTCAATTCATAGAATCATAAAAATGCCTGGGTTGAAAAGGACCACAGTGATCATCCAGTTTCAACCCCCCTGCTATGTGCAGGGTCACCAACCACCAGACCAGGCTGCCCAGAGCCACATCCAGCCTGGCCTTGAATGCCTCCAGGGATGGGGCATCCACAGCCTCCTTGGGCAACCTGTTCCAGTGTGTCACCACCCTCTGAGTGAAAAACTTCCTCCTAATAGGATGAATGCAATTCCTTTTGCTTCTTCTTTTTCTTCCTTCCTTTCTTTCTTTTTTTTTTTTTTAACTGGTATTTGATCAAAGTCACTTTCAAAGTACATTCATGGTATTGTTTACAAACCTATTACTTTCAGAAAGCAAAGCAGAATAATGCACTTATTTCTGCAGATTGTGTTATCTGTTCCAGTGGCCTTTTAAATATCTGTTGCCTCAAAAAGCATCCCTAGCAAGGCTGAAATGTTTTTGTCTATTTTTCACACAAAAACTTGCCGCACTCCAGTGTTGCTAGCGAGCTGCTGGGGAGAGAATCTGGCTTCAAATTAAATACTTTTGCAATGGACTGGATCCAAAAGTGAATAAAAACTATTGCTGAGGTGTAAACACCTTATTATAGCTACTATGAGAAAACCTGATGTGAAACTTATAAGATAAATTACTCATTGCTTTAGAAGGTGAATTTTTCTAATGGCATTGAGAGATTTTAAGAACAGCCAAAATACCAGAAGTTAAGTGATCAAGGTATCCGTGGTCAATATTTGTATTCAGATCAGAATGAAAATAACGGAGGGAATGAAATTTAGAAATGCACATAGTGTGATTTGATTTGAATAGTCAATGTTGGTAAAAAGCCTAGCAGTTTACTATAAGATTACTTTATGATTCAGCATTAGCACACACAGCTACATCTGTTCCTTTTCATTTTAATACAAAAATTACATCTAATCTAATTAAAAATAGAAGAAAAGCAGGACATTGATGTCCTTCGGAAGTCCTCAAACTTACTAAAGCAAGAAGTAGTTCTGTGAATTTAAAGAATTAATTGAATTAATTAATCAGAGGCTGGATTCTGTCTAGGGAGCTCCATCTGCAAAGGTAACTGTGAGAAATAACAATTCTAATGCAACACTAGCAGTGTTCTTATCGCTTGGTGGTATTTACTAAGTACCTGTGATATACTTACGTTACCTTTGAAACAGCTGATTTGACCTACGTTGCCTTTGAGAATGCCAGTGTGATTTGTGTGAGCCGTTCAGTTGCAGCAGCACTGAGCTCAGTGTGGGCTGATTCATCCTGCTCGTACTGCAGGGGTCTAACTTCTGCATTTAGACTCTGAGCAATTCAAACTACCTTTGGATCTACAGACTCTGTATGGAGTGAGGAAGGCGATGTATATTCAGATCGGCTGTTTTGTTGTGCCCTGTCCTGCCTTCTTTCTCTTGCATATCCTTAAATTGTGACCAGAAAAGGGCAAAATTTACCCTCCAACACAGTGAAAACATTATTTATCTTAAATACAGTAGATTGTCTCTTATAAAAAGAACCCAGCATTCCAGCAGTTACCAGTTCTTTTCATTGCTGAAAGCCCATGAAGACAAAGACGGGCATACGCTGGGGAACAGAGTGAGAATTTTTGAATGTTTCATCTTATGATAAATGGCTAATTAAAACAAGTGGAAAATTAGTAGGTCTTAAGTATTTATGTAACATTATAGATTTCTATTTAAAGTCTCCACTGTCTATAGCTAAGGGAGGACATTGGTTTGTCTTTTTAATGTGGAGATGAATAATAAATATTGCATATGTTTTTGATCTTTTAGTAAATCCTGCTGAATTGCTTTGCAGTTTTCAGGTGGGATTCATCTCTTCTAGCTTTAGCTGTTAAAAAAAAAGAAAACAACAACACAAACACAAAACAAGACAAAGGTAGTTAGCATAAGGTAGCCATTTTGTTTTCCCTTTTAGTCCGTGGAAAGCAGAATTCTCCAAGGTACAATACATTCTTCGCAGGTACATGCATGTAGGAAGGATGGGGTGAGTAGCTTTTGATGAGCACCAAGAAATGTCCGTCTTTGTTGACTATGGAAAGAGGAAGCCCAGGGAACAATTGGCTTAGATCAGGTGCCTCATTCTTAGGCAGCTAGAGGTGGTTGAGGTAAAACTCTCCCACTATGGTGCTGTTGTGTGCCTGTGAAAGGGAGAAACACCCAGATGTGATAGGTCAGATGTAGATGGGCAGCTGTAAATTCGGTAAGGTGAATGCTGATTGCAGTATCTCCAGCATTCCCGAAAGAAAATCCTTATTTCTCTCTGTCCTTGTAGGGAGTGAGTTAGATTTAGATTATTACGAGGAAGTTTTTCACTCAGAGGGTGGTGAGGCACTGGAACAGGTTGCCCAAGGAGGTTGTGGATGCCCCATCCCTGGAGGCATTCAAGGCCAGGCTGGATGTGGCTCTGGGCAGCCTGGTCTGCTGGTTGGCGACCCTGCATGTAGCAGGGGGGTTGAAACTAGATGATCTTTGTGGTCCTTTTCAACCCAGGCCATTCTATGATTCTATGACTTTATGACTGTGGTGATTTCTAGTTCAGCACTTGTGTTAAGCCTGGATGCTGTGTCAGAGGTGTGACCAGTGGGATCAGAGCACTAAGCACAGATTGGAACCTTTGAGTACAGTCTTGGTTGTGCCTGAGGCACCCAACTGTTACAAGCAGAGGCTGGTAATATGCCATTCTGTTTTCCAGCATGGTGTCTATGGGATATTTGGGAGAAGCCATTTGGATAGGAGTGAGGAGAGACATACAGTAGATGTAACTGTTCTGGAAAGCAATTCCACTCAAAAATGCTGAGCACCCTGGTCTAATTCCACAGAAAAGTTACTTAGAATTATGATTAGATTGTCCTTTTGGAACAAGTCAAAGCAGACAGATTTCTTGATGTTACAGGGGCAACTTTCAAAAAATTCAAGTTCAATTGCTTAAATATATGGGACAGAATTCATCTCACCTGCCTCTGGAAGTTTGTGGTTTAAATGATGTCTGTTTCTGAGCTAGTCACCTTTGGCTCCTGTTACAGTCAGCAGAAAGAAGCTGGGACTGCCAAAGGGCATGTCTTAGACACTGACTGCATGAGAGACGACTCAACCAACCGAAAGTGCTTAACTTTTCTCACCGACTAGGCTAGCCTGGAGCAATTAGCTCAGACTAGACGCCTTGGTTTTAGACATTCAGAGTTAACTTGGATGAAACCTCTTCTCGGCATGTTGGTGCCGCTACTTAAAAATCACAGATGAAACTTCTACTACAGAAATAAGAGGAAAACTTGCTGATTTATAAGCTTCCAACTTCATGGGACTATTCACATGAGTACAAATCATGAGGATGCTTCAGTGCTCGCAGGATCTAATTACTCACAGCTATTTACTGCAGAACAAATATGTCTGTCAATCTTAACCAGTACCATGTTAAAATCCCAATAATAGATCATTCCTTGGTATAATACATAGGTGTCCAATCTTTTGGCTTGCCTCAGCCACAATGAGTGAAGAGAAATTGTCTTGGGATGATTATATATATATATGTTGCACTAAAAGTAATGCCTCCTATTTATTTCCATGGAAACTAGAAACAATACAAAGACCACAGTAACACTATTTGATCAAGCAAATTCTCAGCTAGAAAACCCTATTTTTCAACACAATCACTACCACTAGCTACACATTTTCATTGGTGATGAACAAGAATTTGTGTGTCATGCTCATCAAAATCTGCACTGGTAGAGATGACCCACTGTCACTGTTGCCACTGCTGAAACGCACCATCCACCACCACCTCACTGTGCTCACATGTTCACCAAGCATCAGTGTATGTCAATGGATGCCATTTTTTCTCCACAGTGGAATTCAGTGACAAACCCTTTCTTTGTATACTCTTCAGTGTCAGATGCCATTTTGTCAGACAACCTCTCTGCTGCCATCTGTCACACAACAACAAAATGCAATGGAATATTGGAAGGAAGGTTCAGCTTCTACTGCCATATTACCAGCGTCTGCCTCCAGTGTAGTGTGTCAACATAATAGAACAAGAGGCATTATTTCTGGAGCAGCCCTCATGAAATATATGATATAGTTAATGCATACATATCACAAAACTTATTTTAATTTTTGATACTTTTATTAAAAAAAAGAAAAAAAGAAAAACGAAAAAAAGAAAAAAAGAGCAACAAAACCACTGCACTAGTGGGATATTTGACCTTGATTTTTACATAACTAATGCATCATTAAGGTTCAGTGAAAGTAGCTGCAATTAGTGAGATTTCATGATGTTTGCCAGAGATTTCTGATGAAATTTTACTCTTCCTTTACTTCAACCTTGAAAATAATTGTTTACAAATGTGTGTACTGCCAGAAATTGGTGGCATGAATAAAATGTGATTGTGAACTGAGGGATATTTTTCTCGTTTAAGATAGGGATTATAAAAGTCTGGTAGAGAGACATGATCAAAATTTTCTTTGATTTGAATGTTTGATTGCAACTCTTTCCATCTGAAAATTTGCAGGTAATTTATATGCATTAACTGAAAAAGGAATTGCAAATATACTAAAAAACTACTTTTTACAGTGATCTTGAAACCTGTTCTCAAATTTCTCAGAGCATGGCTGCATATCTTCTTCTGTTCACAGGATGTGTTTAAGCCAGTGTATCAACACGCATGAAATTGTTTGCCACAGCTCAAGACAGCACTGCACTGTTCCTTCCCCATGCCCTGCTTTCAGCCCAGACCACATTGATAGGACACTGATGGTTTGGTGGTCGCTGAGCAATAGGTGCATGTCTGGGCCAGGTTGGGCCTCTTGGCAGGGCAGAGCCACTGCCATGATGTGCCTGAAATGTGAGATCTGCTTCAGCACACACTGGTGAGTTGTACCAGTGGTCATCCAGTTTTCATCATCTCTTTCATGTGGAGTGGAAGAATACAATGCAGAAGGGAAATCATTTAGTCATTTTGGAATTTCAGGACATATATCTCCCTTCTTTCACCTCCCGATGTCCTTCAGGGACTGTAGGGAAATTAACCCCATTCGCGGCGTGTGTCTGCTTGCAATTAGAATACTCATTCACTGTTAATAGCCACTGGTATCCATCAAAATCTTGACATTCAGCCCTGCTGTATAGCGCAGTGAAAAGGAAAAGAGCTGAAGGTGCTAAATGTAGTGGCAGAAAGTAAAGAGAGCCACTGTGCTGATTTGGAGAGCAGTCTTGAGAAGCCCCAGCTATTCTTGGCATGCCCCAGGGTGCTGTGTGATCTTTAAGAGCTGGTCAGAAAAGCACGAGAGTGGCCTTTTAAGCATTTTATTGGACACTAGGGGTAGGGTGTTTAGAGTATGTTGTCATGGTTCAGCTGACAGATGGCAGCTGGTGAGCAGCGGTATCTTAAATGCTTCACGTGACTGAATCCCGTGCTGGATGGTCTAATGTGAAACAACTGATGAAAGTGTCCCTGTACAGAGAAGCTGTGCTGAAACAATTTGGAAACCACTTTTGATTATACCAGTGCAAATTTTGTGTGCAAGCAAAGCAGTAAGGAGAGAGATACAGTTGGTGTAGTGTATATAATAGACATAGTGTAGGTCCATGATCTCCAGGCCAGGCTGGCACATACTGAAAAGAACAAATAATTACCAGTCCTGTTATGTTATGATGATATGTGTTAAGTTGTCCAGTGCTTACAGGATCTGACTGATGATCAAGCTGTGATTCAGACCTTGAAAGCAGAAAAACACACAAAAGGGCTGTGGAAAGTACAGAAACAGTGGATTAACAGGGTACAAGGAAGCCTGCCAGATCTGTGTGGTATCCTAAGCTCCACTTGCCTATTTGGCAGCCTTCTCTGCACAGCGCAACAAGTGTCACCGTTATGAGCTGGCTGCACGCTGACGCATCGGATGCATGACCTCGTGTGGTGGCTCGACTGACCCTGCAGCCAGGGATCAGATGGAAAGCTATTAGGGATGGTTCCTCGCCAATGCAATGTCCAAACTCATGTCAACGCTGCTTCGAGTTGTCCTGGGAGCAATCATCCATGAACTGATTTTATGGCAGTACTGACACTTGCCTTCATTCTTTCAGAGCTGGAGAGAATTGCTCTTAACCATGCCCCCTGCTGCCTCGGGATATAATCTCAGGAGCATAGTTTAGGGGCACAGTCAGCTTCAAGGAGCATTACTTTGCTTCAGTGCATTTTTATGTGTTTTCTTTTCCCTGCAGGGTTTTCTCTGCTAAGGGAGACGTTTGGACCAGAGAATTCACTTTTTTCTTCTTATTAGTAAAGCTGCAGTCAAAAAGCCTATGTCTGTGTGCTTCTGCCAGACACACAAATGTTTGTCCAGTTTGCTACTGGAGAGCATCCTGGACTTACATCTTAGCTCTAAGCTTGGTGATAATGTCCTCCCTTAACGAAGGATTTTACAAGCAAATGCACATATCAAAATCAGCCTACCAAAATAACTGCAGTTTGAAGCCCACATTTGCCAAAGCCACAATCTTGGGAATCGATTTTAAAGATACAGACAGCTTCAGCGAGATTAATTATGCAAAGAAACATTTTATTTTCACATCAGAACAAAAATAAGTTTTTTTTCCCATAGATCAGAAATCCTTTGAAGTACTTTTTTTGTTGTTGTTGTTAATTCTCATTAGCTTAATTAATTGTTTCTCTCTTTTGAAATTAGGGAAAACAAATTGTTCCCCGGGTACCAAAAAGCACAAGAAAATAATTGCAGTGTTTTTGTACCTGAGTTTTTGTAATATTTCTCCTGAATGGAATATTAGGAAGAAGGGAGTCAAATTGTTCATGGAAAAAGAGCCACTGTTTTAAAGCCAGAAACATATCTGTGTGGTGACTTCTTGTGGATGCATTGAAATATTCTGATAATGGAAGAATTTTGTTTTAGAAACAGCGTAAAGGTAGCTAATTTCCAAATAGTAGGAAACAGTTTGCTTGAGAGGCTTTCCTTTATTTATCTGGCATGTATAATAGCAAACACCAGAGACAACGCCAGGCAGGCTCTCCAACAGCTGCTGCGACCCCTGCTGTACTGCTGCCAAAGCCATGCTACGGGACGAGGATGCTCACTGGCTTCTGGGGCTCTCACCGTGTGATTGGCCCTCTCCCCTCAGCCTGGAAGAAGCAAGGAATTTTTCTTTTAGAAGAAAATCAAAGCAACATCTGCACGCGCGAAAGAGAGTTCATTTTGCATATTACACTCTTCCATGAACAAATATCTCTGAAAAAGATGCACTGTTTGGAAATGTAACCTGACTGGGGGGGCTTGTAGAGACACATTTCTGCAAGACTGGTTTTCATTTTCCTATTATATTTCATGCATCTGACACATGGGGAGGGAAGATTCGATTCTTCACTGCTGTTGTGTGAGGCAAATGACGGGCCAGTAAGATAGGAGGTGGCTTCCTGTCCTGTACCAGTGGGGGATAAAGGTGCCTTCTTGCTTCTTGGATCTATCTGAAGCAGACCATCATATTGGGTGTTAGAAAAAGAGCTGATAAAGTTGATGGAGAAAGAAAAAGTGCATTGATGCATTGGTCATATTGCTCAGGTAATCATAGAATCAGAATGGTTTGGGTTGGAAGATACATTTAAGATCATCTAGTTCCAACCCCCCGCTATAGGCAGGGACACCTCCCTCTAGATCAGGTTACTCAAAGCCCCATCCAGCCTGGCCTTGAATGCTTCAAGGGAGGGGGCATCCACAGCCTCTCTGAGCAACCTGTTCCAGTGTCTCACCACCCTTACAGCAAAGAATTTATTTCTAATATCTAGACTGAATCTACCTTTTTCCAGTTTAAATCTGTTTCCCCTCATCCTGTTGCCACATGCCCTTATAAAAAGTCCTTTTCCTGTCGGTCCCTTCAGGTACTGGAGGGCTGCTATAAGGTCTCCTTAGAGCCTTCTCTTCTCCAGGCTGAAGACCACAAGCTCTCTCAGCCTGTCCTCATGGGCGAAGTGCTCCAGCCCTCTGATTATCTTTTTGGCCTTCCTCTGGACCTGCTCCAGCAACTCCATGTCCTTCTTGTGTTGGGGGCTCCATATTTGGGATGAAAAGCAATGGCAAATGATTTACCCAGCTGAAGCTGATTGAAGCTGAACAACCAGGAATTGAGAGAGAAAAGAAGGAAGATTTCTACCTATGCACAACTTCTTCCTGAGAGCTAAAAATTGAACAAAGGACTCTACCTGCTGCCTTTGTCAACTCATTTCTTCCTCTGTTTACATGGGAAGGAAATTAGGAGGCACAGAAGGACTGTTCTGTTTCTCTTTCAATATGTAGCAAGAGTATGTGATGGCAGAGGATGCCACAGAAAGACTTTTATTTGACAGATTTTAATAGAAGATGAACCATCACATGATATTCAGTAGAGACATGGTCATATTTTTAGTGAGTTTTCTACTGACTTCCTTAGTAGTGACATTGTTTTCTCAAAACTTTTAGCATAGTCCCTTAAGAACTCAATGAAGTCTTAGACTGCTAACAATAGAAGCTTTTCAAATTTACTGTCTTTTGGGGTTTCATACCCTCTAAATCTTCTAAGGCTTGAAAGTAAAGGGTGGGACTTGCAAGCTCAAAGAGCATGGATAGCAGGAACAGGCAGAACTTCTCTCCACGAGATATGTATGTGCCATATGCTCAAGGCCAGAAAGCTACATGGTCAAGAAAGGCGTACAAGGGTAGAAGAACAGTCAAAAAGGTTAAAGAACAATTACAAAATGCCCTTGAGAAAGGGGGGATAATTGAGATCCCTATAAACGGCTCCCTTTCTCATTTACCTTCTCTATTATGTCACAGGTGAGCTTTCAGCTCTATGATGTGAGGGTCAGCCATCCTACAAACTATTCTCAGAGAATAAAATGCCACCTTGCACATGAAAAATCTCATTGCAATTCTTGTTATTTTTTCTGATCTGATTATTTTGATTATTTGATGTATCCTACATGAGAGCGGGTAATTAACATAATATTTAAATGTAGATTCTATTTGAACAGATACTGAAAGATAGGTCTTTTTAGCAAAGCCTTTTTGTATTGTTCTTTGCACCCTAGGGAGACTTCAGATGCCCAATCATTTCCCTTGGCCCCCAGCTCTGGGGAAATCAGATCTTTTTGTTGGCTCCCTTGGCTTCTCAGGCAATGCAAAGAGCTGGCTCAACATGGGACATAAATGACAATTCATTGCCAGGAGGGAAGTAATTTTCAGACCTCCTACCCTTCTTCTTACCATGAATGTAATAATGCACTGTAGAAACATTACTGGGATAATTTGAAAACAGCAATGCTGTCAGAAATCAAAAAATGCTTGATAGAACTAGTCATTCACATAGCTTAGCTATGATGTCTAGGATGACTGTACATAGTATATCACTCTTCACTGACATCCTGCTGGATTTTTTCCCAGTGAGAAGTCATCTTTGCTTTAAACCACAGGAAGAGCACTACAGGTTGGACACTGTTGTTATTTTTCTTCTCTTCACTTCTCCCTCCCATTCCTTTTTTATTTTTGTGAAGACCTACTTCATGTTGCAAAGATCATCAGATGAAATGAATGCAGCCCAGCTGGGATTTGCTGAAAATGTGTTCAGCTTGGCAACACCTCTCACTGAGTGGCTGGGTCCCTAAAAGCTTTGTTTAAAATGATGAAATGAAAACAAAGGAGACATAATTAGCTGGTGTGTAATAATAGACAAGGCTTGTATCCAGCTACTGTAAGAGTCATTTAATGAAGGGTAATCTGGACATAAGCCCGCACGCTATATCTGTAAAATATTTAAGCTTTTTAATGAGAGGGAAAATGGAGAGAAGGGTTTGCTAACTTGATTAGGAAAAATGCCTTTCATAACCATTTTTACAGGGGCTTGCAATTCCTAAACCAAGGTTTGTAGCTTTCTTGAAGCCAAAGCAGCAATAAAACTTTTATACCGCACCAACACTTAAAAGCTACATACATCACATTGGTTTTATATGTCTGAGTGGGAACATCAGCGTACCGCTTTTTATGTCTGCAAGGGTCTATGCTGGCTACTGAGCAGCATCTCTAGCTTTTTCCACTTACCTCAGATTGTAGAGTGCTTGTGGATGAGCAATCATTAATCTTAAGCTGCAGTGAAAGTTGCTTTCAGTGATGATTTTTTTTGCATCTCCCCCTCCTTGTTCTGCTTTTCCTGTCCATTCTCTCTCTCCTCCCTACCTTTCTCCTTCTCAGAAAACTCCCTTTACTCATACTCCCTGTATCTGACTCTGCAGGAGACTAAACTAGTGATGCATGATTTGATGTTATGAATACATAGCAGAACTTCTATTGCATTCACAAGTTAGTGGGCCAAATTCAGGCATCACCTGGGGATGTTCCATAGTCGGACAATCATAAATGAATATAAAAACAAAACGTAATTATTTACTCCTGCAAAACATTTGGAGGTGAGATCTGGCATGATTATGGTAGTTACAGAATCATAGGATCATAGAATCATTAAAGTTGGGAAGGACTTCTAAGATCATCTAGTCCAACTGTCAACCCATCCCCACCTTGCCTGCTACCATGTCCCTCAGTGCCACAGCTACACAGTCCTTGAACAGCTTCAGAGACAGTGACTCCACCAGCTCCCTGGGCAGCCTGTGCCAGTGCAGCACCACTCTTTCCGAGAAGAAATTCTTCCTAGTACATTTAACCTGAATCTCCCTTGATGCAACTTATGGCTATTCTCTCTCATCCTATCATTGTTACCTGGAAGAAGAGGCCAACCCCATGTCACCACATCCTCCTTTCAGGTAGTTGTAGAGAGGCATAAGACCTCCCCTGACCATTCTCTTCTCCAGATAGAACAATCCCTCAGCCATTCTCTGTAAGACTTGTGCTCCAGACCCTTCACAGCTTAATTGCCCTTCTCTGGACACTCTCCAGGGACTCAATGTCTTTCTTGTAGTAAGGGGCCCAAAACTGAACACAGCACTCAAGGTGCGGCCTCACCAGTGCTGAGGACAGAGGGGCGATCCCCTCCCTAGTCCTGCTGATTATACTATGCTCCCACTTTGCTTCTTTTCTCTAATCAGTGAAGAAAGGTGTACATATTTGAAACCTTTTAAGGGTAGATTTGTTCCTCTCTTCATTCAAGAAGATTTCTGAGTTGTTTATGTGATACAGGAGAGCCTGGGAAGGGCTGCATGATGCTGAGGCAGTGTGTGTGGTTACACATGGCTAGCTGAGATGCAGAACTACTGAGACAGATTGACTTCCACCCTATGCCTTTCTGTGGGAAAGCTATGCATGATGCCTGAGGATGGCAGAATACCCACCAGCAGTGCCTGCCTTGCAGTCTCTTAGCCCACTGACTGTGGGGAAGGTGGGCTTGGTGATGGGGCAGTGGATGCAGTTTTGCCACTTGAAAAATTTTCAGGCTGAAAAGAAGGAAGTCCTGGGAGTTAATGTGTGTTAAAATTTCTCCAAGCAGTGTTTGTTGGCTGGCTTGTGAGCTGCTGCTGCTCAGCCAGCTTCAGCTGTGCTCTCCCCCCAGTTTCCTAGCTGCCTGTTTTCAAGGGCTCCATGGATTGCACTCATTGTCAGTGCAGCCAATTAGGGCGATTGTTGCTATTATTTCAGAGATATCTCCCATAAATAACATGCTCGGAGACGTGGCTTTCTCCCTTCTTCAAAGTCAGAACTTTGCCATCAGAATTTTAGCTCAGATATTTTACTTAAGCGTATAAATAATACCTGTAGGTCTGTTCCTCGCATTCTTGCAAATTCTTCATTTAAGCTTCCATGTAGGAATGGAGGTAATAAATATTCATGTGTTTCTTCCTACCTTGATATGCTAATTCTGGTGTGAATGGTAATCAAGAAGCAGTTAGAAAGGATGACTCCCTTCTGGTATTATTTATGAATCCTCCACTGAAGCATTGGGCTGGGGGTGTGTGACAGTGCCAGTTAAGGGTGATTTAACATGAATTGCTCTCTGGAGATATCTCCTTTGCTTTTTTCATAGTATAAAAACATTTATGATGACTAAATTCCCTATTTAGTGCCCCAGTGAGTTGTCTCAAATTAGGTGAAATTAGTTCTTTCGTTCCCACCTTTTTCTCAGCTTTCTGAATAATGTACTGAATTCATGTGTTTTGAGTTGTGTGCCTGGTAGTCAAACTGAATTAATTAAACAAAGCCTTAGTGCCTGCAAGAGTGGTGGATCTTTTATAGTTACCAGCTTTGTAATACAAACTGCAGTAACAGTTTGATTCTGAGCAGGCTGGATGGATGTTCATGTTGGGTGGATGTTCAAGGTGACTACTGTCACAAAAATGCTTTCAGAATATTGGGGAATTGAACATATGCCCCCCCTCAAAAAAAAAAAAAAATTCAGACACTAAGACCCACAGATTTTGTTTTGGAAATGTCTATTTTTGAAGAAGCTGAAACAGAAAATAGGACTTTTGCCACTCACTGGCAAAGAGATGCAGGCTGATGCACTGTATCCAGTATCAGCAGTACGGGTGGAAGTTTGGAAGTAAGTTTTGCATTGGAATTCTGAGAGGTGGGTTTGTCTCTGCACAGGATATTATTATAAAAATGTAAAAAGTTACATCATTTTCTCAGCCAGTTATTTGTAGAGGCTGAACGTCTTAGGTATCTGTTTTTGACTTCAGTGACAGCAGGGACCTGCTGTCATGAGTACCAGAACCTGACCGACTTAGAAAAATAGTAGTGGCTCAAATAGAATCAGTCAAACCAAAGTCAAACCACAAGATAAAAGCCTGAAGGAAGGACAAAAGACACCTTGAGCTGCTTGCAAATCGCTAATTCTGTCATGAACCATACTGCGTGTTTCCTCTAAGAGATGTCATGTAATGGTCAGTTAATTTCAATTTTTATTTTTAGCAGTTCAGTAAAATTGTAAATAACAGGAAGGAACAGAAGAGCATCTAACCCCACTGTAGCCAATTTCTCATATCACAAGCTGTTTTCCTTTCTTAATAAGTCTGAAATTATATTTGTAGTATCAACAGATCTTTGCTGAAAAATGAAGTGACCTTTGAATGTAAGGGGTTAAAAAGACCAGATGCTCAGAACTGATTTCAATGTATATCAAAAATGCTCAAAGCAAAAAGCTAAAAGTCCAAGCACTGTCTTTTCTCATTTGATGTTGGAAGTCACCAAGGTTACACGTTGTAACTGTGTGAAGGCCCTATGAATATGAAGGCTTCTTCCTTTTCATCTAGCTGCTTTAGCAGAATAGCTGCTGTAGCAGAATAACACATGGTTATAAATTGTAGTTTTCTTTTCAGGTGTCTGGAAAAACAAGAAGGGCTAAGTTTGAAGCCCTGCTTCAAATAGGTCCAATTTCAAGCTATCTGACATGGAAACTGTGGGAATTATATCTGACTGGTGGAATATGGCACTCAATTAAATGATATGAATTTGGCTCATGAGCTGCAGCAACCACAGATGTACCCATAAACTGTAAACATCCTCTTTATTCTGTTTCCCAGTCAGCACTGAGCAGGTTAAAGAAGAATATTAGACTTGGTAAGTTGTCAAAAATTGTCCAATCCATAGTAGAAAAAGAGTTAGTGAAAACTGTGTAAAACTTATAAGTCAATATGACTTTTCTACCCTCTTCTATAGTAGACTTACTGGAGACATATTATTACAGCATTTAAACATTGTTTTCTGTTTGTGAAGTTGTTGTTTGCTCTATTGATTTGTTCATGGAGAGGGGGTGGTTTGCCAGATTTGATGCATGATGCTTGTTCTGGGCCTAAATTAGCTGGACCCAAGTTATGAGGGTGATGGAGGATGCAGGATGCAAAACAGTTTATGTGCTTTCTCTTGAGCAGCCCGCAGGGAAGCAATATTCACTGCATTGCAGATTTATTCAGTCTCATTATTGCTATTTCACCCTGCTACAAGGAGGGCTGGAATGGAGAGGACTCTGACAACGTGAGAATTTAATATTTCTTGTTAAAGATGTGCTGAGACAATAGAAAGAAGAGTGGGACCTATGCCAGAGGTGTCAGAAGAAAAAAATAGGTCACTGATGCCTTCTATCAAAATGACAACTCCCAGTAGGAGTCCTTCATCAGAGGCTGCTCAGGAGCAGTGGCAAGGTAGTCAATTTTGTCGATGACAGGGCAGATAGGGAGCTGGTATTGTATCCACCGCACCCCCACAACTGTACTGCTGCATGACCTGCTGGTGGGAAATGCAGCGTACAAAGAAGGAGGCACCACTGGCATGGTAGGAGTCCTGTAGGAGTTTAGAGATGTCAGGAAATCACTGACAGCCTGTACTCTTCAGATTTGGTAGCCAGCTGATGCAGGGCTTGCTTAGCTGTGCTGTGAGGATAGCAGGCCTCTACATGAAGCTTTGCAGTGGTGAAGCCAGCTAAGTGTCTGCTTCTCGCTTATATTGGTTTGCTTTGCTACTGCTGAAGTTTGCATGTTTTTTATTACTCTTCTTGTTTCGGTAAGCAGATTGTAAGAATTACTTCTGTTTCAGCAAAATTCTTCTCTTAAACTTAAAGATGTCATTTTCACTCTGGCTGGCCTTCAGATCCAGGTGAAAATCACAGCTATTCCTGGCTGGCAGTATGAGGAACCTGCCCTCATTTGGTGGACTAAGAGTGAAAGACTTACTGAAACAGAACCAGGAGGAGAACGTTACAGAGGAGGCAGCAAGGAGCTGAATTACCTCCACACAACCAACTTCATTTACCCTTCCCGTACATCTGTTTGACCCTAGCGCTTCAGGGCTATTCCCTGCTGTAGGCTATTCCCTGCACTGATCGTACCTAAATGTAACTGTCTACAAGTTAGCTGCCTGGTCTAAGCTAGCTGAACTTGTTTCTAGACTGATGGAGAGAAAAAAAGAGAGAGAGAAGCAATCCATCCTTCCTATTTCATATAGTTGATCTTCACCTGCTCTGAACTATCACACACTTCTGCTCTTTATAAAATAATTTGGTGGCTACGTCATTTGTAGCCTAAGCCTCGGTTTTGACATCTGTATGGGTTAGACTGATAAGATTTGCCATCTGATCTTGAAAGACTCCACAAAGATGTAGTGTTACTTTTGAAGATGGACTCAGAGATGGTTCACTGCCATTCTCATGTTCACAAGTAGTCACACAACTGAACTTTCATCTGTAATCATTTTTTCCTTAGAGGTATTGCAGGATTGCACATCTAAAATGCTTTCTAGATTCTGGTCTCATGGCTGTCTTCATGCAAAAATTTTACACTGCATTTGTGCTCTCCCTAGACGTAAAAACAACCATTTCTCTGTAATGTAGGATGACACATTCCTCTACAGGGATAGAAATGTGTGTTTTACTGAAACACGACCCTGTTAAACCACATCAGTCTTCCTCTTTGCAAAATGGGCAGTTATTAGTAAGTTATTTGTGTGAATGTCCCAGCGATAATGCATTTTCTTTAGCATCTAAATTTGAGCAGTAACTCTTCATTAAGGCTCTTAGATCCTTAGGAAGGGCAGTAAGTTATACTGTCTGGCTGGGAGGCCAGATACAGCAGCTGGCAAAAAATGAATGGTCACTGCTTACTACACAGCCTGCCAAAAGTGGGGTTCACCAGGAATATATGGATTGCTTAACAATTCTTTAAAAACCAGACTATTTTTTATCTGTGATATTCTCCTCGGTTCAGATACACTTGCTTTTCCCTTCGTCAGGAGTGTGACTGTTCCCTTTACAAAAGTTGGTTAGAGGTGTCATGCGTTTTCTTACAAATGCATGAGACTGTTGAGCGCTCAAAATACCGAGATGTCAGCATCTGCCTTTCAGTTCTTCAGTCTGAATGAAATACAGAAACACGACTTTGATGTAGGCACCAGCAAAGGGATTTATTTCACCTTTAAAAGTTAGATATCTCGTTGAAACTAACTGTTCATTTTCCACTCTAATTAACATAAATATAGACATATCCAGAATCCTTCTAAGACTCGTTCCTTAGAGTAATGTAAGTTGCTCTTTGGAATTACCTTTCTTTCTATAGAGTTTAGAGCTGAATCCCCCCCTACTTCCCCTTGTTTTCCCCTTGATGCCTATGAAAAGTTGGATGTTGATGTAGAAATTATGCACCTAAATAACTTTATGGATCTAGGTCTAAGTTGAAGAATTTTTCTTGATTGTGTTTCTGTCTGTTTCTAAACTCAGAACTGTCGTCTCACCTTTTTAAAAATCTCTGCATAAATCCTTTCTTCAGACAAATACTACAATCAGCTGAACACCAGTAAATTGTGTTCTAAATCTTTATAGTTCTCTGTTCTAGTCTTCAATGTATATTTAGAATTGCATATTTATTGTATTTCTTCTCTTGCCTTTAGAATGCCAGGCACACCAATAGAATTATATGAATAATAAATTATAATACTATTTATCATCCAAATTGTTATCGTTTAGAAATTTTGTCTCTAGTGTTTCTTCTAGAATTCTATTCAGCTCTCCCTGATGACACGTTTGGATGAACATTTTTCAACTCTGAATGCCTAAACTTAGTCATCTAGATCTATCTTTAGACACAAAAATGAATGACCTGATTTTCAGAGTTGCTGATTACTTGTTTTGATGCATTAATATGAATTTAACAGCTTAGCTGTAGGTGCCAAAGTCTTTAAGAATTTTTTTTCCTTTGCACAACTTGCCTATCGAACCACAGAACACATGCAAAATTAAATTGATAATGAATGATGACAATATGCCATATAAAAACAATGTTACATTGATTCATTTCATTTTTTAGATGATCAGGCTGGCTAATTTTATGCACAAATTTCACGATGAAAGCTGATTTATAATGATTTGAACAGAAAAGCATGTATTTCTCCCATTCAAGATAATGATGAATTCTATGTGAAGAGTGCACATCTTGTGATTGTTCCTTATTATATAGCAAAAAGTGATATTATCTGGAAACATTTTGTTTGTTCAATCAGAAAAGCAAACTTAGTTTTTCTTGGTAATTTTCATTATGTTAAAAATGGAGGAAAACTGGATACTGCAGAATAAATTGATGCATATTGTAAAACAAAAGCCTTTCAGAGAACATTAAGAGCCATATGCTCATTTTAGAGATACACGATGCCACTTTGAAATATGGCTTCCTTGTTGTTTAAAGACCCAATTCGTCAAAGCACTTGGCTATTTCTCATTAGTGGGTCATAAGCTCTTGCTTAAGGGCACTGTTCAATAGAAGCCTAATAGCCTGATTTGCTATACCTTGCCTATCTGAGTTTCAGAAGTTCCCTAAACCACTTTGAGGAGGCCCAAGACTACTTACAGAATAAGGACTATTCATCTGTAGGGTGAATGGTGGGATCTTGGCTTTAAAGGTAGGGGTGATAGACTGTGGATGGCAGAACTTTGGCTTTAAAGATAGGGGAAATAGATGCTATTTGTTTAAGTTGTTGCCCCTTTTTTTTTTCTTCCCCCCCCCCCCCCCCTTCTTTCTGCCTTTACATTAATTTCTTCCTGATGTGCACGAGGGTTTTGTGCAAAGAAAGATGAAACCATGTACTGCCAGGTTTCCTCATCTGTCAAGAGCAGGTCTCTGTGCCCTGATCTGACAATAGAGAGACTTCTGCAAACTGCAGGGACAGTGAGGCAGGATCCCACCTACTGAGCTTCATTTGCCTGGAAGAAACATGAAGAAAATGAACAGCTTGAATACAAGTAAGCTGAAGGAGTTCTGCATAGCTCCACCTGACATTAGACTGGCAGCAGGTGGTAAATGCCTGACTGCTGCAGAATAAAGCATACAGTCCCTTCAGCAACAGCAGCTGTGCGATCGCTGGGGAGTTGTTTGGTTACATGTGTTTTTTTCACATCTGTCATTTTAACTAAATTGGTGATCTAAATGAATAGTGTCATGCAGAGGAACATTACATGGATTTATGACAGCTGAAATATATAGCACCTAGAGGATTTGGGGTCCGTGAAGCAGTGAATGGATTTCAGAACAGCATGATTTTCATCTGTGGTAGATATAACCTTGATCCATTATTCATCATGCTATGCAAAAGAGAATTACACATTGGGTTCACAGGCCAGACTTCTGGCATTTCAGATGGAAGAAAAAGGAATGTAAGAGAAGGATTTATACATTTACGTTGCCTCTGTTTATAATGTGAGCAAGATAAGTCCTATTTTCTCCTAATTAGATTATAACAGGTGCAAGAAAATCCAACAGAAAGGAATCTCTCCATGCAAGATCTATACTGCATTTAGTGTGAATGTAGCAGGAAAATGAGAAGCATCTCTCTTCTGCGCTTTTCCCTTCCTGCAGCCTGACATCTGCAAAGGGTTCTGCCAATGGCTTGTAATGTTGCTGGCTTTGACGTGATGGCTTTGCCCTGGCTTGGATAGTGTATCTGAGGTAAGCTGAAACCACTGACACCAACAGAGGAGGCATCACAACTCTGCCACTCTGTACTGCTGGTTCTGCCCTGTGTTCTATCTGGGCAGCCAAAGAGGAAGAATCCTGGATACAAAAAGGCTGCCTCTTCCAGGGCTCTCAGCAGAGATGCTAAGAAATGAGTAAAGGCTTGGGGAGCGTCACACATCATGCAGTGTTAACAAGTGGTACTTCCAGCAGGGTGATGCAGTAGACAGAGTCAGAAACCTCTGTGCGTTTCATGCCATGAGCTGCCAAGACTCATTTGTCAGAGATTTTGGATTCTCTCGGTATCTATAGATGGTAGGAGTTATCTCCTCCTTAGATTTGCACTGGTGAAATGTTGACATCTCTTTGAAATACCGCTGATAATGAGAACAGGTGTGCAGATACTGAGCAAGGGGTGTAATGGAGATGAATATTTCACCACCATTTTTAAGCAGTGTGAATTCCATTAAAATAAAAACTGATGAGTTGAGAAACTTCAGTAGCATTTTAAAGGAGGTAGAGTCCTTTTACCTTCATTTGGAGTTTATAAAAAAGGTGAAAATACATTTTTCAAGTAAACAACTGAAGAGATCAGATTTGTAAATGAAGTCCTGTTGGGCTAGGATGTTAATGCTGTTATTTAAAAACTTCAACTGAAACAGAAAATGTAGCAGATTACTTTATGGTAATTATAGAGGAATGAACAGAATCATTCATGATGATGAAGAATTATCAATACTGTAGGCAAAAAAAATGAACTATTTTGATGTTGTATAATGTATTTGTGTGGGAACAAGGTTTATTGCTGTGTAAATACCATTTTACCATTGCTTCAGACTCCTAGTAAGATCATGATGATAAAGCAGCGCAAATACTGTCACAAACTGGCAGAAACCAGCCTGGCAGCAAACTCCAAATTCAATGGCAAGTTTCCACAAGCCATTGGAAATTAGCTGCTGTTCTGCTAAAGCAGTGATTGGGAATATGTCTTACAGAAAGAGGATTGAGGTTTTAGTACGTAGAGGTGCAGATGGGTGCTTGTCAAGCTTATGGAATGACAATCATTACCCTTCAGGGAAAAGCTGAAATCCAAACTGTAAAGAAAAAACAAGTTTCACAGCCAAGATCTGTGAAAAAACCATATCTTTTACAGTTATGGATTTGACTATTCAGAAAGGCATGTGAAGAAATGCATCTACAACTGTTAATGGCTAAATAGATGAAAATTATGGTTCTTTAAAAAAAAACAAAAATCACATTTTATCACTGCTCTATTTCCTTTAGACCGTCATTTTATCTGGTGGTACATTCTTACCTGTTTTTGATAAGCGCTTTGAGAATTTGCTCCAAACTTGTCCACAAAGAGATGAATTACTGTAACCACTACTGGATCCCTTAAGTACAAAAGAGATGTAAAACTACTGGATAAAGTCCAGTGGAGTCTCCTCCACTGCATCATCTACGAAAATTATTAGGGAACTGGAGCTTCTCTCTTATGAGGAGAGGCTGAGAGAGCCAGGGCTGCTCAGCTGCAGAAGTGGAGGATCAGGAAGTTGTTATCAATGCCCATAAATGCCTGAAGGGAGGGGGCCATGAGGCTGCAGACAGGTTCTGCCAGTCGTGCTCAGTGCCAAGATCAGAGGCCATGGGCACAAACTGGAGCACAGGAGGTTCCCTCTGAACACCAGGAGCCCTTCTGTGCTGTGCAGTGCTGGAGCACTGGCACAGGCTGCACAGAGGCTGTGGGGTTTCCTCCTTGGGGTCTCCCAGAGCCACCTGGACGTGGCCCTGGGCACCCAGCTCTGGGTGTCCCTGCTGGGGCAGGGGAAGGTGCAGAGGGACACAGAGGTCCTGCCAGACTCAGCCGTGCTATTCATTCTCTAGGTGGGCTCTCTAAATCCATAGATACTGTTTGTGAATTTGCCTAGTTCGAATCAGAGTGGGCTAATCAATTTCAGAGTTTGTCACATTTTGAAATGAGAGCCTATGCAAAAAAAATGATTGAGTCTTATTTTCCTTTAAGTTGACACTGTCTCAGACTAAATACACTTTGTTGTGTAAACAAGCCCTCAGAAACATGCCATATGTTCTGAATTACATTTACAAGCCTTTGTGAGTCCTCCAACTCACGTTCCTGTGCAATTCAACCTATAGTGATTCACGATGTTATCACTTCTTCATCCTTCTCTTCATCCTTGTTGTTTATCGCAGGGATTCTGTTAGAAAACCCTACTGTGGTGGCAGATAGCAGGCAGAAGCATGTGCTCATTCAGATCTTATCACTTGAATTCACTGGGCACCATTTTAGCACAAAGCTGACTTCACTCATGTTAAACTGGGCTGTGAACTGAGATGGGGGCACGTGTTATGTTCCTTAGACCAGTCTGGGGGCACTCAACTGCTGCAGGAGGGCAAGTGGGTGCTGCATCATCTTCTGATGGTGCAGATAGATTAACCAGACCCAGAGACTTGTTAGAAGATGTGTAAGAGGTAACATGGCTCAGCAACTCATTGTTGGGTCTGTACATTAAAGTCTTCCCCCACCATTCTATGAATGACCTTGTATTATGTATTTGATAATTTTCTGTAAAATGTGAATTTGTAAGTTGGAAAAATTGGATTGTTTTTTCCTTGAGCTCTGCAAGAAATATTTTTCAGCTTCTGCACTAGGTTTGTTTAAATGCTGGGCTCCTTCTGAAAGCCAGCGAGGCTTTTCACAGTTCTGACAGAAAAACAGCATTCAGGAGAACTGTCTGTTCTCCTTTAACCTCATTCTAAGAGCAATAGCAACAGAAAAATTGTTCTGGTCCTCCTGAGTCTTAAAAAAACATTAAGACAAACACTGAGCTCAGACACTTGAAATTTAGCTTTATTACCAAAGGCTGAAAATGAGGCATTTGCCCTTGTAAATGCTTTAATACAGGGGTTGTTACCTATGGTCTCTGCACGCCTGGATTAAGCTGCCTGCAACAGAGGATGGATTGGACTAATAAACTCTGGAGCTTCTTCTTTCTTTGGAGAAAGCCCAAAGTAGTCCTAACAGTGAGGAAAACAATCAGCATGCATGCTACAGTGCAAACAGCATTGTAGGAAACCTTTTCTTGCTCAAGATTCCCCAGGGTATGGAGAGGGTGGGGTACTTAGGCCAGGCTATGTTCTTCAGACTCTCTTGCTTTGGATGTTTCAAAATTTGAAAGCGAGTATGTTAATTTGTTCTGAGAAGATGATTGAGTTGCATAATAGCAACTGCAGGTAATGCAGAGCCTATCCTATTCCAAGATTTGCAGATTTGTCCCTCCACCACGCTGTCCAGAATCCCCATTGTCCTGTAGTCCATCTTTTTATTTCTAGGAGAGCAAGGCTGCTGTGGAATTGCTTGCTGTTGCCATTATGCAACCTGTATATCTGACAAGGATGAATTACTGCACCTATTGCAAAACCTAAAGCGTTCATATCTGTGTTTACAGGTACAGGAAGATAAAATACATGAATAGTTTACAATGAGGACTTTATTTTCTACAGTTAAGCAATGTGAACATAGTACTCAAGATATAGCCTATCTCAGCCCTGATGAGGACACAACTTGAGTGTGTCCAATTTTGGGCCCCTCAGTACCATAAAGGCATCGAGGCCCTGGAATGTGTCCAGAGAAGAGCAACAAAGACGTGAAGGTTCTGGAGCACAAGTCTTATAGGGAGTGGCTGAGGGAACTGAGATTATTCAGTCTAGACAAGAAAAGGCTCAGGGGAGACCTTATCTCTGTCAACAGCTACCTGAAGGGAGATTGTGGCGAGTGGGTATTGGCATCTTCTACCATGTAGCGGTGGATTGAGTGGATGAGGATTAATGGCTGTAAGTTGCACCAGGAGAGGTTCAGGTTAGATATTAGAAAGAATTTCTTTCCAGAAAGAGTGGTGATGTACTGGAACAGGCTGCCCAGGGAGGTATTCAAGAACCATGTAGTTGTGGCACTGAAGGACATGGTTTAATGGACATGATGGGGATGAGGATGGGTAAATGGTTGGGCTAGATGATCTTAATGATCTTTTCCAACCTCAGTTATGCTATGATTGCACAATTATCTGGGTGTGAGCATATATATACATTTTTTTGCTAACTCCTGTGTGATTGAAGTAGTGAGAAGAAGAAATTACTCATGCTAATATCTGCTCATCTATTCTGTTGGATCGTACTCAAGTCCCTGTGTAGTCTATCTCATGTATGAATGCATCATATCTGCATTGCACAGTATCAGTCTGTTTGAAGATGCAATGGCCACACCTTGATTCTGGATGTCTTAATGCTCTGGTGATACAACGCTCCAAGCAGCTAAGTAGACGTAGGGTAAGTTTAAATCTGTGTGAATGCTACAGGAAAGGCATGAGAATATTCCCCCTTGCTGGGAGTCAATGAGGTCTTTGAAATACATGTTATGGGTCTCCTCAGGGTAATCTAATATTAATGTGAAAATATTCATGAAGCTAATGGCTAAATCAAGTAGCACCTATATTTAGCCAATAATCTATAAGTTTCCTCATTTTTTATTTCAGCTCCATTTATTTTCCATGTTGTTTTCATCATGTTATCTGGCTGAAGATGAAATTGTAAAGGAGGATTTACTACTTCCATGCCAAGCTCGGAAGATTTTGTCTTTTAAAAGCAAATGGTCATTAATATTTTTAGTGGGCTTGGACATATCACACATTTCTTATGTAAATGAGAAGAGATTGCTTTTGTATCTGTGAAAAGGAAAGTACTGGTAGAACTGTTCTGACAAATTATTTTTCTTATCACCTCAGGATGACCAAGACAACCCTGTGCTGAAGTTCAGAATGAGTGGGAACAATAAGAATTGGAGGACGTGTTAGTGTGAGTGGTTCAATTGATATGGTAGAAGAAGGATAAGCCATCCAGAGGGATAGGGACAGCTTGAAAGTTGGGTGCACACGAACGCTGTGATGTTCAGCAAGGCCAAGTGCAAGGTCCTCCACCTTGTTCGGGGCAATCCCAAGGATGAATATAGGTTGAGTGAAGAATGGATTGAGAGCAGGAGAACTTTGGAGTCCCTTTTGATGAAGAACTCAATGAGAGCCAATAGTGTGAAAGCACCAACTGTATTCTGGGCTTCATCAGAAGAAACAAGATCAGTAGGGTGAGGGAGGTGATTATCACCCTCTGCTTTGCCCTCATGAGGCCCCATCTGAAGTGCTGCAGCAAGGTTTGAGCTTACCAGCACAAGAAAGTTGTGTAACTTTTAGAGCTGATCTAAAAAAAGGCTACAAGGATGATCAGAGAGCTGGAGCACCTCTCCTGGGAAGAAAGGTTGAGGGAGATGGGCTTGCTCAATCTGGAGAAGAGAAGGTTCAGGAGAAACCTCATGGCAGTTTTCCAGTACTGAAAGGGAGCTGATAAACAAGATAAAGATTGACTTTTTATGTGGTCTGATATTGATAGGAGAAGGGGTAATAATTTTAGACTAAGAAAGGAGAGATTTTTTACTATGAGAGTGGTAGGTTGCTGGAACAGGCTGCCCAGAGTGGTTGTGGATGCACCATCCCTAGAAGTGTCCAAAGCCAGGTTGGATGGGGCCCTGGGCAGCCTGGTCTAGTATTAAATGGGGAGGTTGGTGGCTCTGCTTGTGGCAGGGCGGTTGGAGATTCACGATCCTTGAAGTCCCTTCCAACCCGGGCCATTCTGTGATTCTGTGATTTAGATTATAGTTTAGGAAGAAATTCTTCACTAGAATTCTGGTGATGCACTGGAATGGGTTGTTCAAAGAAGCTATGGATTCCCCATTCCTGCCTTTGGGCAGCCCAGTCTAGTGCCCATGACATGAAGGTTAGAACAAGGTGATTCTTAAGATCCCTTTCAACCCTGGCCATTCTGTGATTCTCTGATTTCCTAACTACATCATTCAGATGTGGCTTATACTGTAGGACAAGAACATTTTTCCTTTGCTATTAACTCTGTGCATCAGAGTATGTGCACGTTGAGTCCTGTGATCCTGAAACACTTACCAACCACCTCCTGCATGGGCCAGCCCTATTTCTCATTCATGGAGCAGCTGGGGCCATCAATGCATGAGTCTAGTGCTGCTCTTCAAGCTGACAGAGGTAGTGGTTTGCCTGGAACGTGCAGAGTCATAAAACCAGCTGGAAACCTTCCCTTTGGCCAAATGTCTGTGTTTATATTCACCAGACAGAGGCATGTGTAGGCATTAGAGAATTGGCTTTTGTTTTTTTAATAAAGGTCTTGTTGTTCAAGGGGATGGAATGTTTTGGGATCTGCAATACGGTGGTATGTGGAACAGATGTTTCAAGAACCTTTCTGTATTAAGTCTTTGTTATGTAGCTGCCTTTAAGTGTTGGGATTGAAGTCATGGCTCAAACCATTACCAGACTGAGGATATAAATATGAATTTCAAATCCTTCTGAAGGTACAGTGGTTCTTCTCATCACTGGATGTGGATTTCAAGGAAAAGAGCCATGGATTAAACACAAGATTCAGAGTTTCAATTGCAATGTACTTAAGAGCTAAAAAAAAAAAAAAAAAGCAGCTCAGATGAGAAAGTTGGAATCTTCCAAAACTGCATTGAGTTTTACTTCTGAAAATTGACTTATCTTCAATGTAATAGTGAAATGAATCATTCATTTCTATTTCATGCTGGCTCTGTTTCCAGGATGTCTTTTGATGGAGCAGTTATCTGTTGTTAGCCATAACAAGCCCCCTGCTTTGTTATTGCCCCAGGTTATTGTTAAGCAATTATTATTTCTTCTTTGAAAGCATATGCATGCTGGTTTCTCCTGCCTTTACACATGTGACTAGCCTTTCATGCAAATGTATCTTAATCTAGTGTAAGGATACACCTCTTTCCTAGTTTACTCATCCTCTGACCCTCCTCATCCCAGATGTTTTCTTTTGCCTTTTTTTGTCAGGCTGTATGAAATTATCTTACGCTTTGTTTTACTTTTTGTCTTAATGAAACTGTGATTGCTTTTCCTTAAATGTCCTCTAGCAGGATTTCATTCTTACTGCTCATGACAGCATATTTTGCTACTGCTGTACTTGTTTCATATACACACATTTGTCTCCTCTAGCTTTTGCTTTTCATGCATTTTGATGGTCTCTAGTAAAACATGCTATTTTTTGTCTATGCTCTCTCCTTTTTGTCATCCTCTATTTTGCTGATTGTCTTCTCGTTCTTAGAGACCAGGACTGCATTTCCCTAATTCCTTTTGGCTTTGAACTTACAGGCAGATTGCAGCTAGACATTAATTAATTTATCCAAGAGTCTCTAGGTTGCTTTGTTTCAAAGAGTAACAAGCTGTTATGTCAGGACACAAAATCTGGTGCTAATCATTCCTCATCCTTCTGTCTGGCATATATCTCACCTGCTGTCTTCTTCCTCTTATGTCTTTTCAAGTGAAGGTCACATTACAGGTAATCTTTTTTTTTATTTTTTTTCCATCAGTTTTGTCAGCTCGATCAGCTCAGCCTGTGTCAGCAGCATTTTTAAAGCTCTAAGGCACATTTTGCCCTCTCCACATTTTGTACCTGTGTCTCAGTCTGCTACAGAGAGAAGCCTCTTTGCTGTAGTCTTGGTAAACTGAGGTTCATCCTCACTAATGCCATTTTTTAAATCACTTTTTAAAGTGATAACATTTCTCATACACTTTCTCTCTTTGGACATAGCACAGAGAGATAGCTTTTAAAACACTAACCTGACATGCTACTGATAAAGGGATTAAATGAAAGTATTTGCATGATGGCTTCCATAAAGATGATCTTTTTGATAGCTGACACCAAAATACATTGCATAAGCATGTGAGTCACTTGGAAGGGAAAAAAGCAAGTAATATATAAAAAGACCAGCATAGACGTATTGAGTTATGTCTGACAATGATTGTGTGAAACAGCCCAAACAGGTTAGCTTCAAGAAGAACTATTTTGCAATCACCTTAAAAAAAAAAAAAAAAAAAAAGGAATATTAACTGTTATGTTCTTGTGTCACAGGATGAATTTGAATTAGTATTTTTTTCTGTCTTTTTGGCTTTACTTCAGAAATGCATACTTTGGGGGGAGGATGGATTTTACAAGCTTTAGGCAAGCTTTGCTAAATCCATAGCATACGAGGTACTGGACGACAGGCACTGGAATGCTGATTCCATGAGACTCGGTGTCTTATCACGTCTGCGGGCAAAGAGTGGAAACGCTTTTACATTAGACTTGCAAAGTGTAAGGTGCAGTGCAGTACTCTCTGAGCCATTCTATCAGGTTAGTAGAATTAGACACTACAGCCAGTTTTGTAACTTCTTGTTTTTGTTTTTTATTTCTTTTGTAAGGAAGTATATCATAAGTCTGTGCTGGGCATGTCCTGAACAGTTCAGAAACAATTTGACGTTGTCACATAAGCTTGAATGAATGTATGAGTGGATGATTATTTGATAGATAGAACCCGGATGCAAAACCTACATTTAATTCTTCATCCCGTCATTGGCCTGCTAAGCTAACTGAGAAAAAGAGTATCTTTGTGCCTTTCATTCCATGTGTATAGTGTGATCCCTCTTCCTGTACTAGCTGAGTGTCTCTTATTCTTATTAAAGTATCTAATTTCAAATCATGCCCCTATGGCAAGTAAATAGTCTATTTTTTCATATGTAGGTGGGTTATATTCATACCACCAAGCAAGGCCAAGTAGTGTTTGACTCCAGTGACTTCAGATCAAACCAATAGCTTTGGACAGCAGATGGTGTGAATCATCTCTCTCTCTGCTGAATAACAATCCCAGTAATCCTTGCTATAATAAACATAATGCCTACGTTAGGCTGGGTTTGAGAAGGTCTCTGCTGAATAGGCCTATGAGAGACTAAAAAAAAAATAATTTTTTTTTTTGACATCTATCTCCCTCTGAAGTCAGGGAAGTTTTGTGCACAAGGGAACTCACACCAAATTGACCACTTGCCCTGTTGCACAACAAGGAAGTAATGGTGGGTGCAACTTGACAAAGAGAAAATCCCCACATACATCTGTTTTTCTAAGTGGAAATTCCTAAGTAAGTACAACCTTCCCTTATGACTTGCAAGTAAACTTTCTCTCCTCCAAAATGCAGACAGAAAGACAGACTTATTTTTCAGATGAAGGATGCTACACAGAGCTGAATGAGATATTTATATTTAATAGTAATTATGCCCTGACTAGGAAGAAAATGTAGGTCCCTGTTTTCTCTGCTAGTCCATGTATAAACAGAAATACAAGACAAACTACCAAAGCAAATGATTAACTATCATTGCTTGGCTAATATTTGCTTTCTTGATCAGAAGTGGCTATCATGGATGAAAGAAAAACCGTTGAGAAGCTGTTAGGTGTGCTTTGCTGTCGATTTGCCGTACGAGTCGTTGTAGAAACAGAGGCTCATTGTTACTTTCAGAAAACAGGTTTTCTGAAAAAACCTGATTAGAGATCCAGACTCCAAACTCATAAGCTTTGTCTATGCTGTCTGCCCAAGGCTGCCTTTAAATCTGCTACATGCCGCAGCCTGCAGTAGCAGCTTGCTCCTTTATAGCAGCTTGCTTGATTCCTTCTCACTTACATGATGAAGCACCTGTCTTTTTGGGTCTCTTCTAGAGAGCCAAATCTCTCTAGAGAGCTTTGTTGTCTGCCAGGGACCTACATCTGGGACGTCAGGAAAGGACTACCTGGAATGACAAAGCCAGAGGACTATTCTCTGCTCCTGCTCTTTCAAGCTGAGTCACAGGAGGCTGCAACTAGGAAATTCCTAAATATCAGAAAAAAAAAAAATTATGTCACCTGGGAATCTGCTGAAGCAATCAGGGGCACAGGTATTGTTCTCAGCCCTCCCAGTTGCAGACTGTGATCTGGGCAGACAGAGGAGAATGGAGCAGTTGAATAAATGGTGTCATGCTCAGGACTTTGAGTTCTATGATCAAGGATGCTACTTTGATAGACTGGGCATGTGTTGACTTTGGATGGTATGCAACAGATCAGGAGAGGCAAGAATATCCTGGGCAGCAAGCTGGCTATACTCATTACAAGGTCTTCAAACTAGACTTTGATGGGCAAGGAGATGTACTTGGCTCTTCTGGCTGAATGACGGAGGAGCCAGGGAGCACTGCCACTTTAGGAAACAATGGGGAGAAACTCAGACTTGTCCCAGAGGAGTGTGTAGGGGATTCTCCATGAAGGTAATGTCACTGATAGCTTAGCTGAATTGCCTCTGCAGCAGTGCACATGGCATGGAAAATAACCAGAAGGAACAGGAAATCATGGAGCAATTGGAAAACTGCCATATTATTGCTATCATGGAAACAAGGTGGGATGAATTGCTCACCTGGAATACTATGATTGAGGGCTAAAAGCTTTTTAGAAGGGATAGGCAATGTAGGAGAGTTGGGGGAGTTGTGGACAGACAGTGAAAAGATGTCTCTGAGTAATAGTCATAAATAGACTGAGAGCCTGTGGGTTAAAATTAGGGAATGAACCAATTAAGGACATCTGGCGGTCAGGGTCTACCACAGGCCACAAGATCAAGGGGATCATGCTGATGAGGCCTTCTTGCTTTAGCTGCGAGAGGTGTTGTGCTTGCAGTCTTTCATCCTGATGTGGGATTTCAACTGCTTAATTATCTGCTGGGAAAACATGACAGCAACCTGCAAGCAATACAGGATACTCCTGGAGTCTGTTGAGGATAACTTACTGGTCCAGGCATTGGACTGACCCATCAAAAGTGAGGTGTTGATGAAGCTGGTGCTCACCAATGTGGAGGAAATCATTAAAGAGGTTAAAGTCGGATGCAGCCTGGGATATAGCAACCATGCCATGTTTGACTTTGTGATCTTGAGGAGCACGTGTCTAACAAAGAGTGGAGTCAGGACTTTGAACTTCAGGAAAATGTGCTTCAAGTTGTCTGAGAAACTATTGGATGAAATTCCCTGAGATCTTTAAGGTCCCTTCCAACCTAAAACAGTCTCTGATTCTATGAGTCTAAAATTTTTCTGGGCCCTTTGGCTGTAGAATGGGAAAATATACTGAGACTTGTGTTGCAGCCCACCAGAGGAGTATTTTCTGAAGAAGGAAGGGAGATGTTTGTCAAAAGAAGATCTAACAGGGCAGCATTGGAGGGCTGGTTAAGACCCACCATTAGTAAGGAATCAAACCCTATCAGAGTTACCTTTTGGGACTGATCTGTTTCCCGGATATCCCTCAGTTCTGTTTGGAGAAGATTAGTTAATCACACCAAGAGACAGACTGAGAAAGAAGTGGTGATTGTGCAGTATCAGCTGATCACTTACCCATTGTCTGAATTACATATGTGCTGGTTTGCTCTGGATGGGCGCGAAGTGTTTTTCTTGTATTGTTAGAAGATGGTTAGTAGTCTTTAATTCTTTGATGTGAGCCCTTCTGCTCCTCGTGGATGGAGGGTGAGGGTTTGAGCCCTTTCAAAGACACTGATTACAGCATAGGCCTCTGCATTCCCTTCAAAGGACTGTGATTCACTCTAGGAGAGCAGATTGCTTATAGCCTTGGAGAAAGAGAATTCTGTTTCTTGCTTTACCACCATGGCTCTGCTTCTTTGAGCTTAGACACTATTGCATGCCTCCCAGGTCTTGTCTACCTTACATTAAATTACTACCTATACCATGAAATCCTCCAGTGGAAATGCTGCTTCTGCTACAAAAAAAGTGTTTGCAAGAACAGATTATGTCCCTGCCCTACAAAATGAGCTACTCAAAAAAGATGCTGTTGCTAGCTTCATGAATCTATTTGGGGGCTTATGCTTATGCAAAGCTGTGCTTTAAACACATCATCCTTAGTGGACTTTATTTCTCTGAAGACTTTTCTAGTATGGATCTACCATAAGCCTCAGCTTTTCTGTTTATAAATTGGAGCTGATAATGCTATGACAGTAACAAGAAAGCTGTTTGAGACAGGTTTTTTATGAGGTAGTATTGCTGCTCCTGTTCTTACCACTGTGTTCCAATGCTGGCAGAAAATAAGGGTCTCCAAACCACTTTCTCCACTTACACAGTAATGCAGCCAGCTGCCACTGGTCCAGGAGAAGAAATAAGTCTGACAGAATGAAGAAGAAAACAGTAAATGCTGTGTTGATGATACAGGCACTGAGACAGGAAGGGACAAAAAACAACACATTCTAGTCTAGAAGCTTCTCGGCTTCTCTTGCAAGTGCACAGATATCTTCTCTGTCAGAGCTGAAACGTTCCAAGCTAATTTTCTCCACTGAGTCTGAAGAGTAATTTTAATCCCTGTTTTGCTAGTTGAAGATTCGCGGTTGACCCCACTGAGGTTGTAGCTGGTTGCTTGGCGGAAGTGTGGATCTCATGTGGAAGTTTGGATGCCTTGGGGATGGCAGACAAATAACAACTAGTAGTACCGTAGCTGTAGTTGCAACTGGAGAGTGTGAGGCCATGCTATGCATTGTCTACAGACTTTATCTCTCTGGGTCAGAGCTTCAAAGACAGAACAATGAGTTATTGTGGCCAGCTGGCATGAAACTCCATGAAAGAGAGCAATTGCTTAAGCATTAACACAGCGTTGATGTATGAGTAAGCACTAATGGGTACATGCTGATAATGTACAAGATACCAATAGGAGGAAATTTTTTCCCGCCTGTGCTGTGTGTGAGGTGAGACCCCACATTTAACTTACTGTAAAAGGTCGGTTGGGCTTTCAAGTATATGGAGGGTGTTCCTGTTGCATATGTCTCATCTGATCTGCTCTTCCCTGTTACTATGAAGAGGAATAAAGACCACCCAGACCTATGTTGTCTGCATATCTTAGGATGGATCTATGAGAATTTTTGTGGTTGAGTCACATTAAGAGGAAGTTCTTACAACCCACTGTAGCAAATAAGCACCTATTATCCTACATAACCACAATTAAGATTAGATAATGCACCATGTGGGAACGCTTTCTTTTCAGGAAATTGGGTGACAGTTAATTTCTTGTCTTTGTGTGTTAGTAATGAATGTGACACCTTCATAAGATTTTATGACATCATTTTTCAAAAAACATAAAATATCAGGCAAGTTCCTTAAGATTTGGCTGGGGAAATCCCCAGCCCTGAGGATAAAAAGAGCTCCCATTCCCCTGGCTGTCACATCTGCTGGCAGAGATGAAGAACACACAGGTGGCTCTGCTGCTCCTTGTGCAGGCCACGATCACACAGGCAACCACGACAGCAGCTACAGAAGTGGTAAGAAGGGATATCATCATCCAAGTTTTGTGCCTTGCAAAATCTTTTCAGGTTGTTGGGAAGTTGCTAGACAAATGTTGAGATCTTTGCATGGAGAAAGTTTAAAGTATTCCTCCATCCTCCTCTCGACTAATGTACAGGGACTGGGTAATAAATGTGAAAATGAGGCATGGGTTTAAAATCAGAGTCAAATTCTGCCTTTGGTTAGATGAGTGCAACTCCCAGTGAGGATCTCAGTGGATATTAAATGCTCCGTGTAGCTTCTAATTAATTAGCAAGGGCTTATAAGAGGAAAGGATACACATCTTTGATGTGGAAGGAGTTGGAAGGCGGGGGCTTTCCCAACTGCTTGATTGCTGTCATAATTGCTGTCCAGGCACATGAAAGCCATGCTGGGTGTTTTGCATGGAGTGTTCTCTCTCTTCCCCCTAAATCTATATCTGGTTGTGCATGAGAGAAGTTCAAACCAAAGACATCAATCAGGAAGAAAAAGTAACAGGAAGGAGGGGAGAAGAGAAAACTTTGAAAATATGTAAAAAATGGCATTAGTGAGAGATTTGTTTTGATTTTCTGTGGTCTCATTTTATTAATTTAAAACTAGGCTTAAATTTTCATTAGAAAAAGTTTGCAAAATAGCTTTCAAGCATTTCCCAAATGAAAGAAAACATTTTGTCTTAGCTTGACCCAAGAGGCTGCCTTTTACTATTTCCAAAGTTAACATTAGGAAGACTCCCACTTTGTTTCTCAGTAACTCTGATATGTCTGGTTTAGTCACCAACCTGAAATACCTAGTTAGATTTTTTGAAGTTTGGAAGTGCTGTGAATGCAGGCAGTGGATGCAGCACCTCCTGTAATGTGAATTTACCTGGATAATGAACAGAGAGCTGCAAAAGTCAAGAAGGAGATTTAAATATATGTTGATAAACCGAGGATAGGAAACTTAAATAGGAGATATTTCTCCTCATTCTGTTTAGTTTAAAGCTGGTTCTGCATTTGTGTAATTTAATTGCTACTACCTACTCTCACACCATGCCTGAACACCCATATGGTTGTTCAAATGGATTGCTTGAATAAACTGCCCTACAAATTTAGTCCATGCTGTCCCTTTTGCTGCCCACTTGGAGTTCCCCACCATCGCCTGGCTCAGGAATGGGGGCTGGGACTTGGGAAATGCAGCAAGACTGAGCAATACATGTCCTCCTGGGGAGAAGCCCATTTGGTGCTTCGTCTGTCACATCATTTGACACTGGGTGTGTGTTGCTGCAATTCCCACCTTGTAACAGGTTTTGATTTCACCTGTGAGCAGCAGTATGCTGCATCACCATGGTACACCATCCTCAGCATACTCCTTGTAGTCGTGGCAGACCTCCAGGGATGCACAATGCCAGGGTGACAGCTGCTCTCCTTTCTGTGACAGGGAGACACATATGTTCACATCTGAACATTAAAAGGGGTGTATGTTGTTTTATTATATAAAAGGCTCCCAGGTGGATCAGCTTCCCAGCTGAGAAACGTGGCAGCTCACCTCGTGCACCCTCCCCATGGCTCGATGCTGTCCCTTCCACTATGAGCAGACTGGGACACGTGTCCCAGCTGTCACAGCTTGCAACCTGATGGCTTAGATTGAAGGGGCAGCAAGTCCTGCTCCTCCGAGAGACTGGCGCGCAATCTGGGCGGCCTGGAGCAGATGTCACTGCTGGAAGAACAGCAGTGTGTGAATTTAGGGCAGGGGGACACAGTGCTGTTGTTTTTGACTGCCACACAGATCTGCCAGATCTGTCTGTCAGGGCCCCAGCTCACACCTCTTGAGCAGGCTGAGCATCCCCTGCCTTCCTCTGTCCACACGTAGCCTGTCTTTGGAACAAGGTGTCTGCAAATTGACAGTGTGCTCAGGGAAATGCTAGTTGTCAAGAGAAGCCAATTAATTTTATAGTTTCTAGGGATGGCTCCCATAGTAAAATCAAAGTGCTTTGTAGCTGTAGGATGGTTGCTAGCTTGTGGAGAAGAGAAGGTGACTAATGCAGGAATTTGCACTGAAAGAGGTTTTCTTTCCATTTTAGACTCCTCCTGTCAGTACACTTCAATATCTGACTCAGCTTAATGAGAAGACTACCAGCCAGCACACCTCCCCAAAGGTATGACCATTGCTAACTGTTCAATAAAGTCTGAAAAAGAGTATAACTAAGAAGTTTCCATGCATTTTTTAAATGTAACATAGTCACTTGGAGGCTTAACCCTGATCCAGGTAAGTCAGGCTACCCAGATGTTGCAGTAAGAAATCAGATGAGGTTTAACAAAAGCAAGTGTAGAGTCTTATACCTGGGAAGGAATAACTGCATGTGTCAGTAGAAGTTGGGGGATGACCTGCTGAAGAGAAGCTCTGTGGAGACGGAAATAGGGGTCCCTGAGAATGACAGATTGGCCATGAGACAGCAGTGTGCCCTGGTGGCCAAGAAGACCAATGGCATCTTGGGGTGCATTAAAACGATCGTGGCCAGCAGGTCAAGGGAGCTGATCCTCCCCTCTACTCTGTCCTGGTCAGGCCTCATCTTGAGTACTGTTTCCAGTTCTGGGCTCAAAGACAAGGATCTCCTGGAAAGAGTCCAGCAGAGAGCCACAAAGATTATAAAAGCCCCGGAGCATCTCCCCTGTGAGGAAAGGCTGAGCAAACTGGTGCAGCCTTGAAAAAGAAGACTCAGAGATGGTCTTATTAATGTTTGTAAATATCTTAAGCGTGGGACACAAAGGGACATGGCCAACATCTTTTCAGTGGTCTGTAGGGACAGGACAAGGGGAAATGGCCATAAACTGGAGCATGGAAATATACAAAACAACTTCTTCATGGTGAGGGTGACAGAGTGCTGGAACAGGCTCCCAAAAAGGCTGTGAATTCTCCTTCTCTGGAGATATTCAAGACCCCCTTGACACCTACCTATGCAACCTGATGTAGGGAGCTTGCTTTGGCAAGGGGATTGGACTCGATGATCTCTGGAGGTTCCTTCAAACCCCTGCAATTCTGTGATTCTGTGATCTAGGATCTATGAAGAGATGAATTCCCAAAATTGTCAGTGTTGTTGCCATGTCATTCTGTGCTTTGGTCACATCCAATGATTTGATACAGCCTTTATGACTACTGAATTGCATCCCAGACATGAAACAGTTGGGGCCACAGAGATCTGATGACAGATTTTCAAACAGTTTGGTGGTGATGACCTCCCTGGAGGAAGGGGAAGACTTCTGTTCAATTCTGTCCTCCTCATGCAAATGAGAGTAGGGCCTTGAAATAATATTCTGTCATCTCTAAAAAGTGTTCTCTAGAGGCTGATGAGAGTGAGAAAATCTTGATTCTCCCTGTTCTACTTAGTTCAAATTTTGCTCAACTATTTACTTGTAGAGGGACTTGAACCTGATTTTTGAGAATTCTGGTACAGTGCTCAAGTCTGTGGATTTCAGAATCTCTTTGCCACCCTCTGTCAGTGACTGCTCAGTAATATGTTTGCTTTGGAGATGATTCTACAGGCTACATTTGCTTTGAGTGGTCCTGAAACCTAAGCATCAAGAACAGTGTTTACCCAAAGCACAGCTCCAGCTCAAGGCAGAGACAGTAGGCAGCTTGACAGCAGGTTTTCATCACCCAGGCTAGCCCAGAGTAGGATGTATGGAGAAACCTCTGGTAAGAGAGTGTTAAATCTCCACCTCCAGCTGAGAGCTTAAAAAGTTAAAAGGAGTTAGGACTGGGACCCCAAACCCATCCATCTCCTTGTAGTACAGCTGAGATGGCTCCTGTCCTTGTCATATCGTTTCTGTGGATCACATTCTGTCTTAGGAGGAGCGAGAAGCTAATTCAGAATTGTGAATGCCACTGGGATGCAATATAACTGGAAACGAAGCATTGAAATTGTTATGCTTTTTGGGGGGGATGTAACTCTAATTTGCAGTTTAGGTGACTTAATACATTTTCTGGTTTTCAGCAGGTCGGGTACCTGTTGGCTCTTGGTATCTTTCTTAAATTGAAGGGATGTGGGGAAGAAACGTTTCTCATAGCTTCAAAAATGTATATGTAACAGCTTAATTTTACAGTGAAATGTTGCTGTTGAGTCCTTGCTGTAGGCTAGGACAGTTTGCTCTCATTTAAAGATTCAGTGTAAATTATTAAACTTTAAAAAACACACAAATCCATCAAAAGTAACAGCTTATCCTGTGCATTTTTCCATAGGATAAGGAAAGACATTTTTGCTATATGGTCATCATTTGACTGATGTTATATCTTGATTGAAGTACTTGCTGACCCAAGAGGTTCTTAACTAAAAAATGCTTCTTTCTCTCATCAATATAATAATCCTAAAGTTAGCAATGTCAAAGGAAGAGAGGAAGTAGTTTTCCCTGCCCAGGCTGTCTTCTCCATTGGGAAAATTGTCTCTTGGCATGCATATAAATAGCACTGAGTGCAGTGAAGCTCTGCCTTCAACACTAGGCTCTCTTTCAACACAAATATTAAAATAGAATGATTGTTTTTTTCATAGGGAATTTGAATGCCCAAGTTGGAGGTTTTTCTGCAGGATCATTTCGGGTGATCATTTGAGTAAACTTACGAAGAGTTTATTTGACATATGGAATAAGCATTCTACCACTAGAAAAAAAAAAGGATGGCTCTGTATAGTTAGGACTGTAGTTTAGTGAAATGTAAAACTTATATTTCACACATTGCTAGATATAGAAACACATCCATATGTGTAGTACATACTATGCTATTCTATGTGTAGTATACTCTCTCCTAGCATATGCATGCATATATATTAAATATGTACACATATTAATTATATCTGTGTTATATAAGCAAGGGATGGAATACAAGAGGGATGAAATACAAGACCTTCCACTTGACAGTTAGTGTGCCAATGCACATGACAGTCCTACAGATACTCAGTAAGCCATCTTTCTTTCTTTCTTTGTTCTTTTTCCCCTTCCTGTTTATTTTCCTGTTATTGCTGAGCAATGTACCATCCTTATCATGCCTACATCGAGGAATCAGAGATGCAAAAGCTCCCCAGTGACCTATTCTTAAGACCTAAGGACTTGGGGACTTATTTTTCATACGAGTTTACATTCTGTTAGATGAATCTTTAAAGGTACTCAGAATTAGTTTGCAGGATGTTTTCAGTGTGATATTCAGAAGTGCTTTCGTAACCTATCTGGCAAGGAAATCAATAGAAATGACGTGCTGGGACACTCTTGCATCCTATGAGATACTTCTTTGCTTCTTTTCATGTTAAATGTCTTCAGTAGTCTGGCCTGGAGTGAAGTTTTAAGGACCACGGTGCTTGAATAACACAGATAAAACATCTTTTCATGATTTCTTTCAAAATGAGGCACATGCTGTTTGTTATGGCTGCAGAAAGAAGTTGCCAGAAGTGTGAACTTGGATCATTCCTTCTTGCTGCTGCTCTATTCTTGGGCTTTGCTGCTGGCCATCACTGGGCTGGTTGGGTGATGAGGAAGTTAATTGAAACCACTGTGAAAAAGTGAGAGAAGAAGTGCTGAAATTCTGTCTTTTGGTTAATAGTTTTGTTGTTTGCTTCTTTTGATTTTTAAGAGAGAGAGAGAGAATAAGAAAATAGATGAATAACACTGGGATTTCTGCAAGGCAAGAGGAGAGATTATAGAGAGAAGTGTATTTGAAGAACAAGCTTCTAGCTTTAAAATATGCAGCTGCACTGAAGCATGTGCCAGAATATTTTAAAGTAACAATAAATAAATTTATTAATAAAGTTGTGATAGGTTTATGAACTGGCAAATGTTTCATGTACAAACAAACCCCAAATATTTCACTGCCCCAAACATGCTCTGAGTTCAACCCAGTGGAAATTATGTGATTTGGCTATAAATTACGGCACATTCATGAATTGCCAGCCCTGACCTTTCCAAACACCATATCCATATTTGCTCTGGTGGCGATGCCCTGAGCATGCAGACAGCCAGGGCAAGGCAATTCATGTTAATGGCATGGGTCATAGTTTTGCAAGCTATCCACGACTGAGGATGAGTGGGCTGTGATGGGTAGTGATGTTCAACACTATAGGAAAAGAGGTATCTTTACATTAGTTTAAGCCTGAATATTTAATTCTTCACCTTTCACTAGCAGATAATTAAATTCATGCCTGTTTGCTGGGGCTGGCTAAGAAATTTCAAACAAAGCATGTTTCTTTTTAAAACTTTCCCAGTCACTATTTTTCTATTTTGCTGCTTTCAGCTCTATGCATGGAAATAACTAGATGATCTGATTAATTCAATTCAGATAAACAGAGCAGTAAATGTAGGACATAAGTTACTAAGTTATTATTTTCTTGCTGTTGTGTGGTTTCTCACCTCCTGGTAAGATTCTTTCATTTTCTTAGGATAATTGTCCATAAGATTCATAGGATCATAGAATGGCTTGCGTTGGAAGGGACATCAAAGATCATCCAGTCTCAACTCTCTGACATGGGCATTACCACCCAGCAGTTCAGGCTGCCCAGGGCCCCATGAAGACCTGGCCTTGAGCACCTCCAGGGTTGGGGTACCCACAGCTTCTCTGGGTAACTTATTGCAAGCTGGGGAAGTAAGGACTATTATATGCTTCTTTTTTTTCCAAAGATTAAATTTTTACAGCAACATTTAACCTTTTTTTTTTTTCTTTTCTGAAAGATTTGTAACACTAAGCCAAAAAAAACCAAACCAAAACAACAACAACAACAAAAAAAAACAAACAGATAATAATTCCTTGGAATAGAAAGGTGAAAAAAACCTAACAGCAAAGTTATTGATCCTATGATTGTCAGATTATTGCCAGGCATTATCTATTGGTTCTAGAGAAGAATATTAACATTTTTTTCATTATTGCCTTGTTTTTGCAGCTCTTTGCCAATGTGACTGGCTCTCTGGATGACCATGGAAGTTGTCAGTGCTCTGTGTACTTGCCGGATACCACCTTTCCTGTGCAGAAGGCTGAGCAATTGCAAGTGATAGCCACAACGCTGTTGCAGAAATTTGAGGCAGAGCTTTCTCAAGTAAGGTGTTCTTTTCTTGCAAATATAACAATTGTATCTTGGCTGAAAAATGGTTTCCTGTGAAAGAGTACAGCAGTCAGCTCTTTTCGGTGACCTGTCTTTCAAACAGCAGGAAAGAGGGCTCTGTAAGGACAGGGAGAAGGTTGATTAAACCTCAAATCCCTGACACTGTAGCATGTCATACATTTGAATATCCTTAGTTTCTTTTCTAGGCCTTTGCAGCTAAAGATGCATGGCATTTTAGGAAGGAGGGTTGTATTTTTCCCTTCTGGCTCATTCTTATTGGTTTGTGATTGCTATGCTGAACTGGAGGAAGCCAAGCCTCCTGCTTTCTTGTGTTATCATTTGTATCCAGCCAGCCAGATTGCAAGGGGGAAATGAACGGAAGGAGGAGTAAGGTCAACACATCTCAGAGTCAGGAAGCAGGTGAATATTTGTCCCCTCACTCTTTCTGTTTTCATGGATTAAAAATCAATCCAGCAAACAAAATTCTATGTCAACATCTGAGGCTGTGGCAGGGAGAGTGCTGAATTATGTATTATTTTTAAAGACAAACACCTCTTCTGCTACTTTGGCTGCTTGTTGTATGAAATCAGATCAATTTCTGAGGAACTCTGACAGACCTACACATGTTGCAGTACAATAGGGGAAGCTGCCTGTGAGGGCAGAAGTCTGCCTTTGGCTTTTTGTGGTGGACAAATATTCAGGATTCAGATGAGGAGTCCAGCAGAAAGTGTTTTCTTCAGGAACCGGGCATCTTAAGGAATGAAGTGTCCTTGAATTAATCAGCAGAAAAGGCACAGCATTAAATTATAAATTCTAACCATAAATATTCATAAACCTCTTCTGGTATAATCAGGAACAGATAAGAAATTAAGCATAAAACATCACAGCAACAGGCAGAGGATCCTATGGAAAGATCAGTTGAAATCACTAGATTTGAAAGAACTGAAGCTGATGATGAAGCACCTTCAGATTTCAGTGGGGTTGTGGAGGGCAAGCTGACAGAAGCCCCACTAGTCCCAGGCACTGGAGTTACTTGTCCTCCTGCAGGAAGGAGGTGTTGCTCAGTTACCGATCCATGACAGTCACTGAGATTTCAGATCTTTGTACTGTTTCCATTGTGGTCACTGCCAGAATTTGAAACTCATTGCACTGGGGAAAAGAGCAAGGCCATGATTCCCAAACAGAAACTTGGTGTGATTCTTCAAGGTGTTTGCTTACCACTTTTCCCAATTGCTTGCCTTGTTGGAACTGGCCTCTTACCAGTACTCTCCTCAGAGCAGTGCATGTTCTGTTTAGGATGAGTGGCATATCTGTCAACCCCACAGATCTGCAGTGCATCTCAATTGCTGCTTGATCTTTCTGTGCGGACAACCTCAGATGTCCATTGACTCTACAAGGAGTTCAGGCATCTTGCTCATAGGATGACAGAGGTTACTATAGATACAAACTTAGACATCTAATTTCAGGTATCTGAAACTCATCTTTCAAGTGAGGGCAAGCTGAATCCGTGCTGTGAACTTTAATGTCCAAGCTGCCAGCTGGTATAAACTGGTATAACTGTATTGTCTTTAGGTGCCCAGCAGTGTACTGCAGGGTAGATGCTGACCTTGGTTTTCAATTCTAGCTGCAGATAGTGACAATTCTTGACCTCGCTCAGGCTTCACTGGATTTTATCCTGTCGAGACCAATCAGCCAAGCAGTGTTACAATGCATTTGGTTAGATGAAGTGTGACATACACTACAGTGTGATACAGGCAAAGAGACACTTTGGGTCAGAAATAAAAACAAACATTGTATTTTGGCGTAACTGTATGTGTGCAAATTATATCAGTTATGATGTTGTTTTTCTGTTTTTTTTTTCTTTTTTTTTCTCTCTTTTTTTTTTCTTTTTTTCTGCAGAAAGGAGAAATCTCCCAAGCACTGCCCTGTTGATAACTGAACTTAAGCAATCTAAGATCTTGTTATGCATGAGTCTCTGTACACACAGATACTTCACCTTCTTTCTTGAGAAGTCCCATATACTACTTGTAATATGGTTGTAATAATACCCACAGAAAGAAGAAAATAATGGAACAGTGAAAGCCTTGTTCACATTATTAACCATTATTAGAACAGAATATCCTGAACAAAATTCTGGGGAATCATTCTGCCATCTGCAATTCTGTTGGCAATTCAGATCCCAGTCTGTCTTTATAGCTAAACCTACTCTCACCACAGTGGTGGTGATTTCTGCTAAGTGCTTGCTTTTTGGACACTGAGAATCCAGGCTTTATTCAGTCTTTTAAAACACTCTTTGAGGCTTGTGGGAGATTTTCCTCGGTAAGAGCTTCAGGATTGGGCCCTCTTAAGGATGCTTTCCATGTGCTACAAGTTCCAGATAAACAGCCTGATTGAATCGTTAACCTTTTGCCTGATTGTACACTAATTCAAAAAAGCAAGGGGGTTCTTTTATAGAAACAGCAGGCAGGAAAGCTAGCAGATAAAGAGATGCTCTCATACGCCAAATGAGTGCAAACTGTAGGCTGAAAATACCAGACTAATTTTTCCTCTGTCACATCAACCTTTGCTAGCATAATTATGATTACAGAAGAAAATTAACCTTTCAAATCAAAGCGGGAATTGGCTGCTCCTCTCAATAAGAAAGGAGAGAGGACACCTCAGTAACAGGGATGGATCAGCACTTTATCCCAAGGAGAGAGAGTACTTTTTAAAACTTAACTCACAATGGTCATGCCATCCTCACTTAACAAAGACAGGAGAAAAAAGCACTCCTACCCTCCACCAGGAAGAACTGTTTCCAAAATAGATCAACCTGGAGTGGAATTCTTCTTAGTGTCAACCTGCAGACTGCTTGCCAGCTGTGCTCGTTATGGGTTTGTGGAAGTCACAGCTGCCCGAAGCCTCAGGCCAAGTGGCTTTTCAGGACTGCTGGTTTGTCACTTCTTTCTCTCATACCCATGTTTACTTTTCTTTTCTTCTTTTGCATCTTCATCTTGCACTTCAGTTCCCTCTTCTGTAGTCTCCAAATGTATGCTGGAGAAGTGTCTGTTTGTATGCTGCAAAACCTGTTTTGATAAATACCAATTCCAGGTAAACGACACAGTACATGAGCATTGAAGATTTTTCCTGCCCTTTTCATTCCATGAGGTTGGGGGGAACAAATGAAACTAGTTCTTTTTTTTTTTTTCTTTTTTTTTTTTTCTTCCCCTACATATACATCACATGGCTCCATTTTCTTCCCATAAAAGACTATTTCAAGCTCTATGCACTCATTATGCCCTACTTAAGGCTTTTATGACAAATGTGACAGCAGACAGAACCAGTTGTCAGTCTGTGTCCCTGAACATGGGCCATGCACAAAATTTCTGTGCCAGTCCAGCAAGAGACAACAGCCAGTTGCTAGCACACAGATACTGTAGGAGAGCAGGAATTACAAGCTGCTTGAATCTGTCTGCCAAGAAACAGAGCAACACCATGTTCCTTTTTTTTTTTTTTTTTTTTAACTGATATTTCTCAGCTACAGAAATCCCTGAGCCAGGCTGGAATGTCCACTCTGCACCACAGTTCTTGCTGTATGTTCTGGTTTTATCTGCAGAAACAGTATAGACCTATTAAAAACATCACTGCTAAGAAAACTGTGTTTGTCTAGTGATTAGCCAGGGGTCCTATGAGCTTAAATCCATTGAGATGCTGGTGTGGCTGTGCAGAGCACTGCAGAGTTCTGGAGCTAGTTCAGGATCAACTTACATGGACAGCTCTCAGCTATGCAGTATAGTGTTGGTGTCCTTGAAAGACTGGATGGTTGTCTGGATGAAGATAGTCCAGTGTGGAATGAGAACTTCCAGTCTGTGTCCTGCAGCACTCTGCAATCAGGGCTGAAATAACGATGTGTGCCTTGGTCTAGCACTCAGTGCTTTGTTCAGAAACTCAAGACCCTGAAAAAAACTCCAAATTCACAGATTTCTCTGTGTATGAGTAGTTGTCATTAACTCCGAGAATCTGTTTCAGCTGTTTGTAGACCTGTCTGCACAGAACAATCATAAAAATAATACTAATAATGTTGGTAATATTAATAGTAACAAAGTATGGGACAAGCTAATAACCCTTTGGACTATTAGATGGACTATCAGACTAATAATAGACTAATTATTAAACTAAAAATAGACTAGTTATAATTATAGACTAATATTCCTAATAGACCAATAGAACCTAGGCAGATTTCCAAATACCTCTACGATAGTTGTAGTTTCACATGCCTGTACGATTTTGTTCAGACACAGACCAGCTGGATGTTCTTCAGAATGCAATTATATCTCTTTCTTTTTTGTTGTGCAAAATCTAGATGTACAGTTTAGACACTAACCTTTAAAGATATTTTCTCAGAACTATTTTGGAGGATATCTTCCAACTCCAAAATGATTTCAGTGAACAATAAAAGTGTAAGGTCCATATAGACTTGGGTTTTCCAAGAACATTGCCCAGATCTCTCCTAACAGGTGGTGGCGACTACTCAAATAAGGCATCCCAGCTGCCTTTTCTTTTCTTTTCTTTTTTTTTTCTTTTCTTTTTTTTTTTTTTTTCAGACAGATATGAGGAGCTAGGTCTTTCTATGCTGTCATTTTTGATCCTTAATTGTAACAAATATCTAAGTTATTCTTTACCCAGGCTTAGCCTGGGATATCTAGAGCATCCATCATGAGTCAAGGTGTTTCTGCTGCAGCTTGTGGTGGCATGCCTGTTTATTTCAGATTTATAGTGTAGTTAATGCTGATACTGAAAATTATACTTAAAAAAAAAGAGATCCTGGACATTTACGGTTCTCCTTCTTAAGCCAGTTCTATGGATATCTTATGATCTTAAAAGATCCTTATTGTTCTTCATGAGCTCCCATACATAGTTTTTAGATCACAAGAGATTCTGAAAAAATTACATGGACTTATCTGATGTGTGCTTGCTGGCCTTCCAGTCTCAGAGGCTGAGAGAAACAGCAGATCTGTGGTCTTCACATCCTGACAGGATTTTGAAGGCTATTCCAGAAGTGATGGGATAAAAAATTATGATAATACAAGAATGATTGACAGGATGGGGACTAAAAGTATTTCAATTGAAGAAGTTATAGTTACAGAAATTGAGAAAGAGCTTATACTACAAATACCAGTTGAGGTATAAATACGGAGTTATTGGTACAGTGAACTAATAATTACTCCTACTTAACTCTTGTGATATGATTATATTGGTTTAAAGGTAAAAAAAAAAAAAATGTGATTTCTATGAAGCATATACGAGAGAAATTTCCTGAAGTGTTAAATTTAAAGGAACTTAAATTTTCGTAGGAACGTTCCAAGTCTATATAATATTCTTACAGTATTAATTCTGCATCAGAATGCACATGCTGTGACCTTTACCTCAGCAGATACATATGTGAAAACATATTCATCTGGACAACCATTTAATGGTTCAAGAGCTGAAGAGGCTGGTATGTAAATCAATTTAGCTAAAGCCTGCAATAAAATTTCCACTTTCATTTAAATGCAATTTGATTTTTAACACTATGTTTAAACATTCCATACCCCCCAAAGATGAAACAAAAACCAATTCTAGAAACTTTTGGCACAATTCAAATGTTACACAGGTTAAAATCCTATTTGGATTTTGAATTAATAAGAAGTAAATTTGAAAAACGTGGAAATCCTTTGTTGCATTTCTCAGCCTCCTTGGGTTGCTTTTGTGAGATAATACACTTGAGCTTTCCTAATAAAAAAATTGCCAATGTAGGTTGTTGGCATACTGAGGATAAAATTAGCTTACAGAGACAATATTGGCAAAGAATTAAAAAAAAAAAAAGAAAGAAAGATTCTGAGTAGAATTCTGCCTTCAGTTATCCCCAGGCATTCCTGTGGGGACTATGTGGAACTGCCAGCAATAAATGAGGGTTAAGTTTTACATTTTTTATGTACGTGATGATAATTTTGTTTATGTAGTTTATGTGAAGAATAAGTATATCAAGTATGTGTATGTTATATATGGGGTACTAAGAAATATGATAAATATGTCAAACAGGCTTATTTTCTTCGCTAACCTAGACCTGAATATGTACTTTTATTTTTATTTAATTCTTTATTTTCCCTTTTCTTTAAGGTTAAAGAGTATTCAAAAAGGATTGAACTCTATCAACAGCAAATTCTTAATATAACCGTCAGAGTGGAGCATATGGAACAGAGCAGCATATCTTACACAGAACTGGACTTCCAGTTACTGAAAGTGGAAATCAGTGACCTAGAAAGGCTGGTCACTCAGCTGAAATCCAGTGTTGTTGGGAGCAATGTCATCATCGATCAAATATATTTGGAGGTACTGCTAGAATCTCAATTAGCCAAAAGGGAGTCAATATACAGAATGTTTATACTCTCTTTAGTGTTTAGGTTGGAGAAATCTAGCCTATCTCTACTGCAGCCAGTGGTATTACTTCAGTATTTCATCAGAACAAATTAAAGAAATGCTTGACCTTAAATTTATGAATGCCTTTTTCCTTAATGCAGAGTACAGAAAAGCAAAAACTCCATCCGAACAAATGGCGTCCTCTTTATTTTTGCCAACTCTCTGCCTGGAAGAGATTTTTTTTGCACAGCATTAAGCACAAGAACTTATTAAATTATTATAATAAATATGAATTTATTGACACCCATGCTTGAAAGCCTCCGTGCTTTAACTTAGATAATTAAAAAATTAGCTTCTGGTTGCTAGGGCAGTGACCCAATCAATATGAAATCAAGAAATGGGAAAGACTTCACCTTCCCAGAGGACTGTAAATCACATTTTCAAAATTGTAATTAATCACTCACCTAGAGAGAATAATTGCTTTGTATGAAAATGAAATATCGTTAGTTTCTCCACTGTCCTCTAGATCATCAAGTAGGTGATTGAGAACATCACTTATCTTTGCAAATAAAATTTCAAGATACTTTTCAAGACAAGAGTAAGTACTTTCTCACATACAATAGCACACACTTGTCTAGGACCTACTAGGTCTAGGACCTATTTTTACACTATGTATAAAGTAACACTATTTTGCATTATGTTATAGAGCTGAGTGTCAAAGCAGATAAAGCTGACCACATTGCGCTGCTGGAAATGTAAGGCTGGCAGAATAGAGTATACACCTTAAGAATTGTTTTACAGCATCTTCTGTGATGTGATGAAACCTGACTACAAATATCTATAAAATAAAGCTGACAAGAATATACAATTTTCTTCTTCATCTTTTTTTTTTTTCCCCCCTAGATCACAAATCTAACTATATTGGTAAATGAACTAGAATCAATGGACAAAAACAATATCCTTGCAATACGTCGACAAGTTGCGTCTCTTCAGAATCAATTGAGAGAATGCGAAGAGAGCAAAAACAAAACTACAGCACCCCCTTATTTCCCACCAGGTAAGCATTTGTCTTGTCATGAGGAGCAATATAATACATGGATATTAGAAACAATTGTAATTACACTACCCAGTCTTGACAAATTGAGCAGGCAGCTACTAACCTTTCATCAACAGGTTCACAATAAAAAAGAGAACAGGAAACAAACTCTTGCAGACACATTAGTTGGTTTCAGCTGGAAAAAGTTGTAAAACTCCTCTCACCTCGAGTGTGAAAAGCAAGTCCCTTCCCATACCTTCTACTTTTTTTTTCCAATTTCCTTTTTTTTTTTTTTTTTTTTTAATGCAGGAAACTGTGTTTTTTTCAGACCAGCTTTGATTTTTAATGGTTCCTGTGAAAGTGACCTATGTCATGTCATGGCAATTTTGTTTTAAAGTAGCTTGAGAATTTATGATCAACAGCTGGTGTGCTAAAGCTGTTGGTATGCAAACTTGGAAAGGTAGATTTGCATGATGACTTTTGCTTCACAGGCAAAAGGCTCTTCTTCTAAATGAAAAGGTTAAGAACCTTGAGGGAGGAATTCTAGCTTCAGGGAAATAAGTGGGAGTCTTCTTATTGATTTCATTGGAAGTAGGACTTTACTCTTTATAAAAATAGGAAATATTGTGTTCTGGAGCTTATATCTGCAGTTCCAAAAGCACAGTTCACAATAGAATCATAGGATCATTATGGTTGGAAAAGACTAATAAGATCACCTAGCTCAACCATCAACCCATCACCACGATGCTTACTAACCATGTCCCTCAGTGCCACCTCCAGGAATGCTGACTCTACTACCTCACTGGGCAGCTAATGCATTATCACTGTTTCTTAGAATAAGATTTTCCTAATATATAACCTGAATCTCTCCTGGTACAACTTGAGGCCATTCATTCTCATTGTAAACTGTTTTCACAGGGCATGTGGTAATTATCTTACAACTGGAGTAGTATTTGTCTTGGCCTATGCTCAGTTTGAAAAATCACACTGCAAGTGAATTGCAGTCTGAGGAACTCTGAGCATATCTCGATGATATGCTGGAGCAAAATGCTTGGGAACCACAAGCTGAGGTGTCAAACTTTCCACTTGCTAACAGATGGTAGGATTTACCAGGCTGCATTGATCCCCTGAGTATTTTATATGCAAGGGATTCCTTTTGACAGAGTATTGTAAAAGAGTAAGCACTCTATTATACACAATATCTGGGGGGAAAATTTTGCTTTTTCACATAAACTGACTAGCAATCAGTGAGGTTAAATGCAAAGGAACTCATAAAAAAATGAGGTGTGCACTGATTTGCACCCACAGCATTTACCTCACATCACATTTGGGTCAGCAAGTTCAAGTGTCTTGTTGAAAAGGTGAGAATGTGGGACTAGTAGAAATATAAGCTTTCCATGGGTTAGCAGCATCCCTACTGTGATCTCCTCAGGGCTTTATGGTGATGCAGGCAGCTGCTGTGCTTCCCTGGCAGGATGCACAAGCATCACCTTGTCTGGGGATCAGGCAGGAGAAAAAGCTGAAATAAAAATCCGCACAGCAAAATTTCAAGGCTCCTCTGCTGCTCAGCAAAGGCTTAGAATGCTACAATGGAAAAAAAAAAAAAAAAAAAAAAAAAGCAGCAATGTTTTAAAAGTATTTGAAGGACGTCTCATTGATTTATTGTGAGTGACGGTGTGTGGAAAGAAACAGCTTCTTTATCTTCAAGCCTACAGCAAACCTTTGTTTCGGTGGGAAAGTAGCGAGCTCTGGAATAAGAAAGCTGTGTCTTTCCATGAATGATAGAGGCAGGAGCTGCTTTTAAGCCTGGGTGGCTGACATGAGCGTCTGTGGAGCTTTCACAGAGTAGGAGAGGGAGGTCTGCACTTCATAGTGCAGCTCTGGGCACGGATAGGCAGGTCATGTACAGAACAGGTCAATAGCTCTGGGGTGGAATAAATGCAACTGTATAGAGTGACTGCATTTAGGGACATGGCTTAGTGGGCATGGTGATAGACTGGTGGTTAGACCAGATGGTCTTGGAGGTCTTCAGTGATTCTACAGTTCTATGACTATAGTAGAATTAATTGGTATTGCTTCTCAGGACACGGTGATGAGATGGATAGAGCTTATCTGGGACCAAATTGGTATTGTTTTAGCATTTTCTTATTCCTGACTGGTGTACCAGCTGTCTCAGGTACCTTTGCATAAAGAACAAAATTGTCTAGGTGGTCCAGTCCCCACGTGATATGAATGATAGAATCATTAAGACTGGAAAAGACCACTAAGGTCATCTAGCCCAACTGCCAGCCCATCACCACCATGCCCACTGACTATGTCCCTCAGTGCCACATCTCCACCAGGGAAGAAGACCACCAGGGATGGTGACTCCACCATCCTCACCATTCTTTCTGAGAAGAAACCTTTCATAATACCCAAACTGAACCTTCCTTGGTACAACCTGAGGCCGTTACTTCTTGTCCTATCACTAGAATGCCAATAGCTTTGGTGACTTATTGTGAACTATCACCACTGGCATAATCTAAGGATGTCCTTTGGTGTCATTTGTAAGTTCTTCTCATGCCTCCAGCAACAGGAAACTCAGAAGGCTTGGAAGATATGTGTGGGTTGAGGGTTGTCTCTGAGCAGATCCCTGGAGGCGTTCAGGGCCCAGTTAAATGGAGCCCTGGGCAGCCTGGTGGGTTGCAACCCTGCTCACAGCAAGGTGGTTGGAGCTCAGTGATCTTTAATGTCAATTCCAACCTAAGCCATTCTATGATTCTATGATTCCAAGGCTGGCAGAATGGACTAGCAGACGTATTGTGGAGGGCTGGCAAGTCTTCTAATCACTGGAGTCGCCAGCTGTACAGATAACATGAATGTTGTGTAGAATCAGACCTCTACTAATCCAGGTGGGACTGGAATATCTTGACACTGTATTCCTAATAGGGAACAAATATTCTCTGGGCAGAGACTTTGTAGAGCAATGTTATGTAGTGAAGACTGTATATGGAAACAAGTGGTTGTAGAACAACATTACTGCTTGGGGAAATGGAATATGTGAGAGAGCTGCATTTTCTGGATGGTCACTTTGAAGACTTTGCATGGATGCTCACACCTAGTGCTTTAAAGCTCTCCAGCACTCATTTGAGCATTTGAGCAAAATTTCCATACGTTTTCTCTGCAAGCCTGAATGCCTTGAGTTCCTGCCAAACCACTTGGCCTTGCCCTGCTTTTAGTTCATATTAAATTTATAATGTTTGTATTAAACGGACTCTTTGTCCTGTTTTCAGACTGCATTTTCTTTCCTCCTTGTTTCTTTCTCCTGCATATTTTGGGTAGGCAATATGAACCAGAGAGAGCTTGGATAATCCCCAAGCTGTCTAAGACTATGAGTCTAAAGGCAAGTTTAATTAAAGCTTCTTGCTTCTCAGTGCTGTACAACACAGCCCCTCTGACTCTGTCCCCTAAGGCTTTTGCTGCCTTATTTCCAGAGTGAGCAGCCTCTCTTTCTCAAATAATGTATCTGAGGAAAATCTCTGGTCTTCGTTTGCCCCATCTTCCAAATGGAGATGTGGGTATCTGAAATTGGATCAGTAAATACACAGTTACTCATCCTCATCATCATCACTAACTTTCTTATCTGCAGCAGGGCACAACTTCTTTCTCTTCACCAGTCCAGTGGGAAGAAATATTTATCCATTTGTTATTCCTTTGTGCTGATTTCATCTGGCTGTGTCAGGACAAATATAGAAAGGAAAGGACCCCATGATGGTTATTTGAGGATTCTGCAGCAGATTTTTTGTCACATCTCACTGAAATGATCTGAGAGAGAGGCAACAGGGAGAAGTGAGTCGAACAAAATGGAAAGGAAAAGGAAAAGGAAAAGGAAAAGGAAAAGGAAAAGGAAGAGGAAGAGGAAGAGGAAGAGGAAAGGAAAGGAAAGGAAAGGAAAGGAAAGGAAAGGAAAGGAAAGGAAAGGAAAGGAAAGGAAAGGAAAGGAAAAGAAAAGAAAAGAAAAGAAAAGAAAAGAAAAGAAAAGAAAAGAATAAGAAAAGAAAAAAAAAAAGGAGTAAAGTGTTTTTTCCCAGCTTTTGTGTATTAAGAAATTAAGAATTTCTAGTCACTGGTGAATAGTTCTCAGCAGGAGGAAAACTTGATGTAGCCTAATCCTGAAACAGGCATTCATACTGGAGTTTTAGAACAAATACATTTTTGCCTTAAATTCTACCTCCTACACAATCTCAAGACACCTGTTTTTTTGGGAGGTGTCTTAGGTTGTGAAACAAATATTCCCATACAGAAAGACATACCACCAGGTATGTGAAGGGAAATGGCCCACGCCTTCTCTCCAGGACTGGCTGAACTGCCTCTGGCATCACACTTGTGCCTCTGCTGGCCATAGAGGGTGTTGAAGTGTTAGCTGCCTGAAGGCAGGTCAGACGAGTTTGAGCCCTCCAGTCCATTCCCTTTTAAATGCTGTAAACTTATGCCGACTCTGACTGCAGCTCCCTTTGTCTGAGCCTATGCCCAGTGATGCTAGTAAAGACTGAAGTGTCTCTGGGTTTTCGTGTTACTGAGACATAAATGGCAAAGTTTTTCTCTGTGCAACTCTGCCTCCTATGTCTCCAACCATAGTAACAGCTGGTAACAGCTCACAAATTTGGATGCAGTGGGTCATCTGCTGGGAGAGGAGGAATCACATCTGATGCATGGGAGCACATATGAGAATGGAGCACCAGCCTGCTGATGGTCTCTGTTCCCCTGATGGGAGCTCCTATAAATGTGGGTTCCATGTGTATGGCCCCTTCCCTTCTGCAATTACATGCAGCTACTTGCTTGGAGAAACAAGACCCAACAGCATATTTTGTGCATGCTCAGTTCTGCAGCCCATCAGCCAGGGAAGTCAGGTTCTTTTCAGTTGTGACTTCTGAATGACAGCTCCTTTTTCTGATGAATCAGAAGGATTAGTAAGCAGTTGAGCTGAGTTCTTTATGCAGGGAGCAGAAGATACCTGTGTGTATGTGCATGTGTTAGCCCTTCTCTATTTTCTACACAGGCATGAAACAAGGCAAGGTGAAAATACCAGGACTTAATTTATTAATAACATAAAACAGTCCAAAAAGGAGTTAAAGACATGAGAGTTTTCATAATGCATATGAGTTTATTTCAAATACCTTCTAATATTTACAAAATTACATGACACTTTGTTACCTTTGTGCATTTTTTCCCCACGAGATCCGGACAGGGAGGCAGGTTAGGGTGAATAAACAGCGGTGAGTTCTTCTGAACCCATGCAGAAGACAAATCACCCCCTGACTACCACTGAGTTTTCTGGTTAAAATAAATAAATAAATAAATTCTGGGAGAGTTTTCAAGGAAATCAAAATCAAGCACATTCTGTATAGAAACCTCAGACAATTTTTGATGTCATTAAAACGGAACATGCTTCTAACTTTATTTTAATAATTCATTGTTTCATAAATAAAAACCAAACAAGTGTTCAGCAGAGAGATCTCTTTAAGGGAAGAAATAATAATTTATTATTTCTTTTGTAAAAAAAGGTCTCTCTGCTGAACACACGTTTGTTTTTTATTTATGAAACAATGTATGAATTATTAAAATAAATCTGGAATAGTGTTCTGCTTAATGGCATGAAAAATTATTTGAGGTCGCATATAGATGAGCTTAGAAGTGCTTCACTACCTGCAAGCTTTGGTGCTCTGTTTTTCTAAACAAATCAAGAGATTTGGAGCATTTAATAACCATTTAATTCTGAGATACGTTTATTGTGATTTAATCACTGTAATATATTCAATATGTCACCAGCTTAAAGAAGCCCTCATGCCGGAGGTAACAATACATAATAGACATATAAGAAAAACACAGTTCAAATTGATTCATGGAGTTGGCAGGCTGCAGGCCATTTTGCACTCTCTGCTTTAGCTTCCTCCCACTGCATGAGCTGAGGTATAAGCACCTCCAAACATGAGTGTTTGTGCCAAGTGCTGAGGCAGTGTCACTAGCTGTGCTATGTGCCATTTCTAGAGATGCAGCCTGGCTGGCCACACAGCAGTGCCTTCCTGATGTTCTATATTTGGAAAAGAGCTATCTGCTCCAGGGGTTCATTCTTTGTGAAGCACTTAAGTGCATGTACTCATCTTTTCAGAGCCAGTAATGATTTGCTGTGATTCTTGGGGACATGGAATAATAGAATCATAGAATGACTTGAGTTGGAAGGGACCTCAAGGATCACCAAACTCCAACCCCCACAAGCATTTAATACTAGACCAGGTTGTCCAGGGCCCCATATAACGAGGGACGGGGCGTCCACAACTTCTCTGGGCAGCCTGTTCCAGCACTTCACCACTCTCTCTGTAAAGAACTTCCCCCTGACATCCAACCTGAATCTTCCCTCCTTCAACTTAAAATCATTTTCCCTTGTCCTGCAGTTATCTAACCTTTCAAAGAGTTGAGTCCCTTCCTGTTTGTAGGCTGCCTTTAGGTACTGAAAGGCTGCAATGAGATCACCCTGCAGCCTTCTCTTCTCCAGGCTGAACAAGCCCAGCTCTCTCAGCCTGTAAAGCAGAAATGTCAAGTGACTGGAAGGAGGGGTGTTCAACCAAGAACATCACATATTCCAGCTAAGAGAATCTCAGCACTTAAAATTGGCTGGGGTATGACATGAGTTTGTTTGCAACGTGTGTTACCTTCTCTGCTGTAAGCTAGGCACTCAATCATGCAGGTTTACTCTAGGTTCAGTGCTGACCCCAGAGTAGTTGCCATTGTGGTGCGGGGCATTATCTCTGCACAGTGATTTATATTTAATACAAAGATGCTTCCCACCTTCCTCACAGACTGAGCAAATGCTGAATGTGAATCACATGTCCACCCAAGTCATGAGTACAAGTGAGCACATGTCTGTGAGGGGTGAAGGTGTTATATAGTGGAAAGAGGTAAATGCTCTTTTTGAGAAAGGAGGATAATGGAGAGCTTCGCTGCCCAAATACACTTTCCACACTGACACAATTGTTATGCACTTGCCTGGACAATCAGACCACAAGTGTCCTTGTTCCAGAGGAAGGGCACCTTCTCCTACCTATTAGAAAGATCTTTTGGCATTTGCAGTGGTTCACTTTTCACAGAGTATCTTGTTTCCAAGTATTTTTTGTCGGAATGTATCTTAGATGGACTCTCTCCACATTTCTACTTGTGGAGTAAGGGTAGGATGTCTTTAAATGTAAGATACCATGTAGGCTTTTCCTGACGTTTTTCAATTTCTTTTCATAATTATACTCCACCTTTTGGTAGGAATGGTCAGCTTTGATGGCAAAAGATAAATTTTGCTCTGTTATTTCTCTGTCTTTTTTTTTTCTCTTTTTCTCTGAGACATAGGTTATCTGCTTAGACGCTCCCTCATAAGACTGTGTTTATAACCAGCAGCTCTTTTCATTCAGGTGGTAAGCAATCATGGCATGGTACCCTAAGAAATTCTTAAAAAACAAAAGATAAGTTTGATTTTAATTATTGACACCACACCACACTTGGTGGTGAATGAAGTTCCTGTGCTGTGAGCCATTCTTAACACCAAAGAGTTGTGCCATTAATTGTTGGTTAATTGAAACATGAAGTTTGAGCCTATTCTAGCGATAGATTCCATTTTTAAGGAGAAAAGCTGAGCACCTCATTGAATTGGGAAACCTCAGAGAATCATAGAAGCATAAAATTACTTGAAGTTGGAAAAGTTATCCAAGATCATTCAGTCCAACTGTCCACCTACCACCGATATTTCCCCGCTAAACCTTATCCCTTCATACAACATCTAAATGTTTCTTGAATGTCTCTGAGTACCATTAATCCTGTGAACTAGTTTCAGTCACTTGACATTTCTACTTCCACTCCCACAAGTGGAATACTTTACAAAGAAAAGTGTGGAACCCTTTTGTGGCTGTTGTATGGAATGCTTATTCATGCTTGAAAAAGTCTGCTGGTTTTGCCAGTGGCAGCTTTGGACTTAGCAAAGGTGCATAAACATTTCTGAGTGGAGATTTTTTTCTACCAGTGGCTGATGATGCTGAGAGTTTATCAAGAAAACAGAATGTAATTGATATTCATGTGTTAATAAATACTTTATTAAGAATAAAGTATTTATTGTAGATACATTTGGACATTTTTGTTCCAAATGCTGTCCACCATCACTGAATATTCCAATTTGTGTTTTTTTCCTAGTAAATGTGGAATAAATTCTATTCATCCCAAAAGCATGCATGCTCTTTAAGAGCAAAAAGTATAATATTTTGGGTGGCAAAATGAAAAAAAATATTTCCACATTCCTGGAGATGGCCACATAGTTGATGTATGGAACATAATACTGTTCTGGTACATAGAATCATTTCTTGAAGTTAGACTTTCTTTAGAGCTCCTTCATATGAAATCTAGTAGTGAAGTCTATCTGCATTTCCTATGCTGTAACTGACACTGTCTACACATTTATCTGAGGGCCTGAGGTAGAAGGCACCATGTGACTGTGATGCACTGTTTCATAATTGTGATTCTGACAGTAGAATGCTAATCTGAAATGATGCGTTGGAATTACTACTGCTGCTTCTTTTTCCTACCCCTCCTCAACAAAATACACAGAAATTAGATGCTTCTCTTTCCCATCTCGCACAGTCTCCATTCTAGTGAATCAGAAAAAGGCCTAAAATGCTTCTGAAATTGCATTTACTAGGGGATTTCCAAGTGCACCACACATCAAATCTGTCCCCTGTCTGGCATGGTGCAGCAAGCACTTAATTTCTGCAAATTAATCCTGGTTGAGGATGAATGTCCCCTGTTTTTTTTTTGTTTTTTTTTTTCCCCTCACAATATTCATAGTAATTACGTGTACTCCATTTTTTTTTTTTAGTCAACTTTCTAAGTCAGCTTGAAACACTCCTTGGTCCAAAAGGAGCTCTTTTACACATGAAATTATGTATTTTTGTTTGTGCTTTGCCACAGAGCTATTCCCTAGTAAGCACACTGTAGAGACTATGCTATGCAAAACCTCTCTCTTAATGATGACATTTGGAAAACCTGTTTTTTCTCTTCCATTGCAGGTAGCTGCATTCACCGTGGACTGCTGAATGTTAGCCAGCCCTATGTTGTAAAGCTGAACTGGAAAGGATTTTCCTACAAATATGGTTCCTGGGGTAGAGATTATTCTCCCTCCAACCCTGAGAAAGAAATCTATTGGGTTGCACCACTGGACACAGCTGGGAGATATTTTGAATATTTTAGAATTTATGGTTCCTTTGATGATTTGCTGTTGTTTAAACCAATGTATGAAAGAAGACTAACCTATGGGGAAGGAAGTGGTGCTGCTCTTTACAATAATTTTTTCTACTATCATGTTTATGCTTCATCAAATATAGCCAAATATGATATAAATACAAACAAGGTGGTTTTGCAAAAGGCCCTTCCCTCTGCTGCTGTTAGTAACCGTTTCTCATATGCGGGTGTATCGTGGCAAGACATAGATTTTGCTGTGGATGAAAGTGGGTTGTGGGTAATATATTCAACAGAAAATAGCATGGGCAACATTGTGATTAGCAAACTCAATGAGACCACACTTGATGTGCTAAATACTTGGCAGACAAGACAGTACAAGCCATCTGTTTCCAATGCTTTCATGTTATGTGGCATTCTGTATGCCACAAGGACACTGAGCACTAGGAAAGAGGAAATCTTCTACATGTATGACACAAGTACTGGTGAAGAAGGTCGTGTGAGTGTCATCATGGATAAAAAGTTAGACAAAATCCAGAGTCTTTCTTATAACCCCACAGATCAGAGACTATATGTTTACAATGATGGTTACCTTCTAAGATACGATATGACCTTTCAGCCTTAGTATCTCAGTGACACAAGTATTCCGTGAAACTGGCAGCAGCTGAAATAAGAGATCTGATATGCCTTTAGACAATGCTATCAACACTACAGGTTTTGTCTAGTCTGAGGTACTGTGTTTCTGAGTGTTACATATATTGCTTTGATTACTCTTGTTTAAAGAATTGACCACCCTGATCAGTTGTATTAATGGCATCATGCTTGGCAGTACTGGGTTTTGATTGGTGTTTATTGGTGCTTGGTGCTTTGCAATTGTCCTGCCTCTGAGGGCAGATTTACAGTGTAGATTTAGTGCATTTTGCTCATGGAAATTGATGGGCATAGGCTATTTGCTGTCTGAGAAGCTAATTAACTCACTGATGGGCACTTACGTAACACAGACATGGCACTCAGAAACCAAAAATGAATTTGCACTGAACTCTGTCAGAGTGTATTGAGCAAATTAATAGAAGCCTTAAAATAGTGTAGGAAGCAGGACTTGATCTGAAGACAGTCACCCATTTCTTGTGTGGATGCAGAAGAAGTTGGGCTCAAGGCTTCAGGAGAGGGAGTAGAGATACACTTTGCTATTCAAATCCATACTGTGGGTAAGGAAGAGAAGGCACTGGGATTGAGACAGCGCAGAGTTCACTGTCCTTGCTGGAGCTGATGCAGTGGGGCAGCTGCCATGCCTGTGGCTGCCGCCCAGCACCTCAGCCCCCTCCCAAACTGCCAGAGCACCAAGCAGGCTTCCTGGAGTGACTGTGGGGCCAAAATTGCAGCACTGCTTTTGCTGTCCTCTCCTTCCCATTTGTTGCCCTTAGCAACTCCTTGTGCAGAGGTCTGGGCTTAGGGATGATCTTGCTGCAGTCTAGCCATATGTTTGTGGTCACCATGGCTCCACTTTCCTGGCAGTGCAAGAAGCACACTTTTCCTTTCCTTTATGCCCTTGTAAGCTGTTTCAAATCCTTCTGCTGACTTTATTGGCCACAGCCCAATTATATATATATCATGCATTGCCATGGAATGACAGGAGTGTTATTTAATGTGCCTCTATTCAGCAGTTTTGCCATTCTGCAATTGGATTTCTGAGAGCCTTGTTGCTGTAGGGTCCAATTCATTCCCTGTGTAATTCTGTCTTACAGCAAGGCATTGGTCTCATGGAAAACAGAAGCCTGGTCAAACTAGTTGGATATGTGTTTGTTATATGTGGCTGGTGTGTAATGGTTTTTGAATCTGTGTACTGTATTAATGTCTTACCTTCATCATGTCAGAAAACAAGCTGAAATACTGAAATTCAGAAGTCTGATGAAGAAAGCAGTTCATGTCATTCATTTATTTCTGCTACCTTTGCAAACGTGCTTGTGTCTTCTGATAATCAAAAGCAATACATATGCAAATAACTAGTTTTGTTTTAATTAAAAAATATTTCAAAGAATCTCAGCTGTACTGTAGTCATATGAAACTCCTTGTGACAAGTAGACTACTTTGGGGATGCAACAGGAAGCCAGGCTCACTAAATGAGTATCATTGCATTCAGTTGGGCTTGATGCTCCAGCAACAACACCAAGGTGTGAATCAGTATGTCAACAAGTTCATGAGAGGAGTTTTATTTCCCCACGCTGAAATATGTTAGATGGTTAGGGTAGCATTTCTCCAGCAAGCTGAGATGTTACTGGAGATGTTAGAAGCTGATGAACTGATGACAAGCTTTCAAGCCAGGTGCTGCTACTTATCAGGTATCAGCATCTGTTTTTTGCAAACCTGTGAAATGAATTTGAAAGCCATGGAGGTGTTGATGCAGTAATCTGAACAGTCAGTACTGGAAAGGCTGCTGTGTGAATAATCTGTAGAAGCTCCTGTAAAGCTTTGGCTGTAAAAGAAATGAGAAAGCACTGCAAAAATAAATAAATAAATACATAAATAATGCCCTCTACATCTCTGTGTCTCATGGAAGGGATCAGTGTTTAACTTATGATTGAGAAACGCTGGAGGCACAAACCTTGAGACTCCTCAGCTCACTTCTTACAGGGAGTAGGTATGAGCATGAATGTGACTGATTTGGCTAGTGAACTGCCATTTGTGCAGTTCTTCATGAGTTGACTCTTGTGGTCTGGCCTTTTCCTCTTTGGAAAGAGCAAGTGTGTCTGGATCAGATGCTTCCGTGGTGGTAATGAGGTAGAGATGTGATAGATGCCTGTCATACTCTGTTGTGGTGTGACCAAGACCCAGTGTGACCTGGCACCAGGCTCCAGCTGGAACTTGGGTGATGTGGCCCAGAGGTGGCAGGATGGTGACAGCTGTCTCCTGTGTACAGCACAGCATCACTGCAGAGAAGATGAGATGAGACGTGATCAGATGAGATACTGGTAGCTCAGGACTAGGGGGAAAAAATAAACATCTCTGCATTTAGAAAACCTTTAAGTATATTGCATGGAGGGGCTGGCTCGGGGAGAGCAAGACTGGGATTGTCCTTTGATTTTGTCCTGTCCCACTTCTTCTCACGCAGTTGGTGCCAGGATGTGGCAGGGCCTTCCTGGGGCTGGGCACTATGGGGACTCCCCATAGGGACGTTAGGGCAGAACCTAGTGGGCAGAACCCATTCCACAGCCCCAGCCAGCAGTAGGGCACCTCCCTGTAGCTTCTCAGAGGATACAGGCCAGTGGGTAGGCCCACTTGGACAGGGCAATGGCAAGGCTAGGCAGGGCTGGAGCCTGACCCTGCTGCAGCTTCACTGGAGCAGGGACAGATGGCTGTGGTGGTGACATGGGAGCTGGTCAAGGCACGGGTAGCCCAGGGCATGGGCAGGGACTGCCAGGCCTATTATTACTCCGCATGGCTCTGGCGGGGAGCAGTGCTTCTCTCAACATTTTAAAAGGCTTTACAGAATTGTCAAAATACCACTGTCATTTTTAAAAATAAAGGCACAAAATGACTGTATTCCAGCTCTTGGCCTATTGATTTGGCATCTCTCTGTGGAGGTTTTGGGGAATATGAACAATATTGAATGTAAATATTACCTGCCAGAGAGCTTGGAAGAGAGGACATCTGTCTGTATAGTGGCATGGTGAACTATAGCACAGGGACTTCAGTGTAATTTTGTTGATTAGTGGTTTTCATGCCACCTGACTCTCAGCCCCTAAGTGAGGGGACAAGGCTGCAGTTTGTGCAACAGCCAAACACACAGAGGGAGAGCCCTGCCTTCTGAAAACCATTCAGAGCACTTCAAGAAGAGGGAGTAATACATCTTTTCAGTGCTTCCCTTTGACTTGTCCTTTCGGACCCTGTGTGAATGTGGTTCAATACTGCTAAAATTGAAGCATGATCTTGAACTGGCCTTTACGCATAACCTTGGGCAGGCTCCACTCTTTGCACCCGTTGCCTCTTCTCTTGTAGATAGTGTTATTCCTGCTTTGTCTGGGTGGTGTTTCCTCCTCTCCTTCCTCCTTTGGCATGTTTCCCAGCACTGTCTGTTACTATGTTGGTGACTCTATACCATTCTTCGACATGGCTTTTGCCTGTAGTGACAGAAATTTTCCTGTGAGCCTTTTCACCTAGGCTTTCCTGACACCCACTGACCTCATTCCCCTCTGGTCTGTTCAAAAGTAACAACAAATTCATCCTCTCTACCTTTTGCAGTCCTTGTCTCTCACTTTCCCCTACCATCAAGCAGGTTAAATGCAAACTCCTTTTCCTTTACTCTAGAATTTTCACATCTTTTCCTCCTAGCTACCCTGTTACCTAAGCGCTTCCTTCTTTGCTGCCTATATGATGCCAGTCTCTTTCATTCACTTGTTCTCTAGCCACACACTCTTCCCTTTCTCCCACAGTGACACTTTCCTCTGTAGTGCCCTCTCCTAACAGATCTATCTAGCACCTTGCCTGAGCTCCTTCAAATTTCTCACCAAGGTCGACTTCTGTGAAACCCCTGATCAACTGCCAGCTAATTACAGCTAACTTGTTGCCTTCAGTAGGAGACTAGTATTTATTTGCATCATGTATTCAATTAGCTGGCACATGGGAGTATAAAGTTGGCACATACAAACTCTCTTATTATTCATTCCCTTATGTCACTCCCTCACTTTCAACAGAAAGTTGATATAGATATACTCATATCTTGTCTTAAGTAGAGACTGTATGTTCCTTGAGGAAAATACCTATATTTTAACATGAGGTGGTACAATGCCAAACACAATGGGCTGCTACCTTCCTTCTCTCTCCTAGGCACTTCTGAGCAACAAACAATAAACAGCAGCAATATCTGGCCGGGGATTGTTGCATGCATCTGTGTTTTTGTCTGAATTTTCATGCATGCTGCTACGTGTGCCGCATATAAATTGGCTTTGAAAAGTAGGCGAACAATATGCTTGCTGACAACTGTGTAAACATTCTGCTGGAAACAGTGTTTCAGTAGCTATCTGCAGACAATATGGCTACAAAGATTCCCTAAATTTGTATATTGTGGGATAGGATTGCTTTTTCTCTGGTAAATATTAGATTGCTTTCCTTTCCGTCTTTACATTTCTGTGTCTGCATGATAGTTGCTCCCTGAGAGCTGAAGACCAGCAGCACAAGTGTGCTGAGCCTGCAGCCACGATCTTTTTAGAAGATCTCTTTAGTACTCCCAAACAACCTGTGATGTTGAAGGTCCAGAACTTCTGCTTCTTATAGGGTAAAGTGCTTGTTTGTAGTCAAGCAGGGTTTGGGGAGATCAGAACTAAAGAATCACAACATTAAATTTTGTAAAAGTGAACACGTGTGAGGCCAAATGTGTGTGTCTAGCAGGAATCCTGCCTTCCTCTCTGTTTGCTGGGTTGCTGCCAGTTTGCAAGCTGTTAACCACGTACAGGGAAGCAAAGCTGTATGGACAACTGTTCTTGTGAGTCTTCAGGGAATGGCTCCTGCCACTGGCCTACATTCTACAGGCCAGTTGGAGTGTACCTGGCATTGTGCCATGGGTGATGGCAAAGCTGGCTTTAAACCATTGCTCTTCCTCAGCAGTGAGGCTGGAAAGTGGTCAACAGCACAGCAGCTCCCAGACTTTTTTATCTTCTGCCTGCTGCATGTGATTCCTAGCTAACAGCAGGACCCAGTCATATCCCACAGACGTCTCTGACTTCAGTAGACGTACTATGCTAGAGAAGGAAAGAGACGGACAATGCTACTATGTGGCTATTGGATTCACTGATGACAGGAGGTGTCTCTTCAACAAGAATCTTAAGTACAAAACTTCTCGCTGGAGCTGTGCAGAAGAGTGGAAGAATCCTAGACAGAGATCCCAGGAGATATCTTTGTCCACCCTTCTGCTTGAAGGCAGCATCACATACGTCTGAGCTGCCCTCGACAGCTGTTTGTGTAATCTGTTCTTTAAAACCTCAAATGTTGGAAATGTGACAGTCTCCCTAGGTGGCCTCGTTGAGCACTTAACTACCCCCAAAACTAGGAAATCTTTCATAAATCTTATCTGCTGCAGATTTTAAAGATAAGCATGACTGCTGCTCAGACCATAGGCTCAGCTGCCTCAGCATTCTGTGCATTGGAGCAGGACAAAGATGCAGTGACAATCTTTATACATGACTTTATTAACCTGGACCTTGGAAATGTTTTTTTGGTCTGTCTGCAACAGATTCAAAAGCACACTCAACTCTTATCTGCATAAGAACCATTTACATATAAGAAAATGTTTTTCATATATGGACAGTGTTTTTGCACTTCCAGATCATAGAATAACAGAATAATAGAATGGCTTAGGTTGAAAAAAACTTAAAGATCATTGAGCTCTAAAGAATCAAGAAATGGAGAAATAAAAAGGAGGCTAAAGCTGTAGCTTTAGTAGAACATGGAGAATTCTAAGGTCTACTGCTGTGCCTAATGTTCATGAGTGGTATATATGGAACAGGCTTAAGCTGTATCCATTATAGCAGAAAGACCTGGGATTCCCTTTTCATCAGAGAGACTCAGCAGAAGTAGGTGGCCATTCTCTTTTAGGTTCCAGAGATATTGCATTCCTGCCTGTATAGTCATACAGTTTTTGGGGGAGAGGTGGAGAATTTGCAGCCAAGCCCTGCAGCCAGTTCCTGTGTTATTCCCTTCTGGTACTGTTGTAGGAGTGGAGGGCTATGTGAATTTGTACATGATTTGGCTTTGGCCACAACTTCAGCCTTTGGCATTTCTTTCTGACTGTCTCAGCTTGACAGTTGTTCGGCATCTTTCTTTTAGAAGCTCAGGTCTCCCCGTACTGCATGGGAAATCAAGGGTATGCCTGTGCCTTGTGGTGCAGATCCTCATAATGGCACTTGAGTGCTGGCCCTAAGTAGAGAAGATGTAAAGTTGCCAGTGCCTCTTGCACCAAAAGCAGAGATCTCTCTGCTCTCTTTCATTTGGCAGAATAGACATCTTTTTGAAGGTAAAAAAACTGGATAGCTTTTTAAGCACGCTGCTAAAATGAGCACTTGGACAGCAGGTTATGTTAATGTGACTATTTACTTCCTGAGCCTTTCCTCTGTGCTGGCCACTTTGCAAACGGAGATGGGAATACCTTTCGTGGCTCTACCTGGTGGGCCATAGCTTTGATAACCTGCAGGGTTCCTGGCTAATTTTGCATGCATCCGTATGAGTCAAAGATTTATCTCCTGATATGTAACCAGGACAGGCCAAAGAAAACTCTGGAAAGACAGAGGTGGTGTAATTGCCTGTGTGAGGGAAGATCGGCATTAGAAAGATTGACATTAGAGAATTCGGATCTTCATGTTTATGTGGGAAGCACATACACAAGCAGCACAAATCATTACCATCTGTATTATGAACAGACCCCAAAGCATTAACCTGTTCTATTAGTTGCCTGTGCTGGAAATACTGTTTATGTTAGCAAAGCTGAGGTACAAATCCTTCTAATGCATAATGCAGGACATTTTATACATTTGACAGGAAAACAATTTGAAATGTTTTGAATGGAAACATTCTCTGCTGAATCGTTTTATTGTGATGAAAAATACCCCCAAGAAACAGTGACGTTAAAGACGCTGACTCTTTGAAACTCAGGAAAGTTTGGAGAGATCAAATGCACCTTGTTTTAACATTTCCTGCGCCCCCCTTTTAGGTTTGTTTTAAAGGGGGGAGATATTTTTTGGCTCTTTTAAATGGAAATAATACTGATTAGCTCTTCATATAGTGCCTTTTATCTGTGGACCTCGGAGTCTTTCACTAGCAGTAATTTAGCATGGAAACCTCAATGTAAAGAGGGGTAAAATATAATAGCCTTCCTCATATTCACAATAGATTCTGTGCCTTTATAAATGGGGAAGAAGAGAAAGTTAGCTGGAAGTTGTGAAAGATCTTTTTATCTGCAAAGCTTTTCTTTTATATCTCCCCCTTCCTTGAGAAATCTACTGGGGTCTTTTCCCTTCGAGCAACATGACTCCCTTAGAAACTTTGGGGTGCATTCTGTGTAGCTTTGCACTGCGCCCTGCTACACAGGATAGGAACTGGAATGGGAATTGGTAGTGCTTCTGGCACCGTCAGCTCCTGCAGGGATTTCTTAGTGCAAATCTTTGGGAACCGGATTATGTTTTGGAAGCAATTCTTTCATGTCTTCTTATCAAGGGCCTCGGGGCTTTAACTGTGTGTCTGTTCTCTGTGGGAGATAGAAAGTATTTTCTCTTTCCCTTAGCTCATACTAATTTCTGCTTTTTCCTTTGTAATTCCAGTAAGAGAAGAGACCCAGGGAGATTCAGAGGTGCCTCTGCAGGCACAGAATCAAGCACAGGAAGGATGGCAATTATTTTTTTGTTGTTCTGATCTTCTAGCCTGATGTCCAGGATGTGGGACAATGTTCACAGCATAAGAACCTGGAGCCAAAAAAAGAAAAAAAAAAAGAAAAAAAAAAAGGACCTTCTGTTGCTTTTTTGTTTTATCCATTGTTACCTCTTCCTTTTTCCACATGGAAAAGTATGAACAGAGAATTTCTTTTTGTTGCAAAGCAGCTTTCCTATGAGCATTTTAATATAGCTAGATTTGTAAATCAGTGGTTTTTTAAGTGCATGTATTCACCTCCTGGGGATAGAAATGTGTATTCATAAGCAGATTACAAAAATGCATTTTGCAACCCTCCAAAAACAACCTAGCTTTATCTAGATTGGAAGGGAAATAGAGTTGAGCTCAAATGGCACAAACTGACACTGGTCCACATCAGTGAGAACTTCCTCATCTCTTTCATATCCATGTAGTGAAGAGAGAGGTTCAGAGCAGAGCAAGGGAGGAAGAAAGCACCGTGTAGTTGGCCAGCAGTCTATCTTGGTTCCATATCTTTTGTTATTTAGTTTTAGTGTTTAGCTTCAGCTTCCACCACTGGAATTTCTGACTCAGGAGCAGGTCATGGATATACCTATTGTAGCCTAGGAAACCACGTGGTATGAGAAATGAATCTGGAAAATAAAACGTAGAAATTTTTCTACTGCCAGCCTATGGTGGGGTATTGGACAGGATGTCCTAAGCTGAAGGGTTTCTGAGCTCATAGTCTTCAAGAGCAATAATGCTCAAAGTTCTCTGGCACTTGAATACTCTATTAAGTAAGCTTTTAACACATTTTTCCTTTAAATAACTAGTTTGTATTTACAGCTTGTAAAACAAGTTTTGTGAAGTACTTTTGGCAAGAAGTGTGTTATACCCCTAAAAAACACATTTCATATGTTGAAACACATTATTTCATATGTTGAAAAACACCACTAATGCACCAAACAGAATTTAGTGGTAGCATCTCTGGAACATTCCCTTCCAAGCCAACTGTACTTAGAATTGTAGAATCATTGAGGTAGGAAAAGAGCACTAGAATCATGTAGTCCAACTGTCAGCCCAGCACCACCATGCCCACTAGCCACTTCCTTCAGTTCCACACCTATATGGTTCACTTCCAGGAATGGAGACTCCATGACTCTCTGGGCAGCCTGTTCCAATGCATTACCATTCTTTCTGAGAATAAATTTTTCCAAATATCCAACCTGATGCTTGATGTCTCTTGTTGAAGGATTACTTTGTGAGTAGTCTACAACAGGATGAAAACCCTCCTGCATTAGTGCACACTGTAAAACCATCTACTTGAGGGAACAAAACACAAGATAGAAATTACTATAGGTACTAGTAACTGCACTCACTATGGAAACAGGTTGCTCCAAAGAGCACTGCTTGATTTTAGACACTGCAGGCATGATCAGCAGAAAAGTGGTTAATGTGCTGAGAGCTGAAAAAGAGATGATGGTTAAATGGAGAAAAATTGCCACTTTGTACCTGACTCTTCACAATCCTGTCTTCGTTTGCAGCTGTATTGTGTCATCAAACCATATGCAATCCATGGGGTTTCAGCTGCACGACTCCCATTAACTTTAATCAGAGTCAGGAGAATAAACTGCTGAGCAAAGCACTCTGAAAATGTACCCTTCCATTCTAAACAATTATATGACTCTACTTTGTGCAGTGGGGTATCTCTCAGAGGCAGAGCTGAATGCTCTATCATTTCAATACCTGCTCTTTGTGCATAGTGATATCAGCATGATTTGCAGCCCTCTGCATACTACAGTTGACAACAGATTTCAGTACACAAATGACCAAACAATTGATTTCAGCATTTCTCTATATGAAACAGATACAATAATTCCAGGGAAATAGGAGGCGTGTTCTGTGCATGCATGTGAGATTGTACAGGATGGAAAGGCTGTTTAGGAAAATTCAGTGTTGCTGTCCTTTAACAAAGGTTGTTGCCAGGATACCATCAAGTCATATAAGATAACTGTGACTGTGGCAGCTCTAGTTTTAAAGAGATATAAGAGCAATCAGAACCAGTACCACAAATTTAAGGCAGGAGTAGGGGTCCAGGTGCAAAGTGACATATCCCTGCTGCCATATTACCATGGACCATGGACTATGACAATCATGCAGACCTCAGGATGCAAAGAGCCCTGCAGCAGTCAAAGCCTGTGAGTTACTGAAAATCCTCATGCCTCAGTGTAAGTGGCCAAGAGATATGGCTGTCGAGACACCCTGATAGGCAGCTAGCACATAGAGCTGGCATGTAGCCCTCTTGCTGCATATGTGCTTCCTGGCTTTTATGCCCAGGCTCAATTGTTCTGAGTAAATAATTGCTCTCATTTACAAATCTGCATTCTGAATAATTTCTTCGGCATTCAAACACGCCCCAACCTTTTACATGACCCTCAAAGTGCAGATAAAACCACTGAGATTTCCTGTGGGAACTTAAAAAAAAACCAAACAATAACTGTAAACTCTTCTGAAAGACAGAAAAAAATGTGGGGAAAGTTTCATTAGCAACAAACTCCAGCCCTTTTAGTTGCACCAGCAGCCATATTTTTTGTTTGGCGGGACAGTTTTTGCACAGATGTCAAGTTTTGCTACTTGAGGAATGTGAAAATGAGAACAGAGTTTTCAATGCATTTGGATCAGTAGGCATAATCAGGTCTCAAGCCTACCCTTCCTTATCCAGATAAACAGTAATTCTTTACAATGATTTCTGAAGTGTACCATGTTCCCATTTACTTAGACACGCAGTGCATATAGTGGGAACCATTGAAAAGCGTTGTCCTGCATTATCTGAGGGATTTTGAAGGAAATGAAGCAAATCTGCTTTACAATACATTGTTCCTGCAAGGAAGGATCTCACAGAATCTAATCTTTTTTCTTTTTCCATTCATTTTGTAGTGTAGCCTGCACAACAGAGGCAGCTCTTCAGCATCATTTGTATGATAATAGCATTATTTTGTCCCAAATATGGTGCACATCTCAAGGACCTCCGCAGTCACATCAGGGGGATTGTTCAATCCAGACAAGGGGGAAGCAATTGTGGGGGGAACAAGACCCAGCACACTGAAGTGAATTTCAAATATAACCGTTAAATCAGTACATTACCTTCTTCTGCTTCCATCGAAAAGCCTTTTCAACAAGAGGGACATTTTGCTTCCCATGGAATTTCTGCCGGATGAGAAAAAAATGAGACCGAGTCTCCTGAACATCACCTGTCTGCCTAATCCTGGATGGCAATAGAGTGTTGGGTGGGCAATGAATGCTTAGATTCAAAACAGGGGTTCTTTTTCAATGTGCATTTGTAATGAAAGATCTGGGAAATTTTGTGGTGAAGGAGGATGTCGCTTAGAGCATAATGTTGTTTAGGTCCAGAGATGTCTGAGATGTGTAAGAGTAGGACCTTTTCCTACAGCAGTTACAGACGGGTGAGGGTTCCCTATCTGAAAGCCACGATAATTGAGAGCATCTCACATAGTCCTGATTTCTCCCATGAAAGTGAGTGAATAAATTTATTAATAATTCAAAACATCTGTAGAGTTGGAAGGGGTTGGTTCCTTTCATTCTTTCTCTGTGATTTATTCAGGGAACCTGGGGAAATCGGCTTCCTCATTCAGACACTACATTGGGCAGCCTAAACATGGCAATTTCAACCTCCCAGGTGCCAGTCAGAACACTGCCTAGGCTTCCAGGAGTGAAACTAAGTGCTGTAATGGGTAGTTTTGTTTTAGCACAGCAATTAATTTGGCATGAGTACTTTAATTACAGAACCAAACTCACATTTCTTTTTTTAGAGAAATGTTAGCAAAAAGCTCATGAAGTACTCGATGTGACTGGTTGTATTTTATTAATGGTTCTCACAGTATGTTGAGTTTGATGTGAATATTCAAAATTCACATTTGCAAGTGTACAGTAAATCCACATTAATTAGATGGAACATGATTTTTTTAGTGCAACTTTATCAATTTAAAGAATGTATTAAGTCTAAGCTAGTTGTATGGGCACTAGGGTTAGGCACTGTCTGACTATGAATCCATTTACTCCTTAAGCAAAAATACAAAATAATAAGTAGGCTGGATAACACCATAGACTATTGTGTCAAGGTACGTAGTTTAGAATAAAAGCCTAGAGATTGATTCTGTTGCCCACCAAAATATTTTTAGAACTATTTGACCTACCGTAGGATACTCTGCTTTGCCTCTACTTGGTCCAGTGAAGTTTTCTCTAACTCTTGTATCATATGCATCTCTTCTAGAGTGTCTCAAACAGCCCCAGCTGCTTACACAGTGATCAAGAGAAGCCCTGAATGTATGGTCCTCAGTCATCGTGGTCAGCAAAACTCAAGATTTCCTCAGCTGTTCAGATGCATGTGTTTCGTCCAGGTTGTCCTCATTATCTCTCTAGACTCCATTAGCTGCATTCAGTTGGCTTCTTGCAAGCCCATTTCATGTGTAGACACCTTCCATCTTGCATATCTTGTAAGTGCCTTTATTTACTTATATTTACTGTTGCATTCAGAGGAACTTAAGTTGGATGAAGTGAATCTAACTCAATGATTTGTTCCTGATGAGAAAAGAATAATGTACAGAATTTACAGTTTGAGGGCTGAGCCAAAAAATAATGGGGAAAAAACATCTAGCTCAACTAACATCACACTGGAGTGTTTTTCCTCCTCTATAGTGGTGGGGCTGGGAATGGAGGTAAAGATGCAGGGACCCAAAAATGATACAATTTGTTCCACACTGTCATAACTGAAATGTGTAGTCAACTAAAAGCACATGTTCCATATATGGTTGAATCTCCTTATTTTTAAATGAGGTCAATTTTGATATGAAAAAATCATTTTAAAATAAAAAATGCAGAAAAGATTCCTTTTGAAAATGTTGAAATGAGATGTTGTGCCATTTGGAAAGTTTCACTCCTGTTTTTTTTTTCAGACGAAATGTCAAATAAATGAAAATCAAATTTACATACTTTCTATCACATGAAAACAACATATTTTATCAAATCTATTATTCACCTACATTTTCAGGATAGCTCTATTTCTGATGTGTGAGCAGACAACTTATATAAGAAGCACAGTGTGAATTCAGCTATAAGAAGAATATGACACTTCATTCTCTGTGACTCTTAACACTGTAAAAGGAGGACTGAAAATTCAGCACCGACAATATTTGTGTTAAGAAGGTTGGCTACATAATCATTTTTACTGAATAGATACCAATGTCTATTCAGTAATAATATGAATAGAAACTCAATTTTGACTTCTACAGAAATAATTTTGGACTACGCTTTCCCTGAAGTAAAAGTAAAACACAACTTAATAGATAAGAAAGATGAAGTAAGGCCTAGTCATTCTAGTTCATGTATTTAACATCAGCTTAAATTTCAAGCTACTTGTAAAGCAATCCTAGAGTAAGAAACTAGGTTTTTATAAGGGTATTCTCTATGGAAGCAACTGGGAATGAATTAGTTGTTTCTCATAAACCTCTGAAAATTTATGTAGCCCACCTATTTGGTCGGTTGAGTTGGAAAGATAATCTCCCTTTCAAAGTCTTCACATTTCCACATTTGCTAGTGATTGAAAATATTTGGTAGGACAGCTTCATCTTACACCCAATATTTCAAGTTTAAATTAGACTTAAGTATCAGCAAGCTGGACTCTATTCTAATAGTCTAATGGCATTGTTTGCTGCCAATTGGTGAGAGTTAGGGTCAGAAAGACTATGACTGCTGTACTGTATATGTTGCTATAAGAGCAGCTGAGTGATCCATGATTCCTGTAGTCACTTTTCCTCTTTGTTCTAAAGGGGGAAAAAAATCCACCAAAAAGCAACAATCCCCAAACAGAGAAGTGAAGCGTTACTTTATGAAATTTGTTTTAGTGGATCATTAAAACCTTTGCCTGGTGCAGGTAAGTTGTTTGTGTCATGGAATGATATTGACAAGAGGAGAAAAAAAATGAAATGAAACTTCTGTTAATATGCACATCGTTTTCTTCATTTTGGTCTAAAATTTAGGCAGGCAGGAACCTGTATGTAGAGCCTTTTGCTCTTGGCATTGCTGGCTTAACTTATAGTAAGTACATCAATGCTTAGGTTCTGAGCCCTTCCTTCTAAAGCAGCTCTACAGCCAAATAGGTCAGACTTTCTGAGCAGTAGCATTACATGACTAGAGATTCATATGGAGTAAATCCTCACCCCTTTCTTAGCAGCTGGTCTCACCGTATGCACAACGTTTCTCTGCTGCACATGCTCTTGGTATCTATGGCCTCCAGCATACTTGAGACATGCCTAATTTCTGGAGTGAATTTTATATGTGACTTTGGTCAAGTCATATTTTAGTTTCAACATCTGTAGGCTAGGGATTATATTGCTGGAGTGAACTGAGGCTAAAATCACTAATGCTTGTAATTTGCGTTGATATCCTTCGAAGGGAGGCAGGCACAATGGAAGTGCAAATAAACTGTTGTGACTCTTCAGTATTTCAGTAAATGGAAAAACTCTTCAAAGTGGAGTTCAGAGGAAGTACAATAGAGTGGAAAATTACATGTGCAGAGCTAAGAAAGACAACAGAAAGGCAAGAGGAAGAAATTTTATTACAGTCATTCTAGTAATCAATGCGATATGTACATTTATTTTCCAGTATGCATTATAGTGTTAGCAATGAGCCTCTCAAGGACAGTCTAAGATTTGGGTAGGATGAGTGAATGCCTTGCACGTGGATTGTGGAACTTGCCATGATTGTCTCAGGTCTGACCAACTCAGGGTTGTAGGTATTGAAGTCTCTTTGGTGGGGAGGAACTGCACAGGTGACGTCCCCTGAGAATGAATTATAAGAACTATATCCTCGTGGGCAGGTTTTTCACATAGGTTGTTAGCATTTATTCTCTTCTAAAAATGGGATCTATAATGATCATTTTCTAACTGTGATGAAAAGGGTGAAAGGGCATTGTGAATAAGACCTCCATGCAAATGCTAAGGGCTGGGCTTGTGGAAATGGCCATTTGTCGGCTTACAGGAAATTAGATCTTTGTAATTTGGTTTCTGCAGAAACAGTTATCACCACATCACCATTGTCACCAAAATGCTCAGTCCTGTTAGTCACATCAACAAAGATGTCAGGGTGGAGTGAATGTGTACAATTCCTACAGGCATGACCCCTCAAACTTAGCACTGTTATGTGCTGTGAACTGAAGTCCTTGTCATGTTCTTACTTACACTGTCATTTCTGTCCCTGAGCAAGTCTTCTACATTCCCAGATTGTCACTCTCACACTTTTTATATTCAGTTAATCCCCTTACAGTGAGAGATGTCATTGAACCAAACCTCGGATGTAGACTATCCTCCATTCCAGGAGATGGATACCGAGTGTAAATGACATGAACTTAGAGTTTGCAGGTAGTCTGTATAACCAGCAAGCTCCCCTTCCCAAGTTGAAATATTCCTGAAATTTGGTTTGCCAGGTGTATTGCCTAGAAGCAATAACTAAAAGCTTAAGTCTCTCCAGTATAAAATGCCCACATAAAAGACAATATTTGGAAGTGGGGTAGATTATACCAGTTCCAGTGTGGTGGGAAGGTGATGGTATGCAATAGGTCATGACTTGCACTATTTTTTAATAACTGTGTATCAAACAAATGACAAAGAGAGAGACCTCGGGAGGAGAAAAGATTTGAAGAGCCAAAGAATGGAAAGGATAAAGAGAATTCCTAGACCCTAAAAGATTCATACCTGAAAGCTGCATGAAGTGGGAGAGGAGTTTAGCTGTCCTGAACAAGGACAGAACTAAAAAGTTATGATAATATGTTACTACTTTATTTAAATAGCCCATTGAATTCTTTTTATTTTGTGGGATCTTTTTCTTGGAAACTGGGGTCCTTTTGACAGCGAAGGAGAGTTAACCCTCTCTAAAAGGCTGACCCTGCTACAAAAGGGACTGCTAAGAAAAATTGAAAACAGCCTCTTAACAATGGATGCTTCAGTTATACTGCACAACTGTTGGAAAAGCATGTCTCAGAACTTCCAGAAGGCTGCTGCATAGAGCTGAAAAGCGATTAAGGCTGGCAGATCACTGTATAGTTTTGCACTGCCAGTCTTGAGACTGCCTCAGTAATGGTGTGACTTACTCAATTCAATATAGCCTTGAAAAGGGACCTCTTGAGCTCAGAAATGCTGTTGTGTAGACCACTCATTTGCCTCGAGGGGATTGTCACAACATTTCCATGGCAATTGCTGCTGTAAGCTGAGAAACGTTCAGGAGGCTGCCATAATATAGAGACTGTGTAGTAGGTACTGACTTATGTGTGTATGTATGTGTATGTGTGAAAGGGAGAGAGAGAAAAAATATCTAATGAGAGATCTGTCTGACCTACTAATGTAGCTGAACTAGCAGAGGTGTTTGTCTCAGTGCTTTAAAGATCTGTTTTTAGACTAATTTCTGAGCTTCGAGTGGATACATTTGCAGAAATCAGGATTGTTTTGTGAATTATTTGTCAGCAGAAAAAGAAGGCTAAATGCATGAGATAATGTATTCATAATGCATAATTTGACTATTTTAGAAGCAATTATGCTTTTGAAACCATCAGCATAAGCTTAATGCAGACAAAATGGAGCTCTTAGTAGCCACTCTGAAGCCCTCTTTCCTTCCTCTGCCACTAAACATCGAACAACCATTTTTTTTCTCACCTGAATAATTTCTGCAAATCCCAATGTATCGATCATGCTAAAATCTTTCTGTTTCTTCCTAGGCAATGTCACTAGTATTGGTCTTACCACCTCCTTTTCCTTTTTATTTCCCAACTCAGCCCTTATCAGTTCTCATTTCAAAAGCCATCATAGCACTCAGCCACCTCAGGAAGACTTCAGAAAATTTAATGCAGAATAAGTGCAAGATTTCAACTGGGGCCAAATTTTTGTGCAAACTTGCAGTATAGAGCTGTGCAGGCTTAAAAACTTAATAGCAGCTTAACACTACTGAGGTGTTGTAGGACTTCTGCCTCCCAGTTGCCTTTAGCTGGAGCCACCAACACCTGGTGGCGGTGGAGAGGAGGTAGAACACAGAATTTGCTGCATCCTAAATAAACCAGCCAATGTCCTTGGGCAAGCAAACAGAGCCTGGTGTACTTGTCACACTATTTCATAGCATTATAGAGTAAATAAAGTAAATAAAGTTAAAAAGACCACTAAGATCATCTAGTCCAACTGTCAGCTCATCAATAGTAAACTTCTTTATGTAGAGGAAACTGCTTCATGCTTCTTTCCCCTTCACCATACAAAAATGTTCCTGTGTCTCACCTGGCACATTTTGATTTAAATGCTGTAGTGCTGGCACTAGTCTGAATGATCTACTGTGATGCTGAAGGTTCTGTTCAGGTCCTGACTGTGACGTCTTCTGCCTGATGACTCAGCAATAAGATATCCCTATCCAACTTACAGCCATGACTTCAGGAATTTGCCTTGACACTAATTCAGGCATTTCAAAGGTTAATTTTGCCTAGGCTCTTGTTATGTATAGTCATAAAACACCTTGCTTTCTTTTTTTTTTTTTTCATCAGTTTATACCTCTCAAGATTCTAAACAGTAGTAGCCCAACTAGTTAGGATGCTTTTTACAGTAACCTACATTAATTTTCTGTATTTCTAATCTTGCACCTTTAGTCTGTCCCAATTAGCTTTACGATATGGTTTCCCATGGTTTTGTAGAATATTTCAGAATTAACCCAAGCAGCCAGACGTGTCATATAGAGCTCAGACTGTTAACAATGTGTTAATGGCTGAAAAATATTTCATCACTCCTTGATAACTAGAAATAAAATTCTACAAAAATTCTCTTATATAATCCCTCGACCCAAACAGCTTGGATTCACTTGGTGTTTTAGGGTGTGCTGTCACATCCAAACAAGCTACAGAGTCAACAGCTGATTTATTCTTTTTTGTGGCTCAGAAAGAATCCTCCTGGTTGAACTCTGAACCTTGCCATAACACGCAGAGTATGCTCAGTCAAAATGCCTTTTGATCTTTTTTATTGAAAGATGCAGTGTGACAATCTTGATTCTCAGCAGTCCTCCAGAGATCTGTTCTTTTTGTATTCCTTGTGGCATTACAGTGACTGTGACCACCGTGACAACATGTTAATATGCTTTCTGTGTTCCTCTACATCTCCGGAAAGTTTGCACATATTTTGTGTGTCTGCCTGTGTACAAATGGATATGTATATTTGTTACTAACTGAAATCAAGACAGAATAAGAAATGAAAATCTTATACGACAAGCCCTGAATTGCCAGTAATGAACAGAGAGTTCAAAATCAAATTAAAAAACCGTATGCTAAGAGATAGCATTAGGAACAATTTGACATTTATTGAACAACAGATGGTGATTAAAAGCATAAAACCTTGATTGTCTTGCTAAAAAACAAGCCTCATAGTTCCGTCTAAGAAATGTCTAATATTTCAAACAAAATACTCTAAGCATCAATGAAATCTCAGGAAGATCAGTTCTGATGGTGTTCCTATATGTACTCTTATCAGAAACATTGCTAAAATCTTCTTTTAAAAGTATCACATTTGTAGCTTGACAGTTTCCTGGAAAGGAATCTTCTCCCATGCAGGCCACAGATAGTAAACACTTGAGAGAGAGAACATGCACATTAAACTTATCTTTTTCTTTAAGTGAAGGGAGACCTACCTACTTTCTTTTCTTTCTACTCTGTTCTCTCAGCTTTCAGTGAGTTGTCTGAAGATGCAGCATGCAGTCCTGTCCTTCAGAGTGTGAGCCACAGGGGAGTGGGTAGGTCAGTCAGTCACCCTGGGGCAAACCTGGGTGTGAAGAGAGACTTGAAAATTATTTAGTATTCTGTCTTGTTCTTTCTCTCCTGCACCACACAATTAGATGCTGTTCTCTGCCTGTGATATACTTGATAAAGGTGTTCTCTCTAATATGTAGCTTTGAGTCATAGATCCCCGAAAGTCTGTATCCTGCCTGCAAAGGAAGTCATGAAACATGATTAAGACAAACCATCTTTTGTCTATCTGTATTTACTTTCTAGTGGGAAAAGGGTGGGGGCACATCATTCCAAGCACTGCTCCTAGGGGATTATCCCCTTTTTACCTCCAGTCAGTACATCTTGCCTGGTTGAATCTGAAATCAGAGACAGTCTATTTGTGGACACAGATTTAGATATGCTGAATTTATATTTATAGGATCAATTACGAACTGTTTTCTCTCATCTCCTTCCCTTTGTGCTGAATGATTTATTGCATTTTTGTGTGTAATGGTGCCCTTAGGAGTGACATAATGATAATTAGCATAGGATATATTAAGTAATATGTTAGATAGATGCAGCTAAGATACACAGATGCATTTATCTGAGATAATACATTAGATAGATGCATTGGACAATTCAGCTTAATTGCTTTGTTAATCTAGCTACCCATCCTTCTCTGCATGCCCTGTAGTAATGTCATCTACAAGTGAGTCTTGCCTTATTTTCTCTATTCTGAAAGCCATTCTACACACTTCAGACTTGTTGACTTTCATGTCATCTTTTGCTCAGATCATACTTCTCTGCATCATTTGTTGTCCTCCTTTTTCTCCTTCAGCATTTTTACTGTTTCCTCCTATGTTGGTCCTGCCTGCCTTGGCTACGTTTCATTGATTATTGACTGCCTTGACTACTTTCATTGACATAAAGAATTCCTAGTCTTAATTCACCTATATTTGCTCTGCCAAGTCTGATTCACTGATTACATCTGCTATGTCTATGAACAATAGCCAACATCACGGTCCTAAAGACTTCACGATACAAGATATTTCCTGTCAAAAATATCCCCTAAAGCACTTTGGAAGACAATGACTGTAAAACCTCAAACCACAGAGCAGATAATATGATCTTAGAAATTATGAAGATTCCTGTGTCTGCATACAGGGGAAGATAAGCTTGTGCACTATGTGGTTTGTCCCATCTTTGGATACTTATCATGATGAGATGACTGAACTGCTCTCTGAGGCAATTATACCTTTCTACGATGAATGTCGACTGAATGACTATCTCAGGCTAGAAATGTAATGGGAAGTAGATCATGATCATATGATCACAAACTGGAAAACAAGATATTTTATTGTCAACTTCGGTGTGCCAGTGTCCGTGTTTCATCAAAAATATTTACTCTTTTGGTTAGCATTTTTCAGATTTTGATTTTTGACCAGAAGACTGTTTTATTTGCTTTTATTTTTTTCCATATCATTGCAGGAATTTCATGTCAAAATTTAATGTAAAATGTAACTGAGGATAAGAAATGATACTACAAATACATGACATTTTAAAGGCAAAAGAGAACTCTAATGAAAAATCTGATTCAGTTAAAGCACAGATATTCTGACCTTGACTTTAATGGTGCAGAAGATGGCAGAAAAACATTATTTCTAGTTAAGAAAACTGCAGTTAGTATCTACTCGTTAGTGATAAGGAAAGTAAGTACAATTTTGAAGGGGAATACTAAATGTTACAGTAAGAGCAAGGTGAAACTGGAGGGCATAAGCAGAAGTGTTATTAAAATGAACATCTGAAGAGTCTACAGACTAAGTATAAGAACTTCTGGTGTTCTTCAGAAGCTGCAAGATGGCTAGTGAAGCCCTCAGAGGAGGACAGATAAAATACTTGGAGAAAGACAGAGAGGATGATGTTCTTGTGATTTTCTATGAAAGTATGCAGGATCTTGAAGTCTTTGGAGATGTTCAAAGTGCTGAACAATCGGAGCAAAGCTGACACTGCTTTGAGCAGATTGTAAAACCAGATGACCTCAGAGGTACCTCCCAACCTCAGCTACTCTATTACTTAGTGATTATTTTTTGAACTTCAGTCACAGAAACATGGAAATTTTTCTTTATGTTGGACATCAACAAATGGCATAATTCCTTTTCATTGCTGCTGGGTACAAAAGTTTATCTACTATTATCCTGTAAAATTTTGTACTGAAGACAAAATAAGGGGAAATATTTTTCTTAAGCATGTGCTTATTATTATTGCATTGGAAGAATGCAGTAAAAGAAAGAAGATAGCACAAACAAAAAAGGAAAACTGTTTATTTTGCTGATACTTGCAATAGGTAATGGCAATATTGGCAGTAAAATCTATTAAACTACTTTAAATTAGTCTGATCTACTTCAAAAAGACAGTCATTATCAGTTAATTCATTAAGGGTATTTGTTGAGGTTTAAGACATACAAAACAAAAATACCTCATTTGCAAGTGATTAATACAAAATTACTTAAGCAATACAGCTTCACAAAAGAAATACTTATATCTGAATTCCTTTTAATCTACTTGAAAAAGATGCTTAGATCTTTAATCATCAGATACAATAGATATGTTTTGTTAATTAACTATCAATCTGTATCCCAGTTCAACATCTACACTGCTCAAGAGGACATACCATTGAGACGGGAGTTTTTTTCATTAAAAATTCTTCCTTATTTCTTTCCTGCATTGAGGGCATTAGCCAATTCTATTGTTCAATTATTCAAGGAAGAATGACTCTGTTTATTTATTTATTTATTTATTTAGTGTGGTAAGTAAAGCTCCCAGAAGACTTGGTTATGTACTCCTGTGCAGTTGAAACTTGGGCTGAGTGCTGAGTTGAGTAGTTTGGCTTTTTGTTATGTTTTTCTGGCTTTTTTTTTTTTTTTTTTTTTTTTGATAAAGTATATCTTTTGTGTTCACGACTTCAAAAATAAGTGCATTTGGAAACTTCCACAAAAGGCATCATTGTGTATAATCTGTGATTTCAAGCTTGGGCTGTACTGACGGCATAGATCTAATGGTTTTGTAGACACAGTCCCTGTCCAATTCTGTCATGCTCCCATGTCTGAATGTCCCACTAGGTTCTCAGGTTGTGTGAGACGGAAATGGTCAACACCTGCTAGAGACAGACTTTATTTATATAGACCTATATATAGACTTTATTAATCTGTCATGTTTTGAAACAAGAGAGAATGAGGAGGAACTGCTTGGGCTGAAGATCCATGTCTGTTTCCCTGCTCAGGAATAAAAATGGGTTTTTTAGATAGAAAGTGGATCAGATTGTTTTCTTACGAAGCAGTCGAAATGATTCACATCTAAAGTGGAAATGTCTACATGTCTAAAGCCGGGGGTAATAATTGCTTTAATGTCTCAAATAAAAAACAATAACAAAACAGGGTTAATAATGAAATGCTGACACAACTTTATCCATAGCACTTCTAGCAGAGCGGTTATAATATGAAAAAGTAAGGTTCAATAAAATGCAAGGCAGAAACAGCAAATTATATTAGATGTGACATATTAGCCATAAGGCCTTTTCTAAACTACAGTGAAAAAATTAGGACAAGGGTATGGTAGTATATTTCTCCCCAAAGCCTGAGAAAGGCCTAGCCCTCAGAGCATTCCCTCTAAACTTGTATTCTATTTCTAGCATGTGTTTTATTAACTTTTATTTTTGTTTTTCAGGCTAGACACACAGCACCAACCTTAATGTCAAATTAGATAATGAAAAGCAATAGTCATCTTAAGAGAAATCATTCAAATAACTGTCATGTTGCATTATAGTTTTTGCTGCTAGCAAAAGCCTTAATTAAGTCTGCAGAATGGTTTCTTTTCTCATCCTCTGATTTCAGATGCTCTGAACTTCCTAAGCAATTTTTCTGTTAGAGCTGCATCTTTATGTTCTTCTGGAAATCATCCGATATATAGACTATAGCAATATCTTAAAAAAAAAAAGTAGAAGGAAAGAGTTTCACATAAAAGTCTATCATTTATCATGTTGTAGGAAAAAAAAAAGAAAGCTAGAACGTCAAGTGTTGCCTGCTTTATTCTGGAATGATCAGCATAAGCCTAATGACTGCTGCTGATGTGTACTGATAAACAAACTGAAACAACAGCAAATGATATATTAGTATGATAATCTGGAGCTATGCTACAGAACGGATCCTGTCCCCCTCATGCAGCAAAGGGGTTACCAAACTGCAAGAAATCTCTGGTTGGAGAAGAACCAGGCTGACCCCCAAAACAATTTTCCTACAGGAAAGAGTGTTGCAGGATCATTGCTGCTTTGAGCAATTTCTGACTTAAGTAGCAATTCCCATCAGGGAATTTAATTATGCCAAGGGCTGAAACGATAAGTACAAGGACCAGAAAATGCAAGGGAAATTGAGCTGTCCTTGGGTTCTGAATCAAGCAGAGCACAGCCAGACCTGAAGGAATGGGTCTAATGAAAGCATGCATAATAAGTTGCAATTAATACCACTGAAAGAACCATTGCTGTGATAGACATTATCTACTGTAATTCCATTATTAGAATGAGCAAGCTAGATGTGTCTGTACAGCCTACAACCCCCCATCTTGAGAGGATCAACCCTTCTTAACCTTGAGAGGATCAAAGCCCAGCTGGAGGCATGTAGCTGAAGGATCTACCACAGATCTTCTTGAAGGCACTTCTGGTCTGTCTGCAGCATCAGATTCTGCCCTACTTGATGCACTTTGCTTCTTGCCATGGCCTGCTCTCAGCACTTATGAACCAGAGTCTTTCAGGTTGCAGCTAAACTGGAAGAGGCGGCTGAGGAGCTAGTCTGTTGCATTGCAGAGCACCATTCAGTTTACTGGACCAGAATAGAGCTATTATAAAGTGAAATACTTAGAAATGTATTTATCAGGATGTCAGGACCTCTGCACAAACTGCTGAGATCTGCAGATAAATTTCTAGTGGTCCAACACAATGGAAAGGCCTCAGTTACAAGCTTTGTCTATGGGAGAACCATGTTCTCCTCTGTCTGGCTGTTGGGGTTTAACCCAGAAGGAAGCTCAGCACCACTCTCCCCCACAGTAGGATGGGGGAAAGGTAGAAGCGTGAGAAACTGTGAGTTGAGATAAAGACAGTTTAATAGGGAAAGTGAAAGCTATGTGCCCAAGTAAAGAATAACATGGAATTCATTCACTGCTTCCCATTGGCAGGCAGGTGTTCAGCCATTTCAGGAAAGCAAACTTACAATACCTAGCGGTTTCTTGGAAGACAAATTCCATCCCCCTGTGTGTGTCCCACCCCCATCTTCAGCCTGCTTTCCTCCAGCTTTTATTGTTGAGCATGACTCCATATCATATGGAAAAATCCCTTTGGCCATTTTAGGTCAGCTGCCCTGGCTGTGTCCCTCCCCTCTCCTTGTGCATCCCCATCCCATCACTGACAGAATACCACAAGAAGCTGAAGAGCCTCTAAATTTTTAAAAGCCCTGCTCAGCAACAACTAAACAACCAACACACTGGTGTGCTATTGACTCTATTTTCATCATAAATCCACAACACAGCACCATGCCAGCTACTGTGAAGCTATCCCGGCCAAAAGTATGACACTGGTAATTATGTAATGTGGGTGCAAAATGTGTCTAGATCAGAATATCTGATATCACATAATATCTGACTATCACATGTTGCTATTTACACAAAAATCTTTAGAAATAAAGATACTATTGATACAGCAAGTAGTGGTGAGCCAAGTTCCATTTTTCCATTGAGTCTCTAGACTGAGTTTTCCCTGACTGTGTTAACTTGCTAAATTCATTCAAGCTGTTGGAACCAACAGAATCATAGAAGATCATGCGTTGGAAAGGACCCACAAGGATAGTAAAATCATAGAATAGCTTGGGTTGGAATGAACTTTAAAGTCCATTCAGTTCTAACCTCCTGCAGTGGGCAGACTTGCCACCCACCAGATCAGGCTACCCAGGACCCCATCCAACCTGGTCTTGCTGTTTTTTAGGGCCTGACTGTGAAGCCATGCATTATATGTCTCTCCAGATCATTTCAAAGGTATGGTATTCTAACATTGCCTTCTTACTTGACCTAAATTCCTCTTTTGTAAAACTGTTCTTTCCCTTTACTTTATGCACCAGGTCAACTTTGGTGGTAAGTGCTCTGGGACAGAATCACAGAATCACAGAATCACAGAATCACCCGGGCTGGGAGGGACCTCAAGGATCATACAGTTCCAGCCCCCCTGCCTGGCAGGGCCACCAAACATACACATTTAGATCAGGTTGCCCAGAGCCCTGTCCAACCTGGCCTTGAACACCTCCAAGGACGGGGCATCCACAACCTCCCTGGGCAGCCTATTCCAGGGCCTAACCACTCTCCTTGTAAAGAACTTCCCCCTAACATCCAACCTAAATCTTCCCTCCTTCAACTTGGATCCATTTCCCCTAGTCCTGCTATTGTCAGCCCTTTTGAAAAGTTTACACCCCTCCTGGGTGTAGGTTCCCTTCAGGTATTAAAAGGCTGCAATGAGGTCACCCCGCAGCCTTCTCTTCTCCAGGCTGAACAAGCCCGACTCCCTCAGCCTGTCCTCATAGACATGAGAAAAAATAAAATCATCAACCAATCTGTTTCTTTGGGACTATATACACCTGGGAAACGGTGACCCTCTGGGAATACATCCAGTTTGACAGGATGTCTGACAACTTTTGTACACAAAGAGGGTCAGCAAATTGGAAGAGAACAAAGACTTTCCATAGGAAATGTAAAGATGGATAAACAGAGGAGGGAAGGAAAGAAAAGAAAAAGGAAAACAAAGTGTTTTTGAGAATTCTTCATATATTCTTTTGAACTGCGCATTATCAGGTTTTTCCTCCTTTTTGTCTGGCTCCACAAAGTCACAGTGGAGCTGGAAGAAAGAAGAGAGGGTCAGGGAATGTTCAAATGCTATAGAAGTATACAGCCCCTAAAAGTACTATCATTTGCTGCATCCTATAAATGGTTCATTCAGAAAGAACTGCAGCTGACAGTATCTAGTTCTGCAGATTTATTACCTGTTTGCATAGCAAGAACAATCCAGATTGAAACCCTTTTGAGACATAGAAGAATGTTTGCAAATTCCTCCTCTCTTCCCTTCTGTGTTTCCTCCTCTGCTAAATCAAAACCAAAATAATTCCCTTTGTATAGACATATATTTTAGTTTTCTCTGACAGCCTAAGCAATCATAAAGGATTGGGTCACTTATCATTACATACATGAAATACATGAGTTGGTCAACTCCATATTTTAGAGTTGTTTAAAAATGCTGGCTTCTGGGATGCAGGTACCGATTTCTAACCTGGAAAGAAGAGAGTAAGGAAAACCAAACTGAGGGTTTTGTTAAGAAGGGTTGTTTATTTTTTGGGAGAGTGTAGGGGAACGCTTTGTTTTGTTAGTTTGTTTATAGGTTCTAAAAAATCAAATGGATTAAAATACATCAGAAAATCCCCAGGTACCAGGCTGAAAGTGAACAGGAATTTAATCTTTCTTCATTGCTGTCAACTGAAATTCTTTCCTCCTGATAAATGTAAGTAGATGCTGTTGCTGCTTCTTTATTGATGCTGGCGACCTCAATCCAATAGTACAGAAGAAAGTGGAAGATTAAGATGTATAGTAAAGCACGACTGCAAGATTATTGCAATAAAATGGAAAAATTGTCAGTCCCACATTGCCTTAAGATGGAATGTTACAATGCTTTTTTTTTTTTTTTTTTTTTTTTTTTTTTTTGAGGAAAGGTTAAAGCTCTTCCAAGAATATCTTTCTTACTGATAGACTTTCCCTGGAGAAGACCTTGTAGTCATTTCAGTCCTTAGTGACCTGACTGTAAATCTGATAATATCAAAACCCCTAAAATAAACTGGATTGCTTAAGGACCTTCCGCTGTTCAAATTGTACTTGCTGTGAGTTGCATAAAAGAGGAAATTAGAACCTAGCTAAAAGTCAGAGACCATGGTTAAAGCAGCATTCCAAAAACATTCAATTAACAAGATGGTAAGAGTGGATGAAGAACAGGATCCATGTGTTCACCAAGAAAGCCAGCTGGACGTCAGTGAACATTAACATAAGCCAATGTCCCAGTGAGAAACTACTTACATGTCACTCAAGTTATTTGCACTGATCATAGGTGCACCTAAGATTTTAGTAAGGCCAGTAAGTATTTGGAACCTGCTCTGTGGAAATATCACTTGTAAAATGGTAAAGATAAAAGCAGAAGAGAAGGAGTCTGGGGTAATGCAGACACTCAGATGTCACCTGGACAGAGAGTGGGCTGTGATCACTGCAACCTGTGTTTTCTGGTCAATGAGTGAAGCGGCAACACAGAGTTGGAAATATTCTGCACGCACAGGGAAATCTCTTTATCACCATGGGAGAACTGAAGCAAAGCCCCTTCCCAGCACAGGGATCTAGCACAGAAACCTTACAGCAATATCAAGTTTGCCCATGTTTCACTACCTATCTTTTGATTTTTTCCAAACACTCTCTCCTTGGATGATTGTACTGTGAAAAGAGCTAGACATCCTTTGACACTGAGTTCAAAATATTTAAGCCCGCAGGGAGATTGCTAAGTGACCCTTCTGAATGTGTTTTTATCTAAATCTTTGGTCACATGGGTAGGAAAGGGAAGAAGTCCTGACAATGTTGCATGGCATATGTCTTAACTTTTCTTGGATACAGAGAAAAAAGTGACCAAAGACGATGTTAGTCCAATAGCCTCATATGTCAAAGCATTTTCAAAATGCCTGCACTCCCTATTTACACCCTGCTATTTACATATGAAAAGGCTGTATTTGCAGATGTCAAGATTTCACTGAGGGTCAGACTGAGCTGAAACCCTGAGTTTCAGACATTTCAGAAGGCCTGGGAAGGCTTGTTTTCACGGCTCTGGTTTATGTCATTGTTGGAGATAAGAAAGTGAGATGATTCAGTTCAGAAATAAATCCCCCCAGGGTTGGTCTGTGCTTTGGTTTTGGCCCCTTCTGTCAGATGGCATTGTTTGCTTGTCTGGCCGGGAAAGCTTCAAATGCACACATTTGAAATAGATCTTTACCTACATACTTCAAGGTAATTCAGATTGCTAGAGAGCTGTTCTACAGATCTGCTCTGGGGCACTTCTCAGCATGATCAGCCATGGAAAGGGATGGCAGCAGAAAAAAATCATGCCAGGAGAGAAAGGTAAGAAAAAGAGGTACATTCTTGGTGTCACAGTGACTAAAGCAGTTCTGCAGTTGGCTTATTCCAGCCCATCCAAAGCAGGAAAAATGCTTTCTTATGCATAGTCCTTTCTGAGCCACTGATAAAGTGGCAAGTAGAACTCTGTGTCCCTTCCAGTGGGTAGCTACGATCCCATTGATTGCATACGCATCCCTACCATAAACTCTTCACTGCAACAACTTACTTGTGGCCAGCAGGCATCATCAGAAATGGGGTGGTAGGAGTGCTCCTAAGAAACAGCATTGCCCTATCCAGCAGTGAGGCTGTAAGAATTTGTCCTTATTCCTGGGACAGTGAAATTTGATTTTGTCTATGCTGATATGAATCCTTGATCATTCCCTAAGGACTGTTCTTACAGAACTTAGAATGAGACATTATTACATTACCATTCAGAGCAGGCCTACCGACGTAATTATTTCCTATTAGATGTGCTTGCATCAATGCAGTTCCAGAGTATTGAATTTGCATTACGCTAAACTGTAGGTCAAGATCTTAGCTGATGCATCCCTCATAACTTTGCTGAAAACAACAGCACTGTAAGCATTTGCAATAGTTAAGAGCTCTGCCTACATGTCTATACTTATATATGGAGCACTAAGCACAACACTGTTAAAAAATACTGACGTTTGTAGGGATAACCCTGCCACAGTAAGGATAATGTATGGAGAAAAAGGTTGATTTTTCTTATAAAAAGTGGAAATTGGTCAGTTTTTGCATTTTAGTAGAATTATAACCTTGAACTAGGTACCAAAATTCTTCAAACAAATGTCTGCAATTACCTATCAATTCACTTTTCTGTTGAGAGACTTTGAGTCGAGGAGTGCACATGCAGAATGAGAAGGAAAATAATGATCAGATTTAAGCTAAGCTAAAAGGCATTTTCTCAGCTGGAGGTTAGAAAAAGGAGATTACATAAATGCAGAATTTTGTGAGGGGTCCTTGATGGTGTGTGGGAAAAAAAAAAACTACATACAGCATAACATAATGGAAAGGGAAAATGAAGAAAAAAAAAACAACAAAAACAAAAACCAACACGCCCTGCTTTAAACTTAGTTGATTCAATGCAGGTACATCTTTCATTTTGGTGGTGTTTCTATTTTACGCAAAGCATATCTTAAGGAGAACTTAGATGTTTAACTGCATTGAGATTGTGCATTATACTCTTTGTCCTTTACAGAAGAAAGTATACCTGCCAGCAGCACATAATTTAATAAAGAAAATATCATTATAACTAGATTTTGGTGACACTATAATCATGAAACTGAGGCGAGGGGTCAGCCAGCTAGATTGTTTCTACTGGGTATTTGAAAACTGTAGGATGCTGTTATTTTCAGCTACATCATAATTTTATTTTAGTGTGGGGAATAAATCAAAGATTTAAAAGGAGACTATTCTTTTGCTATCTAAAATCTGCAATGTTGGTGCAGAATTGCTTGTTGCCAAAACTAGCTGGGAGTATATTTAGTCTGAGAAAATGATTGGCTTGATAGCTCAGAGGTCGAAAAACACTCTACGACAAATATGTTCAGCTTAGCATCAGTGTAGGGTTTTCTGTGCTGTCCTGTCCTCATGCCTTCATTCTCCATTATGGCATTTTCCTGTTATTGTATCCTTCAGGGAATGGGTTCTACGTGCTGTTCAGTCTGTGAATGGGTTCAATCCTTGGCTTCTGCAGGGACCGCTGGGAAGGGTGTCACTTGTGAAGGCAGTTTTGTGAGGAGACAACTCTTTACTAAGACCCATACTCAGACAACTGGCCTCATGTAGGCCTCCGGACATCTATCAGGAGCTAATTGTGATGCTTATTAAAGACAGCTTAACAGGGATGTGAAAATGGCAGGCAGAGCTCTGCTATTATCTGCACCAGCTCCCTGTCCTCTCACTAAGCAGTGCTGCTATCCAGGTCTATTCATGGACAGAGATGCTGATTTTCTAAAAAGGGGAAAAAAATAAAGGGAAAAAAAACAACAAAAAAGGATCCCTAACCAATGTAACTTGGCAGTTCTGTAAAAACAGCCCATCCCAGGAAGGCCGACACAAACTCTTTAGGCATCACATGCCAGATTTTTGGTGTAAATGTGGCTACAGGACCTATAATGAGGCAGTACATTCTGCACAGTCTGCAGGTGAGCATCACATAGGTGTTCCAGAGGAAAACTCTTGGCACGGATGTGCCTTAGATCCTTTATTAACGGTGGCAACAAAGTGAAGAGAACCTCAGAGAAGAACAGCTTTACTCAGATATCCCAGTTTAAGAGTTTCAGTGTCATCTCTTATCATTTGCAATGTCTCCTTCCCACCTCCACCCACCTCCTCCAATTTTTCCTGTGAAAACCAAGTGAATGTGGTATGGAAATCAGGGACACAAGGAATGTCAAGCCAACATGTCATCTCCATAAACTCCTTGTCACAGTAAAAACAGTTGGAGGTTTGCATCCTGTTATTCCTCATGCAAACTGCCACTGCAGACAAGCACTTTGCCTGTGGTAAACGCTCTTGTTCAGAGCAGATGTTTCCTTCAATTAGCATTTTTTCAACTATTTAGCAAGTGCATTCTATTAAAATATTTTAATTCATGCAGAAATTATGTTATTAAATTTACAAATTCTTTTTATAGGGCACATCCTGTAGTTTCAAGCTAATAATTTTCTGTCAGTAATAGTTACTATGGGCCGGAGAGTATTCCTCTAATAAGAGATATCTGCATTCTTTTTTATTTTTTTTTTTCAGAAGAGAGAGGCATTTGCTTCTTTCATGTATTTCTCATAAGTCTGATGATTGCATTTTTTATACCCTCCACATAAAGGAGGATGCTTAACATTTAAGACACTTGATGGTTTTTTGAAAACATGGGGATATAGATTTTAGTCTTGAAAGTTTTGCACTTATTTACTATTTTGTGCTTTATTCTCTTCTACTAACGTTTTTCCTTCCAAACCCAGAGCCTTAAGGATTGCTAGGACAGTCTTTCTTTCCTTATCCTTCCATCTGTTCAGACTACTTTCACACACTCTGCAGATGCAGTTCTGCCCCTGGTGTTACTTTTCCCCTGAATGCTGACGGAAATGGACAGCATAGCTCAAGAAATCCATATATAGGTCAGTGTTATTTCTGACAGCACTTTCATCTATCAATTAAAATTAGCTATCGCAAAGCCTAACGCAGTTTTCCTGTGGGAGGCTGAGTAGCTCATGTGGTTGATAACAAAATGCCGAGTTTTACATGGAGGTTGTCAGCAGGAATCCAGCTCAGGTTACGAGTGACCGACAGTTGCTACCATCTACTGGCTGTTTGCAATCCTGTGAGGAACAACGGGGTATTGACGCTCTTTCCTCATCCTATTGCGGAGGAAAAGGGTTCCTGTCTTGTTGAAAGGTGACCAAAAACTTCTTGGTCTTGGCATATGGCAAGACGGTAGTCCTATCCTTTGAGCGGGTCTTTGTCTCATATTTCATGTGCTTTTCTCCTGCTACCTAACATAATGCTGCTTGTTTACTTTAGATGAGCACTGCTGTGTTAAGGAGTGTGCCAGCTAATCACTGCTGAAACTGATTGTATGCAAAGCAGTCCATGTCTGTCTTCAAAGGTAAAATCCAGTATCCCATTGGTTAACCTGTGTTTAGCTGTCTCTTGTTAATGACCTTTCACAGTGCTGGCAAACCCACTTAAAGACCCATTGGATTAAAAAAAAAGTGCATCTTTTATTAAGGTTAGACCAAAAAGACACCAAGATAATTCTGAAGATCCTAAAATGACTGGGTAGTAAGGCAAAAAAACTTTTTTAATGAACAATAAAAACATTCACTTTATAATGAACACAGAGGGAGTAGAAAGGTCTAGTGTCATAACACTATCTGTTTTTCAGGATTTTTCAGAAGACACAGTACAATTTAATTGATTTTTTTTGTTGTTGCTACTATGTAGTAAAGGGTACAGCTTAACTAACGGAATAAAAAAAGCACAAAAATCCTATGTATGTTTATTCTTTGTACTTATAATTCTGAGGATAATTACTGGTGATTAGCTGTAATATCAGAAATTGTTTATTTCAATTAACTCTAGCTTTTCCTTATTGCTGGCTTTCCTAACTTAGCTAATGCCAGAGGAATAAGGAAGACAATGCAATTTGGCTTTTCCTTTCACATCTCCTGTATGTAGCTCTCCTGGACCCCAAAGTGGAGTGGATTTGACTAGTTGCCCAATCCTTGTCAGCTACAGTCAAATGAGAGGAGTAGACTAGCAAGTGACAGTAAGCTGGCAGTGTATTTGCAAAATGTGATAGATTATAGATCTACCCATCACCTAAAGGGAAGGCACAGAGGCAGCAGTGACAGAATGACAGGAGAGTTTGCAAATGCCAAAATTTCATGTAACAGTGAAACATTTAATGTTACCAAAAAGAGTGAACTCCAGCAAGATGGAAAGTAACCTCAGAGTTCTCGTAAATTTAGGTCACAAACAAGAACAACATGAAACTTTTAGATAACCAGGGTACTACTGTTTATTTGATGTTATGAATGATGATATTACACAGTGCTTACCTAGCCATGGGCAGTTCTCTTAATAAGGTAGGAACTCCAAACCAGCTGTAGTGCTCTCCTATCCAAAACACTGATAATGATAATGATAATTCACTACCACAATAGAAAAAGTAATCGCTTCTTGACAAAAAGTACTAGGTGGAATTCTCTGGCTTCTTCCGTACAAGAGGTCAGACTAACCATCTGACATATCCTTTGACCTGTTCCATGAACAAAGTTCGGGGAAACTAAGCAGATCTAATATCCTTTCTGATTAGTCTGTTCCAACCCTCCGTGTTTAAATAAACCGATTTTATTTTTTAAACAGTTCAAGATGAAAAATTATAGTGAGCCAGTCAGTTCTGGTGAGCAAAAGGATTTCCTTCATTAATTTCACTTAGCTAAGTGGTCAGATAACCATACAAGTGGCTAGCATTATGCAATCCCTAGGATAATCTTCATTAGTAGTTCTGGAAAGAGCTATCTAAGCAACTGGACCTTTAGGGACTGTATTTATATCACTCTGACAGAGCTGATCTGAGGAGTGTACTGTCCTATTCTTCCCTTTCAAAGGACTCCCTACATTCTAGCTTTCCAGGTATACTGATCTCTCTAGTAGCCCAGAAGCTCTCATTAGACATGCAGACTTGCTGTTGAATGGTAGATAAGATTTGATCCTGTATCTGTTATGATTGCATCTATCTGATAAGTAAGATGAGTTTTTGCTCCAAGGAAAGATGACTAAATGTAGGTATCTAAATGAAGGTATTGGCCACAATGCTATAGTCTTAGTGCAGATATTTTCTTCAGCATTATTTGAGTTCTAGAACTACTGGATGGGATTTGGAAACCAAATTCAGTTGCACACACATGGACTCACTGACGTTTTTTTCCCTGGTTTTCAGGTACAAATATGGAAAATGATTGCTCCATTGTGGGTCCTCTGTCATATCTGTTATCTCCATATATCCACAGTAGGGCATGTTAACTTCTTGTGTATGTGTGTGTGTAACTTCAGTGAGTCCAGATCTCTGATGTTTGCATTTGGAACTTAAACATACAGGTCACAGGTATATATCCGAGGTACCTAAACGTAAGAGTCTATCGCCATTTGAGTTGCCTTAGGATCTGTCCTGAATACTGTCATCTACCTCAAATGTGATAGCATATTTTTGTTTAGTCAATTGCATCCTCATCCAAAATGTGTTTTAGTCTCAAATTGAGTCATATCCCAAAGGAGTGATGCAGGTGCCTTAAACACAGGTTTTCTTCCATGTTAGATGCCCTATACACCTGACATCAAGCGTAACAGATATTATGCAGGATTTTCAGATACAAGGAATTTTGGAGTGACAGCTGGAATGTTACCCTCAGTGTCTCACAGGACACTGTAAAGTTATGTTCACATGACTGAACTGAGTCTTAAGTAACCCAGAACTGGGTTCTCACTGGAGAAAGTTATCGGTGGCTCCACCAGCTCCAGCACTACTCTCTATTCCACCACCATTTCTTTCTATTTTCTCTATGTGTTAGTCAGCTAATTCTCTTCTCATCCTTGTTCCATCAGAGGCTGGAAAAACGAAGAGTTCACCACGTAGAAGGAGACTAAGGCTAGTGTTACAATACTGAGTACCGCTGGGATGGCTTCCAAGCAGGCTAGTTTAAATGTGCATCCTACCTGTTTTCCAGGCAGAACCAGGGTGGTTGATGCCCCATGAAAGTCTCCTTGTGTTTTGTCTGGGTCACCTATTCCATTTCAAAGGGAACATTTTGCTACTTAGACTTTTGAAGGTCAGATCTGTTTAACTCTTTTCACAGACTGAGTTGGTTCGTTGGGTCTGGCAATGAACCGTCAGGGATGCCAACACTCTTATTAGAAGTGCTGCTTGGTGTTTGTATTCCTCTGATGAATTTCAATTTTCCTGAAACTGCCTGACAGGGGTGAGCAAAGTAGGTAAGGCAGAAATAGTTACAGAAGTATCAGGAGAACTGGATAATGACAGTGCCTGAATCATCTGTTGGAGGCATTCTCTTCCTATTTACTGTATGGTCATCAGTTAAAAGCCATACTTAATCTGTCACTCTGTGTCCATTAGAGATAATATTGGTAGCTCGTGGTGTCTTTTGAAATCTATTTGGACAGAGGACTGAAAAATTTTTTCTTTGACAAGGGGCTTGTCACGCTTACTTATGTCTTTGCAGTTCCAAGCAAGATTTCTGCAACATGTTCTGGGATTTATAAGCATGTGCAAGAAAGGAAGGTGAGCAGCATATCTTCTTGGATTGGTCACTGAATACCATTTACATAAAGCATTGCTCTCCCATGATTTCCTTCTGACTCCCTTTTTAACATCCTGCAATACAAAAAGTTAGTTACAATTTTTAAAGACTTGTGTATACAATAGCTCAAGAGAGAAATCTTTTTCCTGGGAGAAATCTTGATAAGAAGGTTGTAATCAAAATCAGGTTTAATTTTGAAGAGAAAAATTACAGTTTTTCCTTTCTTGATGAAAATCACAGTTTTGGTGGTAGTGGAGCCTGTAAGACAGGGGTATTTTCCCATATAAATAGTTTTGTGACACTAGAGTCATTCTCTCTACATACAAATGCATAGTCAGCTCGATAATGAGTATTTGTTATGTGCACAAGTGTTTGGCTACAAAATATATTGTAGAGATATTCTAATTTCTGATGTGCTTTCTTCTTATGAAAGAAATCCAAAGGTAGTGATAGGGAGAATTCTTGATTCTAGTATACGAAAACAGTGCTATGTCAAGCTTGAATGTCTGTCAATAAAGCAGAATATCACTGAGCAACAATAACAACAAAATTCTGCACATCAATGAGGGATAATCAAGTGATGTGTTACTGGGTAGCAAGTGATTTTCACCCTGTGAAATTTAGGGGTAAGTATTCTAACAAAGTTGATTTCAGAAGGAATGATGAAAAAGAAAAAGAAAAAGAAAAAGAAAAAGAAAAAGAAAAAGAAAAAGAAGAAAAAGGAAAAGCTTGTGATAAAATAAAGGAAGTGGGAAGGGGAAGACACGCTTCTTATTATGGAAGAAGAAATTTGGCTGTGAGAGTATGAGAAACTCTACCTATGAGAGGGAAATGTACAGTTCTGAGCAGATGTGAAGCTGTGCTGTCAAAGATACGGACTTCAGAGGGAGAAAAATGAATACAAATAAGCTTAGTCTATCTGAAGCAACCTTTTACTTTTGGAAAATCATGTTGTTGGGACATTTTGAACAAGCTCTGCCTGGTTAATTTAAGAGAGAGGAACATCAGCACCTTCCATGCCTGCTGTTATGATACTTCTACTACTTAAGGAAATCATGCCAGAAATGTCTGTTCAGAAATATGCACATTTCTTTCATCCATACGTCTTGAGTATGAATGATGCATTTGGAATTACTTTTACTGGAACATTTCTGGCAGAAGTTACTCTCCCTATGATGCAGATATAATCTACTCTTTCCAGGATTCTACGCAACTAGTCTTGCAGACTCTGGAAAATGCTTTATACACTTCTCCATTGCAGCAATACAGTGTTCAAGTAGTTTGATGATGATGTGTCATGCTGACTGTATGTAAAGACAAACAAATAAGCAATTTAATTATCCTTGGTTGTTCCCAAATTCTGCCTGTAGTTCTCCACCATTGGAAAAAAAAAAAAAGAAAAAAAGAAAAAAGATTCACAGAGTTCTTTACAGAGTAAAAAATGTCCATATATTTTATGAGAAAACATTTTCCACTTTGAAAACATAAAAAAACCCACACACTTGCATTAAACCTGGCTTAAGTTTTATAACATATGACAGTCTTTAAAATAGGAATATATCTGGAGGTTTTCGTGACTTCATAAAAATACCTATTACACATGCTGAAAGTGCTGCACATTAGATACTCTTGTCTTGGAATGTAATTGCCTTAAAGGTATAAAGGAAGCTGAGTCTAATAATTCCCCCAGTGTGTCTACTCTCCATTTCTGTTCCACAGAAGAAGCTAGAAGGATGTGGTATCATCAAAGAGGCATGTGTTGGGAGAGGGGAGAGCTAATCCTTAAATAGTTGTGCACTGCATCTCAACTAAGGAATGAAAACCTTGTGAAAGGATTTCCTGACATCCTACATACACTGTAGCCCTCAACCTATTAAATGCTATAATTGTTGCACTAAGATAAGGGATGCCTCCAAAGTAATCCATGCTGGGTGGCCCTAGGTAAGAAATTATTTATTAATATCCCAGAGTTGTGCCATGCAGTGATAGTGATGGAAATTTGGCAAACCAACTCTGCTTCTGTCAGATGAGTGAAACAGCCACTTCACTCAAGCCTGGATGACAGATAGATGTAGAGATCACTGTACTAGGAAAATATGAAGAGATGCCTTCTGATAAGGGTGGTGGCTGAAAGAGACAACAAAGCAAAGACAAGAGGGTGATGCAGTGTTAAAGATATAAATAAGTCTGATACGTCTTTTTCTTGCAATCAATATTCCCCTTCATATAACTGCAAAATGTTTTTAGTTCAGTTTATAAATACTTGGCTCTGGTTTAGAACTTATCTGAGTGATTTAGATTGGTGGATTTATTTCAAAGAATCGCTCCAATCTCTTTTACATGGGCTGGTATGATTTTGCATAAAAATAGGAAAAGTATGAATAAGAACTGAAATAACTTGTTCAAGTGGATCAAGTTGAAATTTTATGTGGTAAGTGGTAATTATTTTTTGTGTCTATTTAATTTTTTTTTTTAAATTATTTTTTGTAAATGATGGCGTTAGTTGTCCTGGCTTGGAGGAAAATCATGCAGGAGACTCTTAGCACCTGGTGATTAGAGTTTTTTTGTGGAGGTACAGCTCAGGATTGTTTGCCCCTTTTGTACTCTACAGTCCATAGATAGATAAGTAGGCTCCCCTATCTGTGCATGAGTGAACCAAAATGTCTCAGGCTGGAGTTCAAACCCACCCATGGACTGAGTGAAGAAACATTAAACTAAGTGATAAGGTTGAACTTCTGCCCTTCCTGATGTTTCCACAGCAGAGCTGCAGATTTCAGGGGATTACCCTATGCTCATCTTGCAGTGAATGGAGCTGGAATCCCTACAACTATAAAGACCTTATTTTTGCATTGAGAGTTAAAAAAAATAATAATAAAAATAAAAAGACCTACTATCTTTTCCAATTTTTGTGTAATAATGTAGCTATTAGAAAAGTCTCCATTTGGAGAAAGGGATATTTTCAGAGCTTGCCTCAGCATGAAAGAGTCATACCCACATCCTCACTGATGTGGAGAGAGCAGCCTGAACTGCTGATTGAATAAACACCATCTAAACACATCTTGGTTGCATATGAAGAAGTAGTCATCCTGAGAAAAAGCTACAATCCAGACGTGATTCTGGATGCAGGTGAGCTGTCTACCACCTGCTTTAGAGCTCATGTCTCATTTTCACCCCTGTTCCTTTCTCCCACCCTTCTTGAAGGTTTAATTTCTTTCTGAATTCTGCAGAGAAAGGAGATTTTGTGACACCTTCCCAGTGGCAAGTTCATATTCTGAATCTAGGGCATTTGAAGGGCTGCAGGAGACAATGCATTGCCATTTACTTCTACACTGAATTCTTTGCCTTTATGAAGTCCCCCTGTGAGTGGTTTTCCTGCTGTTTGGAGGCAGTGCCCACTTAGGACTACACCAGAGCATGGTAGTAGACAACTGGAACAGGCTCCGGGAGTCAGCCATCCACTTGCTATATGTCCCAGTGACTGTGTGAGTCTCACCAGGGATTTGAGGGTGACATGAGCTGGTGATCACTCTTTGAGAAGAAAGAGACAAATCCCTGCTTCCTATTGTCTGCTGCTGTTGTCTATGAAACAAGTGAAGAGATTTATCTTTCCCTGTCTCTCCCCACTTTATCCTCAGCATTGGCTGTGCAGACCCAGCTGTGGCAGGGTAAGGCAGGCTCCTTCATTTAGATCATGGGGCAACTAGGAATCACAACACTTTCTATTCGTGGTGCAGCATTACACTGTGGATCCTACAGTATACATCCAAAGTGTTGGACATGACTCACTTTTGTATAGAAGTATTTACTTGCTTATACATGTAATGTGTCATGTGCTTTCTTAATGATTCTTTCTCATGCCTCTATCCTGATTCTTGTAATCGGTTCATTACTTTAGCCCTGTGCTCAGCATGCACTCAAGTGCCAGTCATTACCAGCACCATGTGTTCAGTTCAAGCTATGTATCCTTGAGCACTCTATTTGGTTGTTTTCTGGTCTCCACATGTTTGCAGAGCCCTCTGATGAAATGCAGACATACTGCTTGTTAGGCTATTGTCTAGCTGCTAATCAGTAGCAATTCCCAGATGCCCTTCAGTGTCAGAGTTGCAATAATTAGGCTTCCTGGTCTTCAGGTTTGTGTAGTTTATAACTTCATCCTTCACTGATGCTGGCCCTTAGCCTCCTGAGGGAAACAGACCCATGAACGAAAATTAGGGACGAGGTTGCAAGAGATTGTTTAATGATTGTAATCTTCAGTAAAGGTTTTATATATTGACTAGTGCTTCACAAGCATGAAATAAGTGCTCTAATGAATAGAAACCAAATATTTATGGGAGACAAATAATTAAATCCTAGAGAACAAAAGAGTCTATTAAACCATCTGGACAGTTCAAAGGGTGTTATAAGCTTTGAAGAGTTAAGGACACCAGTTAACATCTGATTCTTGGTAATGGTGTTATTGTCACATGACTGCTACCTGGGAAGCCAAGGTGAAATGAGTGAATGATTGAATTTGGGTTTACAGCTAATTTTGCAGAAGAGATTTTCAGATCCTTGTAATCTTTCAAATATATTCCAGCAGAAAGATGAAATTTTAGATTATTTTTCTCTCCATCGATGTTCATTTAAATTTAAATTGGAATGTATTACATGTGAGAAAGCTTGTGTTTCTGTGGTAAGTTATATGAGGCTTCCAATGATTAAAAAGAAAGTTGAGATTCTGAAGTGGATGATTTTAAAGGAAAGGAGAAAAATCCAGTGAAAAAATCCCTCTGAAATCTGCAGTGTTTTGTATGGAGTGCAGATATAGGAGATTTTAAAAAAGAACAGAACACTAGCTGAAATCTACTTATGAGGAATCTTTAGCAACAGAAAAAAAAAAAAAAAAGCCTTCAAATATTTGAACCACCAGCAATTAAGAAACCAAGCACTCAAACAAGTAAGAATCTCAGAAGAAGGCAGGCATTATACAATCAAGTTTTATCTGAATTAGAAAGAAATAAAATTAAAGTGGGTGGAGGTTGACTCTTGCTTTGCAAAAACTGCTGTTTACAGCTGTCATAGCTGAGAATGGATTTAAAAGCCAAAACCAGCTGCATTCAGCCAGTCAAAAAGTTGCTAATATATCCCGCAGCTAAAAAAGTGCTGTATTTTGTGAGCCAATACTACACTTTGCAGAAAGTTACCCAAGCCAAGAGATGCGGAGTTCTTCTGGGTGGAATCATTCTCTTCTCCTTTTGAAGCTCTGCCATTGGTTCATCAGGGATGTAATTAAGTAAAGGAAGTAGGTAGCACTGGGATGCTAGAGTCTACTTTGATTTCTTGCTTTATGAAGACTGGATTTCAACCTTGAACTTCTGACAGAATGAGATGGATGCAGAACTTCTCAGAGCAGAGCCTTTCTGCTATGTTTACCAGTGTAACACCACATATGCAGAATATTCAGAAATGTGGGGCAAAAGACGAATTAGCCTATTTTAGCTTTTTAATGGAATAGTATGGCTTTGGATCTTTTATTGGACTACGTGGTTTTGGCTTACAGCCTTGTTCTGACATGAGGTATGTAAACTGGATACCCAAGAATGGAGTCCAAAGAAGACAGAAAGTTTGGCGAGGAGCTGCCTGAGAGAACCACTAGGAGAGGGTTCCAGCTGGAAGGAGACTAGTTTTTCAATCCATCACATAGTAGTAAACCAATTCCTATGGTTAACTCCCCTATCCTCAATGGCATTTCATTGGAAAAGAAAGCAGTAGTCTGATATGTGATAGTTAATCACCTGGAGGTCTGGGGCCAGTTCATGCCTGATTTGGAAGGTCTTCAACCCAAGCTCATTTATCTCTCTGATGAATTCTGTAACCAGGGTTCTGCAGGTAGTGGCAGTTTAGTGTCTCCTCTTGAAGCTGTTCTGTTTGATACAGACTATTTAAATATTCATTGGAGCAGAGACTGCATCAGTGAAGGTCTCCCAGGTGAGTCTTCCAACCATCAACCTACAGCATTTCTCTCTTGCTCCTGCTCTGGCCTAATGAATATTTAAGATATGATAGTGATGACAGCTATAGAAAAGCCCATGAGAAAATTAATTCTGTCTTCATAGCAGGGTTTGAATAGCGTGCCGTAAATAAAGCACTGGGGCCACACACTGAATGTGGAGGATAAAAGAAAACGCTGAATAGCTCACTCGTTAAGTGAGAACCGTCCAGCATGAACACAGAATGAGGCAAAAACTGGATAGAAAAATAGTATGTCATCAAGTAATTAAAGACTGTGGCACAATGCATATGCATAAGGGACTGAATTAATGTTTTCAGGAAATCTTAATTTTGGCATTTGCTGGTATTGGAGTGCTTGACTTGGCAATCTGGGCAATATTCTTTTAATATATCTTTTTGTGTGGATAAGTCTGACATAAAAAAGAACTGAGGGAGCCTCACAAAGACCTTAAAAAGCCTATTCCTTTTTTCTCTACCACAATTGCCTCTGAACGAGAAATTATGGTAGCTGGCTGAGAATCATAATCAAAGAGTGAAAACTAAGCATAGTTGATAATTATTACCACTGCATTTCCTCTGAAGAAATTATTTTCCTCATTTCCATTCCAAGCATTTACTTCCTAACTTTGCAGACTAACATGTAATGAATGTTACCAACAGGAGGTTTTTACAAAATCCTCTACTACAACAGTTGAAGAGGGAGGGGACATTTTGAGGGTGAGATTTGAAAGAGACAGCTAGAATAGATGACTAAATAATAAAAAGTAATGAAGACAGCAAAATTTGCCTGCTGTTCTGCTGATGGATTTGCCCAGGAGCAGATTGAAATATTTTAAAAACATATTCCTTATTCAAAATCATTTGTCAAGGGTCAAATTCTTTCCTGGTTACTCACAGTGAAGCAAGCAAAACCTGCCTATGGAACAAGCTGCTGGTGTGTGTGAATAGATGTGGGGAAATCTGTTCCCAATTAATTTATGGAAATAATTATCAATTTTATAAGCAAGACGTGGTGTGTTTGTTACTCAGACTGTGAATAGTTTTGACTGATCTTGTAAGCAATGTGGCGTGATGCAATGTGCTACAACATATTGAAATAGATTTCTAGTACAAACATTCAGCTATATTCTATTACAATATGATTTTTATGATTACTTTCTGATATTCAGAATTAGTTGCCCATCTCAACATCTCTGTCTTCTCTTTCCTTTCCTGGAAACATTTTCACTACAGTAATCAGGGAAAGTAAACACAATAGGAGATAAAGTGATATATTTTTTGGCAGTATTAGCCTAGCACCAGTGATTAATGACTGAGAAGAGGATTACATTTATGAAAACACGTGAGACTAGCCAGAAAAAAAACACACACACATGATATTGCTAAATTCTCTAATGGTTTTGTAGTAAAAAGATGAAGGACATTTAAAAATTGTGCTTTTTAGCTAGCTAAGAAATATATTATGCTGTATAAAACACTTTTTAGATTCATTCATTGAAAGACTTATTTTTTGGTAGTGGCACAATATTTTTTTTTAGTCTGCAATATATGTTTGTTTTCACTTTAGCAAAAGTACTTTTAAATGTGACATTTGGGTGACTTGAGACACCCAATCCAATATTGCTATGAATTTTTGCTGTCCTGCAGGTGTTCTGAGAGTCTTCTGAAGTCTTTTTGAAAAAGAAGAATGAAAGAGATTAAAACTTGGTACTTGTTTTATCTCACACTGAAAAGATTGATTCTAGAAGAGCAAAGACATATTCAGAGTCTGTATAACGCATGGACCCTATAAGGAATCCATGACCATATTTTGTTTTTTGGCCGAGTACTAGATTCCTCCTCATTTCTTTCTCAACTGACTTTATAAAGGGGATTGCCACTCAGCAATGGTGTTTTTTTTGTTTGTTTTTGGTTTTTTTTTTTTTTTTTGAAAGCAGTTGTGGGTTTAGTAGTAGTACTGACTACATAAAGAAGTTTTGCATGTTGAAGAGTAGAATAGTTTTTAGTAGTTTTGGGATAATTTGGTCAAACTATGTTACGTGCTTGGATTTACCATTAGTGAGGAAAAAGATAGTGAAGCCTTTTTATGCCAGATCTGTCAGGACCAGCCCAGTAGTGTTGACTTTAGACCCTTTTGATCTGTTCATCAGAGTAGTAACAGTGATGATCCTGCTGACTGAATATCCGCATGGTTACTGACAGTTCTTCAGGTCAGAATGACCTGTACTTCAAAATCACTTAGGTTTGTCTGAACTATGATACATCCTCTGAAATGCCAAATCCTAAGCATCTTTCAGGGATTTATTGGCCATGATTTTGTCTTTGTACTAGAAATACATATTAGAATCATAGAACGCCCTACATATTAGCCGATGTGATAAGCTTTGCACAGCTGGAGGTCTGGGTCTCTGTAAGTGCCTTTTTGTTCAGTTTTGAGTCCATTTTACTTAATTTAGAGTGTTCTCTGAGTGGCTATTGTGTTTTAGAGAATAAAGATGCCATTTTTTTTTCATTCTAGAGGGCTGTTTATGACTGTCTACCTTGCTGTAGAAAGACAACTAGAAATCAATCTATAGCCCAAGGCTGATGTGCCACCATGTTCATATGAGATGCGGGGCTGTCCTTTCTCTATTTTTCGTTTTGCTCTGTTTTCAGAGCAGCTCAGATCTGAACCAGGCTGTATAAAAACAACAGGCTTCTCCATTCACACTCATTTCCTGATTCTCTGATGCTAGCAGTATGTATATACTTGTTTTGGAACTTAAAATGTAAAAGGCATAGACAATGTATATTAACACCCATGAATTCAGCTTGCATAGTCTGAGTCAGGCAGTAGGTTGTGCTGCCTCTCATCTCCTTTGCATCCCTGGTTTGTATAAACAGGGTTCAAGAACTAGGCTTGTTGCTTTCACATTCATAAAAAATACAGATTAGTATTTAAGCACTGAGTCACAAATATGCTGCATTAATTAATGAACTGGAGTGTGAAGTGAATAATATCCTTCTTTATTGCAATAAGTGGTTCCAGTAGAAACAGGCACCTTATCTTTATTCAGGGGGTAGGTGGAGTACAAGCAACAGAAATTCAATTTTCTTCTACAACAGTGATAGCCGTAACAAAAGGAGAATATCTTTGTTGAGAAAAGATAACAGAATGGTTGAGATTGTCAGAAAGCTCTGGGATTTATATGTGCTCAAACAGGAACACCTAGCCACAGCTGCCCAGGACTATGTCCAGATGGCTTTTGGAGATCTCCAAGGAGAGAGAGTGCACAGTATTTCTGAAGAATCTGTTCCAGTACTCTCTCACCTGCACAGTACAAAGCATTTATTGATATTTAAACAGAGCATGTTTCAGCTGGTGTCCATTGCTTCTTGTCCTGTCTCTGGGCAACACAGACAAGTGCCTCACCCCACCTTGTTTGCATCCTTACCTTAGGTCTGTATGTGCATCATGCTCCTTGAGCCTCCTCTTCTCCACACTGAAGAGATCTAGCTCTCTCAGCCTTTACTCATAGGACAGACGATCCAGTCCCTTAATTATCTTTGTGCTCCTTAGCCAGTCTCTCTCCAGTATGTCCAGGTCTCTCTTGTACTGGAGAGCCCAAAACTAGACACAGTACTTCTAGGTGTGGCCTTGCCAGAGATGAGTAGAGGGAAGGTACCACTTCCCTTATTCTGCTTTGCCTAATGTATCTCAGGATACCAGTCGCCTTCTTTGTGTCAAGGATACATTGCTGGCTCACGTTCAACTTGGTATCCTCAGGACCTGGAACTTGCCAGCTGAGTGTCCTGCAGCATTTACTGATGCCTGTGGCTGTTCCCCACATAGAAGACATTCCCTTCATTGAATGGGAACAGGGTGTTCCCAATAAACCTATTTCTTCAGCCTGTCAAGGTCCCTCTGGATGGTAGCACAGCCTTCTCATGTATCAGTCAATGCTGCTGGCTTTGTGTCATCTGCAAACTGGAGGTACTCAATATCCTGCCCCAAACTCCAGAGTTCATTAATGAAGGAATAGAACTTGTTGCAATACTGGCTCCAACATACACTGTTGTTGACTAGACTTCATGCCACTGATGACCACCATCTGGGCCTGGCCATTCAGGTAGTTTCTTCAGTTTCTCTATGAGGATCTTATGACACATACTGTCAAAAAATCTTTCTGAATTCTGGGTTGGCACTATCCACTGCTCTTTCCCTGCCTCTTATGCCAGTCACTTCATCATAGAAGACTGAGGTTGCTCAAATATGTATATCAAGCATATTCACCTTTGTTGAATCCATGATGACTACTCTTGATCTTCCTGTCATGCATGTGCTTGGAAATGTTTCCAGGATTAGCTGTTCCATCACCTTCCAAGAGATTGATGTTAAACTGACTGTGGTTCACTAGGTCATCCTACTCTTTTGAAATACAGAAATAACATTTGTGTTCTTCTAGACCTCAGGCTCCTCTCCCATTCACCATTATCATTCAAAAATAATTAAGAATGGCCTTGTGATGACATCAGCCAGCTCCTCTAGTGAATGGGTGCATTCTGTTTGGACCCATGGATTTATGTATGCCCAGTTTGCTTATGCATTCCCTGATCTGATGCTCCTCCACCAAGGGTACCTCTTCCTTGCTCCAGGCTTTTCTCCTGGACTCTGGAACTTGGCATTCTTGAAGGCTGATCTCGATAGCGGAGGCATTCACTACCTCAACCTTTTCCATGATCTTTGTCACCAGGGTCCCTGCCTCATTCAGCAGCATGTCCATATTCTCCCTAACATTCCTTTTGTAACCTATATTCTTACAGAAACCTTTCTTGTTTTCTCTGACATCCCTCACCAGGTTCAATTCCACTTGGACTTTGGCTTTCCTAACTGCAGCTCTGCAGGCTTGGACAATGTCTCTGTACTTCTCCCAGGTTACACACTCACAGAATCACAGAATCACAGAATCACAGAATCACAGAATCACAGAATCACAGAAT